>CAOLHI010000706.1:0-540254 GCA_948474755.1 Ctenosaura bakeri
GCAACTGAAGTATTAAATCACCTTGAACTGTGATCTTCATAGCAGTGCAAGCCCTAATAAGAGTTTTGCCTCAAAGTCAGAACTCAGCCAGATCTACGGCTTAGGGGTGCTAGGAAGTTCAAGGTAACACAGACTCACTCTGATGTCACACATATGAGAGTCATATACCTCTCATATTACTTTCTGTTGACACAATAATGTTTCTACGTGTGAGGTCCAATCAATGGGATAAGGATTTCTTCTCCCTCCACCGCTCTGCAAGACTCTAGCAAATTTGGCAGTCTACACACACACACACACACACTCATACTCTCACTCTCAACTTTCTGCACATTATTACTGCATTTCCTTCCCTGCTCTATAATAGAAGCCCCCAAAGCCAGCCAAATGTAGCATAGCAGCCACACTGTTTCTCATGTTTTGACTTGAAGTGAAGCATTTTCAAACTGCTTTCAAATCCTGTCAAGATAGCAGCTATTGTTAATCAGCAGTATCATTAGTTCTCCAGATTAATTGGTAGCAGATCCATTTGTATGCATCCAAAAATATGACTAACTTGTCTCACAAATGCAAACTGCTCAATTTGTTAGGTTATATTTATTATACTGAGGGCACTATTTGCAGGAATGTTACTATAGCAGAAGTGGGGAAAGCGTAGGCTCCATGGAGCCCCTGAACCCCCATGTTATGGTCCCGGAACCCTAGCACATCCCCTCCAACATTTTTCATTAATTTTTTAAAAAAACGTCCACCCTGAAAATTGCTAAACACATACCCAACCACTCATAGGTATGTCTTCTGACCTTCCCCCACCACCACCACACACACACACCTTTTTCCCAGAAGCAACACCTAAAATACTTTTTTTTAAAATGAATTATGGCTGCAAACTACTCAAAAAGTGAACCAGAAGTAGCATCATGGAACAGTCACATGGACTTCAAGGTATAGAAGTAGACAGCTATGTGGCCTGCAAGGGGATGAGGGGGCAAAAATTGGCATCAGTACCCCACACAGTTGCCCACCTTCATACTAGATAAACAATCATATAATGATCTTACTAGGATTTTAATGTGTATTGACATACATTACATAAAATGTTATGTTTATTTTGAAACGTTGTTTTCACTAGACTGGACGCAGCATATGCTACAAATGTGGAGGCTATCTGCCTGGAAACTCAGGATAAAAATACTTAAGAAAACAGACACATGCAAACCGATGTGCATTCATGATACAGATGCCCTGGGGAACACCTGCTAATACTGGCTCACCAGTGTATATTTTGTGAGACTAGTCAACTCGGAGGCAGCTGAAATGCATGGCAGGGATTAGCAGCACATTGCCAGGAGAGAGCCAGAAGAGACACCTGCCAGACCACCTTAGAGCACTCCAAAAGAGAACCAGCTGGTGCCGGTGGCTAACTGGGATGGGACCAGCTACCTAAGGCCATAGGCTATGGGTGAGGAAAGGAATCAGAACTTGGAAAGAATTAGAGATGTTAAACTATGGGAAAGAAGGAGTTTTCTCTGGGGTTTTTTCCTGAAAAAAAATAATTTGGGGGAAAAAATTGAAAAATTCAGTATAAGCAACCTTTACAGATTGCAAGCCTGCTTTGTTAATGTACAGTAACATAAAATACATAATCTCTTACTTGATTAGGCAGAAAATGGTTAGGTTTCAGATATTAAAAATGCAGTTTACTCAGAGTATAATTATTAAGTGAATTTATCTCTGTTGTATTAATTAATTAATTATTGCTACAAATGGAGTCACAAGGTCCTGAACAGTAAGGAATGCCTGAACTATAAGCAACCCTTTTGGGTCTGCCATTCTGAGGAGCAGGCAAAACTCCTAATAAAAACAGAAGAAACCACCTTCTCTGTAAAACAGAGAAAATTATTTTGTCTCCACCAGTTCTCCATAGCGTCAAGCAGACATAACACAGATTTCCATAAAAAGAACGGAGAAAAGCAAGCCAAGACCAGGAATTCTAATGATAGGATACTGTACAAAATCTTGCATAAAAGTCTTGAATTTACAAATAATTTAGAATAGTAAATATGAGAACACCTTGTATTAAAAGTTTCATTCATCGCTCTAAAAAAAATATTTATAATCAATTTTTTAGTTTTCTGTGGAACAGGTTTCTAAAAAAAGGGAGAAAAAACCATTTTTCCCTATTTTTCCTGTAGTTTTCCAGCCTCCCCACTGGCATAAATAACTATTTATTTGAGTGGTGACAACCCATCAAAGGCCATTGTTTTTCTGTTAAAAGTAATGAGGAAAAAGCTCGTTCTTTCACATAGACTTCACAGTGAAAACAGGAATTTTCCAGATCACTTGTGGGCTGCCTTTTTCCTTCCACTCTTTTCTTTCTTCTTTTCTTTAAACCAAAATCCTTTCCTTTTTTTAAAACCAAAAATCCAAGCTTATATGGGAAACAACAGGGTTCTCCAAAAAGCTAAAAGTTCACTAGGAAGCCTTCCAGAAGTACTGATTTGTGAGATTTCCAGAAACGCATGAAGTTACACAGAGCTTCCACTGAAATACAACCTCCCCCTCCATCAAAGTCAAATTCTTGAACTGCTCATTACCTGTAAGTTGACTGCTTTGACTAGTTAACATATTCTGATTAAATAGTTTGCATCACTTTTTTGATATGCAAATTGTGCAAGTCTGTAAAAAGTGGATCCAATACATTATTTCACTCTATTCCATTCTTATGACTTCTGATACAATTAGACCTTGGACAGAGGGAGTTGGACTATTAACTCTCAAAAGCCATAGCTGGCATAGATAGTAATCATGTTGACTGGGGAAATCTGGAAGAAGTCCAAAAAAGGTAACTTTTGAAATCTTTGTATAGAATTCCAAAGTTATGATCATGACAGTAACTCCAGGCATTCTTCTCCTTTGCTTAAAATCATTAAATTATGAAGGGATTGCCTTTTGTGCCTTGCAAGAAAACAGACATTCTACAGGTACAGCTTCTCTCCTCACTGTAAAAGAAAGATGCTCATGTTCCATGTTATTTTGGTTGAGGATTCCTGAAAGCCAGTTTTGGCATGTCCTTTTTCGACTGTGGATAGCCTAGCTGCAATCATTTTTCCAAAACCAAAAGAGTGATTTAAAAAAAGAAAACTGAATGAGCAATGCTTTAGCCTGGGCTCACTACTACCGTAAGTTGAATATGCAAAGTGCAGAGAATTAGAGTACCAAGCCTGGCTAAGTTCACTGAAAACAGCTGCTTTCACCTTTCTATCACATGTGATGACGTGTTGCCTTTACACACTGATAGAGAACAATAAAAAGCTTGCCCGCTGCTTAGTAGTGCAGGATGTGGTCTAGAGTTGAGTAAGAATATTTGTTCTGACTTTGGAACTCAGCCATCATATAATAATTGGTTACTAGAGTGTGTCAATGCATTCTCACTCTACTACACCTGAGTTTTCCATTCAAACCTGGAGACTAGAATCTACCTGGTTACTTATACAGGAACTTGAGTAAATCTGAACAAATATCATATAATATTTGCTTACTAAACTATGCCATTGCATTCTCACTTTACTACCCCTGAGTTTTCCATTCAGACCTAGAGACCAGAATCTATTTGGTTACTTATACAGGAACTTGAGTAAATCTGAACAAACACCTGGAAGGCTAATTATACCCTTTCTTATACAAATTCCAAAGGTTATTTAACAAACAAAAAAATCTTCCTTGCCCCTAAAATACCATTTAGAACATTACTTCTGAGATCTTCTAAGGAGAGTTCTCCCAAAGCAGTATGACCTGTATTCATACACTGACTGGAGCAAGAATCAGAAATAACAGAGAAGGTGTACTGCAAGGAAACAGGCTTTCCTATTCCTCTTCTTGGTAAAGGACAACAGAATGAACTTTTATTTTCTAGAAGTTATCTATTTCCAGTAGTACTTTCTGAATGACACAACATGAAATTAGGGTAAGATCCATGTGTTTGAACACAGCATAAAAAATGTAGAAAGACTCACACTAGTACACACACATACACAACACCAGTCCACTGGGGAACGGGAAAGCCCACAATCAGGACATTGAGTTTCCACCAGAACCCCTCCACCGATACCTGACTGGTGCTGAGGACAGTTGAGGAGCACGCAGATCCCCTCCTAGCACCAGTCAGCAAGGCATTGGTAGGGGAGGTAGGGGTGTGAGCAGACAGAAGGGGACAGAAGCATACAACCCCAAGGCTAATTCATAGCTTATTGACATAGCAGGCAACTATGTGTTTTTTTTTAAATGCACCTGAACCAGGCTGTTGTGTCAATCTGATAATACTAAAGTGGTTCCATACCCTTTTGTATCAAGTTTTACTCAAAATCAATGTGTGTGGGGTTTTTTCATTTTTTACCTACTTTCAGACTTTATCTGTCTGAAGGTAAGTAACAGGTTCCTTGTGCAACTTCACTGCTTGTTCTTCGGGAAAGATGCCCATTATTGATACACTGGGGTACAACAAAACCACGTGTGATCATATGTATAAAGGTATACACTTTTCTCCAGCAATCATTTAAAAATTGAGAATGGCCACCTTACTAGAATGAGAATTCCAGGTTAATCACAACCTTTCCTTCAATTTTTATTAGATTCCAGACTGATAACTTTTGTAAAAATTCCCTCTTGACAAGGGTAAGGCACCACTTGGCCTAGGCTTCTGAATGCTAGCTCTTGTGTCCTAACACTAATATAGTCCACACAAACACATTAATCTCATTGGTGCCCAAAAAGATAAGTAAGAGTTTATATAACAGTGAGATCATCCCATTCCCATTCTGGGAAACTGATATGAACAATTGTCCAAAGCCAGCTCACACAAACACACACGTGAACTGAGTAAACCAAGACCGCTGTTAACAAAATGTTGGACTTGTGATAAAAAGATAGCAATCAGTATGAACTTCCTGCAATTAAGTCATAAAATGCTCCGAATAAATACAAAGGCTGTCATGGACATATTTACAGCAGCCCACCCCCACTCCTCCTCCTTCTTATTCAAAGCCTGAATGTTAAGACCCTTTATCTCTTACCACCCCACCTCCAAGCCTGGGGTGGACAGTAAATGATGCAAGCAGAGAATCAAGGATGCAAGATATTCAGTCCTCCCCACACCCTTCCCTGCCATACCTATCTAGTGACTAATTTGTGTGGACTATTAAATCTGGAACACTTTTTTGAGGAACAATAAATAGGAATGAGACCACAGGACCTGCAATTCTTTGCTATTACGGCCTGTCCTCCCCTCCTTTTTTCCTCATGCCCTGTACTTGGAGACTGAGGAGGAGCTGAAGGACTGCAATGACAGAAACTCTGGGAGAACACAACAGATTTCTTCTATCTCACCATTATTACAACTCCTGTTTCTTTGGCATGAGGTTTTAGAAACAGCTGCCAAGAGGCCTCATAAGGCATACTATTGTCTTTATCTTGCCAATTATACTCTAGCTCGGCTAGCACACAGTTTCTTCCCCCACCCCTGATCCAAATCCCCCAAATTATTCATGTCTTATTTCTAACTGCCAAATGACACATGTTAAAACTTCATTTCATTTATCCTCAAATCAGACTGACGAAAACCAGAACTTTTACTAAACTATGCTTACAGATGGAAAACAAGGTAGGAATCTTAGAAAACTGACTGAAGTGTGCAAAGGTTGTTAAATTTATAGCAATAATGAATCAAGGAGCCATATTAACTCCAGGCTACTGCACAGAAATATGTTCCAAATGACGCCACGTTAGATTACTGGAAGTTATATATTATGCACACTTGTCATGACCTTCACTTCAAATAGCATTCAAATAGGACAGCAGAGCTATCGCAATGGAACAGTACTAAAGTAAGGAGTGCTCAAAAGGGGCAAGTGTTTGCCATGAAACTAGAAATGATCTAAGTCTCAGATCTGAATACTTTGCATTTAGACTGCAGAAACTTTGTGAGGCACTCTCTCCTAGCAACAATATTCAGAGGCACTCTGCCTGAGCTTCTCATATCATTTCATGGAATAAGCACAGGAACAAAATTTGCCATGGCATCACACGCCCTCCCCTCAAGCTGACTTCCCTGTGCTGGATGTAATGCCTGGACTTGTGCCAATGCACTCTCTCTAGAGTATGGCACTTCTGTGTCTGCTTCCACTAATAGCGCTAGACAGTCTCAGGCCTTTTGGTGTGCAGACCCAAGGGTGAGCTCAGTCTGTCAGATATGAAAGTAATGAGTTGATTTTGCTCACAAGAGAGGCAGGCTAGGCATGTGCCTGATGCCCAACAGGATAGGACGTCGCCAAGCAGAAGCTTTTGAAAGCTACAGGATAGATTCCAAAACCCAGAAATAACTTTTAAGTCTCTTGAAAGCAAAGCTGTCAACTGTTAACACAACATTAGCCACTGAACAGACGCAGGAAATGAATGAATTGAAGAATATTTTTAGAAGTCATACTCCTGAGACAGTATGTGCCTAAACTGTCCACACAGATTTTTAGCAAGCAATCCATGGGGCATGTGCATCCTTCTCAATTACAAGCCATACACTTGACACAGCTTCTCCTTCTTCCCATGTAATCCATGGGGAGTGCGTATTTCTAAATTACACATGGTACACTGGGCTTGGATTCATTTTCTTCCCATGCAGCTCTTGCTATCTTTTAATAGAGTTAACACAGTCAAGGCCAAAGGGGCATGACCCAGATTGGCTGAACTCAAAAGACCACTCAGTGTTTTGGGAATGTAAATGCTCACAAAGCAGCTTTCTGCTGTCTTGCAGTTAAGGAAAGGCTACAAGAATCTGGAAGAGGGTCAAAGTATTAGTGTATCCATCTAAACTCAGCATTTTAAAATCCACTTCCTCAAAACAGGCAAAAACTCACCAAAAGTAGCTTTATTTCTAAGTGCTACACTGGACTCTTTTACTATGAAGTGATACAAGAAATACTCAGAGCCTTTCCCCACTACGTTGTTATAGTACTATTATTCCACTCTGAACATCCTATGAAATCCTGGGGTTTGCAGTTTAGGGAGGGGCATTTAGAATTCTCAGCCCAAGAGTCTGAGTGGCGATTTTCAGCTACAAATGCCCAGGGGAGAATAGCTGATTTAGGGAAGAAGCTATAAAGCTCACTCAGAAATATACCATAAATAGTAGGAAGGTAAGGGGAGGGAAAAAAGAAATATGGTAGTACCCTTCAGATTAACTCGTTTTTATTTTAGCACAAGCTTTCAAGGATATAATCCCACTTCTTAAGACGCAGTATTGATTGGTATTAAGGACTCAGGTATAAAGCATTTTATACAGTTGTGGGAATGGGATGAAATGTAATACGATTCAGGAAGATGGAAATTGTGTCCCTTGCCCTAAATTTTGAAAGGGCTAGGCAAGATGATACAGGTCTTTCAGATCTTAACAGGGGTCCATTACTGTTCATGTGTGAAAGCAATAAATCTGTTTATCAAAAGTCAGCTTCTCAGGGTTCAAAACTCTGTCTGAGAAGAATTCTTTTGTCAGATGTGCCGTAGCAAGGACTCTTCTATTAATATATGTAGTGTGCTATAAAGCCATTATCTTCATTCATTCCTCTGCTAATGGACTAGAATTTGTGAACGTAATTCAGTTCAGCAGTTTCTCTTTCCAGTCTTCCTTTGTAATTACAAGGCAGATCCAGGATCCATCTATACAAGACAGGCCAAAAACACAAAATGACAGAACACCCGTAATGGTCACCTACAGTCCCCAGCTGAGACCACTCAAATGCATCTTCAATGAACTACAACCAAGTATGGAGAATGACATAGCCCTCTCACAAGCTCTGGGAAGCAGGCTTTTAGTAAATAGATCTATTGCTTTCACACATCAGCACTAACTGACCATTGTAAAGATCTGAAAGACTAGTATCACCTCACCCAGCCCTTTGAAAAGTTAAGGCAAGGGACATTATTTGCATCTTTCTGGATCCTACTACATTCTGTTGCTCTCCTGCAATTGTATAAAAATGTTTTGCATCTTAAAACTTTAAGACCACTTAGTACTGCATCTGAAGAAGTAGGTTTATGTTCATGAAAGCTCATGCTAAGAAAAAAACAATTAGTCTTAAAGGTGCTGCCACATTTATTTATTTTTCTCCTCTTCCCTTCCTCCTTTTTATGCCATTTCTGCATTACACTCTTACAGTGCTATTATTCCACTTTCAATATCCTGTTGAATTCTGGGGTTCATAGTTTACTGAGGTCCAAGAGCTCTCTGGCTGAGAATTCTACAGGCCCCTCCCTAAACTGCAAACCCCGGGATTCCACAGGATGTTGAAAGTGGAATAAGAGCAGTATACTGTGGAAATGGCCTAACATGGCTACTTCTCAAAATGGAAATTAGGTTTCAGCAGGGCTGTTTAGCTAATAGGCACATCTCTCTATAGAAAGGAGGATGAACAGAGCTCCTGATAGGATATGAGTGGAATAACCTGCATCTAAAGCAGACTTACAAACACCTTTCAGAGGCCCTTTCCGCATGTGGAGGAGGAAATGGGGGAAAACGCGCTAAAACGGAGCTTACCAACAGCCGGGTAAGTCTGTCGCCATGCGGAGCAGCGCAAGCAGTCCTCCGGTGTCCAAAATGGCAGCTTCAGCATCCAAAATGGCGGCTTCTATCTGGCGGAGGCTCTCCACCAACCGGAGAAGCTCGCCAGCCAGAAGCCCGCCCCCAGCAGATCTGCAGGCACACACTCGTGCGCGCCTGCAAATCTGCACCGGAGCGCAGCGACGGAGCTGCACGGGGCTGCGCGCTCCGTGTTTAAAAACCTCTGAAAAGAGGTTTTTAAAAAACACGCTGTGCGCCACCAGTTCCAGTCACTTCGGAGCGGATTGAGGTGCAGAACTACGAAAGTAGTCTGCCCCAATCCACTCCATGGTGGAGACGACCTCCGTCAGAGGTCGCTCTGCACTGTTTTAATACCCCAGTGCGGAAAGGAACAGAGTTTCTTGCTATACACAGACAGGCAGAATTTATGAGGGGAGGCGGTGTCATCCTGCCTCTGGCCCTACCACACCTCTTATCTCTTGCCATCTAGCAGAAAATGTGAAAAGGGCATCTATGTTCACACAGAAGCCCCTCATGTAACTGTAGACCAGAATCAAGAAACGATGACGTCAGATATTCCACATCTTTGTTAATTTCACCAGAATTTTTCTTCTCATTCTTCCCTTTCTCTTAAGCAACTTCAGTGCCTCTAACACAGCAGTTCAGCAGCATACACACTCATGAGTGTCTTTTACAGCTACAAATCTGCAAAAGAAGAAGGGCTAATTTACTGATTCACACTTCATTGTGAGATAAATCTGTGTAGCTGTATGCCTGCAAGCTTTCACACCTAAGATGTCACTCCACCACTTTGGCAGAGGCAAGAAACTGACAGAAAGATTTCCTTTATTGCTAGGAGCCCTTCTGCATTTCAGGTCCATTTGGTAGACACAATTGCTCATATGCAGAGCTTGTGAAATAGCTTTTTTTAAACTACAACTCCCAGATTTCCTAAGCTAGTGTGGTCATCTCACTATGTTTAGTGACTCTGGGTTTTATAGTCCAAAAGCATCTTTTCCAACCTCTGCTCATATAGTATAGAAGGCTACTTGCCCACAGACAGAATTTGGAAACATATTAGCCGATGAAGATATGAAACTGGACATCTGGCCACAGATGGTGCAGGAGATTACACTGCCAAAAATCTGAAGCAACTGACAACAATCAATTTACCAATCAGTATTCTGACACATGGCTAGTGTAAGTATATAACTGGCAACCACCACAGAAAGGACAAGGCTACACAGAAGGCATAACACAGCCCTCGTGCAAATGTGGATGGTTAGCAATATATATCAACTGATTACAGGGCTATGTTCGCCCCTTACATATTGTTAGCCAACACTATTACCTTTCTGGAATGTTACAGATTAGGTTTAGGGCAGGGGTGGAAACGATGCTGCTCCCCAGAGATTGCTGGGCCACATCTTCAAGTATTCCTCATCACTGGCTATCCTGGCTCGGGCTATCAATATCTGGCAGGCCTCATCTTTCCCATCTCTGGTTTAGGGCTTAAGTGATGCACACATAGTTGTACAAATGCAGGGAAAAAAACTGAATCAAAACTGTCCTATCTAAAAGAGACCCAAAGAGTGGAGATAGACCAGTTAAGATATATGAGGCACTGCCCCACTAATTTCAGGCTGTGGTCAGCTCCCTTCTGCCTGCCTTAGCACCAGTCCAAAGAGAAGCATGGACTTTCAGGCCCTTTTCAGATGGCCTCTGAAATTCGCATTAGCCACGCTTCGCTCCCCCGGAGGAGCCACTTTACTGCATGACATTCTCACCAATCAGGTGCTATCCTGGCTGCAGGTAGGGCAAATCCCGTTGTTTTCCATTTTGGGAGAAACTCAAAAATAACTGGCTTTTCTTGCAGCAATCACGGGAGCTACGCCCATGCAGAGCCTCCATCCAGCATCCTTCCAAGAACAACCTGGGAGTGGGTGAGGTGTGGGTAGTCCCTGCCTGTCCCTCGCTCAGGAACTCCCAGGAGTAGCTCTGCCCATCAGCAGGCCGGCCACTGCTCTTATTGCACCAGCAAACACGGGAAGACATGTCGCCCAGGAAGGCCACACTGGGGGTGACGTCACCGCCAACGACCGCAACATCAGCCCCCAGGGTCTGGCCGACTTACATTAAAAAAAAAAAACTTGGCGCCATCGTTAGCACGTTAGCTGGCAAAAATAAAAACAAAAATAAAAACAGACCAATCAGGGGCAGTGGGGCTGGGATGAGGCAGTATCTGGGAGTGGCCTGGGATGCCAAGCTGCAGAACAGGCACCAGGTGCAATCTGGTGCTGTCTCGTGAATACCCAGGTGCCTGCAGAAAAGAAGAGGCTGCATATTAGGCCCAATCCGCATTCCCAATCCTGCAATGATGTTGGAACATCCTGCAATTGAGGTATGGTGCGAAAACAGTCTGCTGTATAGTCAATCTCAGTCTTTTCTACAGAAAACTCAGCAGGCAAGTCTCTCTTTATAAAGGTTCACAGGCACAAAATTTCTTCCCTTAAATATATAGGGGGGCCTACATGGTCAGAGGCCATCTCTACCCATGAAGAAGCAATGAGACAAAGA
Source organism: Ctenosaura bakeri (assembly GCA_948474755.1). Classification (NCBI taxonomy): domain Eukaryota; kingdom Metazoa; phylum Chordata; class Lepidosauria; order Squamata; family Iguanidae; genus Ctenosaura; species Ctenosaura bakeri. The sequence continues at coordinate 11,186 of CAOLHI010000706.1, forward strand.
AAGTGAAGTGTCAAGGGGAGGGAAGAATGACAGATTTGGGTTTATGGATTGGATTCTTATGGATTCCAATGAATAATCATGGGCTAAGAACAGCTACTGGGATCTTTACCTCCAGCACTGTTTATCTCAAATCCTTTCACATTATACACTTCCATTTTAACCGCCATGGCTCCACCCTATGGAATCCTAGGATTTGCAGTCTAATGCCTCACAAGACTACATACCATAGGACTTCATAGGAAAGAGCCATGGCAGTCAAAGTGGAATCATAGTGCTATAATTGTGTGGTGTGAATGGGCCCCTGGACATAGTTCTCCTCAAGCTGTTGGGTGACAACTGCTTTACTTTTGCTTTTGACTGCAGCTTGGAAGAGTCCTACTATGACTGTCCATGAGGGGACATGCTATGAGTTTTGTGTTATTTTACTGTGGAATTCAGTAACTAAGCAATAAGGAACTAAACTAAACTTGGCTGTGTCTTTTCACTGGCTTTGGTTCCACCTATCATTGTCCACCCTGCCTTTCATCCTACCAGACACAATGGGCAGTAGCCACTCAGTACCCAAGCCAAGGTCTGCTTACGGGCAAAATCCTGTCATAACTGCAGTGAGTCAAATAAGCATTCAGAAAAGCTTTGCTTTTCACAAACAAAACAACTCTGAAGGTCAGCTTCAGACACCTTAAAGCAAGTCTTAAAGGTACCTTAAAATAATTATTTATAACAGGTATGATGAAGTAGAATCTAGTCTCATCAAAATGTATCCCACAATATTTATTTCATTCTTTAAAAAGCCATAAGACGATTTCTTGTTTTTCCCACATTTATTTTATTATTCTCTCTCAGTTCCCCTCCCCTACATCTATCCCACCTTTCTCCTAGCACAGCACCCAAGGGAACTTGGAACATAAATTAAAATAGAATGAAGTTCTTAAAATTTGATTATTGAGGGAGAAGATTGATCAACTGAACAGGGAACTCTGCTCTTCCTCACATCTATATATCATGATGCTAGCTGGAGGGAAAATAATTATTTAGCCTTTTGTTACCAATTCAACTGAATATATGGACTTGGCACTACTGGGGAAGGACTATGAAGAGTTCTTGCAAAATCAGTAATGACCTATACTAGTCTGTACATTTTCTCCTGCATGGCTTGAGGAGAGCTGGCATTTCTTAAAGAAAACTATTAGTACCCCCAGGGCTACCTGAATATCCATCAGGGCAATAACTTTAAACCACTCATTATGTAGTCTGCACTTGAACTAATGACCTAGTGGTCAAAGGCTCTTACATCCCATTACCTGTTCCTTGAGCCAGTCAATCCTCTTATTAAATGGTTTTTATCTGGTCTGCATCTTCTACTCTTATGTAATGTTCCTTAAGAGGCCATGCAGGCTATTCTTCTTAGCAGATTATTCTCCTTTTGTTTTAGATGCCTGAACTGTGCCAATTAACATTAACAGAATTGTACTTTGAATGACTAGAAGACTGTGATGCCTGTCATTCAACAATAGCCCTAGATCTGTTCTTGCCCTCGTGATAAACACAGGCCAACATCATAACAAACTAAATTTGAGGCCTATCTGTACTACAACCAACAGCAAAACATTCAGAAATCTAAAAGCAGGTGTCTAGATGTGTAGTTAAGAGTCCAATTTCAGTTCTGATGTGTCTGATTTTAGTTACACTGGACATTTTATGCATGTATTTACATATTTTTGATCTCCACCCTGAAGATGGAGTTACCTAGAAATAGGAATTGAAATAGCAGTACGTTTTAGAACATCTTACAAAATAGCCAGTTGAAACTAACCATTTAAAAAAAAAATCCCATGTGCATGAGCAAGTTTCCAAGGTTTTTTAAAGAACTTCCCAAGGCGTGTCTTTGATTATATTGTTTCCAGCACAACAGTCAACTGCAAACATTTATACCATATCTTCTGCTCCAAAGACACACGGCATGTGTCCAAATAATATAATGTTATTGGAAAGGCACATATACCAAGTCCTGAACAAGGAAGGACTGAGATTAGCAAAGTCAGGGTAAATTAAAGTTTACAGGAATAGATTTTGAATGTTGTAAACAACAGGAAATGGAAATTCCGTTTTCCGATTTCCACAGCCTGGATTCTCACAGTGTTTTTTTAGGATACATAACTCTAGCTGATACCTTGAAGTCAGTTCAGGTCAATGTTTAGGAAACAGACGCTGCCATTTTTTATTTTCAGGTTCCTGTTCTAAGTAGTGACCCGAAGCTTGCATGTGTGTCTACGATTCATCTGTGTTGTTTTGTTTCATTTCTAATTTTATTTTTAATTTTTTTAAAAGTATCTTTTCTGCTTTCAACAAAAGAGTTTATAATGATGGCTAAGAATGTGAGGGTTACCTCTATGAATAGTGCTACACTGTGTCCTTCTGTCATATTCAGCCATTGTCTGCAGTAGAAGTTACATGTGAAGAAAGGACAGTGGGATCATGTTGGTGGTCCTACCGTAGCATCATGAATGGAACTGGCTCCAGCGTTTGTTCTCAGAACACTGACGCAGACACCTGCATCAGTGTGTGAAAGTCCAGGAAGCAGGGCCAATGTCATGTGCAACATCATGGATGAAGCCAAGAACATGACTCTACCCTGCCCCTCTTTCTCCATGCATCGTTTCTTCATACAGTGAATTAATAAATAGGGCTTTTTAAACAATACACCTTTTCACTGCTTCAGTTAATTTTATTAGAGACAACAGAACTGAATGAAAAGCAATAAAAAACTGTTCATTTACATAACAAAACATGACAGCATAAATAACACTAACTCAAACGTACAAAATGTGTAACTTCTTCAGGAGACAGTTCTGAGAACTGTCATCCTTTCATGTTTCTGACCACACCTAAGTGGGAAGGACACCAAAAAAATGGATAATCCACTAGAGGTGTTTGAGCCAACAGGTGTTGTGTGATGCATGCAAGTCCCTGAATGGGACACTATTGCTTTCTTTCCTTTGTCTAGTATACCATAAAACCTTAGTGATGGTTCCACTTGAGGATCACACATTTCACCTTCACCATGGCAATCCTTCCTCAAGACTCCACACATTCTTCCAAAGGATCTACCAGGATCCCACACTGGATCCACTTTCCTCTTCTCTTATAACAGCTGTTATTCGACCTTTCATAATGACTGTTCTGTCACCTTTTAGGCAGTAACCCTGCTGGAGCCCTGCTACAACAACCAGGGGATAGGTGTGGTTACCTTGAACAAATACTGTAAATTCAGCAAAAACACTTTAATACATTTCTGGAGTTTTCATTTTATTTCAATAATGAAAAGCCAACCAGTTTTAAGGCAATGCACAAATCATCCTTACTCAGGGTCACCCTTACAGTGCTTCACCTCTCTAATTATCTCCATACAAACATTCACCCTGTTTGATTCTCATCTTTCTCACTCTCGGAAATTCCAACTCACTCCATCCAACATTCCACACCTGTTACTTGCGCTTCATACACTGTCCTACTCATGCTAACCATCTGACATAATATCAACTCTAACTGCCTTCACAAGTTATGTACTGCCAAAGCCACTGCTCACAAACACAAATGGACAGGTTGAACCATCTGGCCACATCCATCTCAAAACAGGCATTCTTCCTAGCTCTTACGGTATGTAACTTCCAAAGTTTTAAACCTGCTTTTCTGGGCTGACTGATCATCTACCAACTTTTGTGATATCTGGAGATGCCCATGTTTTTCTGCCTCCAGGGATAGCTGACTGCACACGTAGACTTTGCATGCGCTTTAAGCAAACTATTCCAGAATCCATACACCTTGTACATTTATTCTGTATCCACCGGCAGACAGTTTGACAAAGTCAGTGTTCTGTAACATTTTTTAAAGGAACTCCCATCTGTTATTCTATTGGAAGAGCAAAGGTGCAGATACAACTTTAGTATGCAACATGCAAAAATATATTAATTGGCTCTTTCTGGGTATTAAGGACCCTTTTAAAAAATTTTCTCATCCAAATTCCATGCATTAACATGTCTTGAATATCTTTAGTGACAGATGCCAATTATTCTTACCCCACAGCTGCTTAATTCTTTTTAAAATTACTATTCAGCCTAAGAGGCTTCAGATTTTGGAATTGCTGAAACTTCATTAATTCACTGCTTATAAGAGAGAGAGCCATGCTCTAAAAGCTTCAAAGCTCAACTAGGTGAAGTTTTGTTTTGGCTTTTTTTAATTTATTTAGGTGCTGAATCACTCGTGCTGGAAGGTAATTCCAAGCAAATATTCTTTCATCCTGCTAAGAAAAAAAGCCACCAAATCTAAAAATTAAACATGTTTATGGGAAGATCAGACAAAGTGAGATAAAGAGTCCTGGGGAAATAAAACCTATTATAATTATTATCATAATAATTTTCACTGAATTATCACTGAGAATTTTTGATTAGTTCTTCTAATCTTATAATAGCTTTTAAGGAGTGGTTCATACCCAGGAGTCTGTTGACAAAAACTACAACTGTACTCAAAAGAAGGCAAGCCAGAATGGGATAGCAGTTTGAGCCCTAAACTGGAGCCCAGGGTTGAAATTACTCCCTCAGCCATAGAAACCGAATGGGTGACCTTGGGCAAGTCATCTCGTAGACTCAGAAGGAGGCAAAAGCAGACCCCCTTTGAAGAAACCTTGCCAAAAAAAAACCCACCGTAAGTCAGAAACAACTTGAAGGCACACAACCTAAACACAACCTAAAACAAGTTGCTGATACAATGTGAGGTAGGTTTTTTGTTTAGAAATAAATGTAGATCTGGTTGGTCCAGTTTCACTAAGGTTCCGGCTTGAACTCACGTAAACTGTGTCAGAGGCTTCCCTAAGTCTCTACGTTGTCACTCATCTTTTCTCACATCTCTATGACACCACTGTATGATGTCGTTGAGGATACAGAATGAGATGCAGTAGTATTCTGAAGACATCCAGCTCTATTTCTCCACGTTATCTGAATGATGTGAAGCCTGTGAAGGTAATAAACTAGTGTCTAAATTTGGTAGCAGGATATATAACAACCTATAAACTGAGGCTGAGCACCAACAAGATGGGAAGTCTAGTGGGTAGATGGTTCTCATGAATAGAAATTTGGTGAGCAGTATGTTCTAGACAGAATGCATTTTCCCTGAAAAAGTAGTGCATGGCTTGGAGGTATTACTTGATCCAATACTTCTGAGGACCTGGTACCCCAGTGTCCAGGAGTGCATTTGAACTTGGATCACCAGCTAGAACTATTTTTGAACAGGCACAATCTAATCATAGGCAGTCATGCTCTGGTAGCCTCCTGGCTGGATTCCTCCAATGTTCTGTTTGTGCAGCCAATGCAGCCACAGGGAGTCATGCTAAATGGGCTCTCAAAGAGTTGTGCTAGTTGCCTAACCAATTCCCAAGCCTGCTTCAATATATGAGTACTCACTTCTAAAGCCCCAAAAAGCTTGAGACACTAATAGCTGAAGGAATATTTCTCCCTATACTAGCCTGCTTGCACTTTTAAGATAATCAGAGAAGGCTTTTCATTCAAGTATCATTAGTACATTACAGGACGATAAGAAAGAGAACCCATGCAGTGGTGTAGTGGAGCCCCAGCGCTGAAACACCCACTCCATGGAGGCATGAACACCAGGAGCAGTGTGTTCGTTTCATTTCCAGGTTTGCTCAAGCATTTTGTTCTTGTTGTGTGCCTTCCAGTCGTATCTGACTTATGGTGACCCTATCATGGGGTTTTCCTGGCAAGATCTGTTCAGAGGGCTTTGCTTCTGCTTTCCTCTAAGGCTGAGGGAGCGTGGCTTGCCCAAGGTCACCCAATGGGTTTCCATGACCGAGCTAGAATTTAAACTCAGCTCTCCAGAATGGTAGTCTAATGCTCAAACTACTACACACTGGCTCCTCGAACGCTTTAAAGTGTTTTACTTTAAGCTGGCTGATGTGAGCTATCTCCTTAAATGTATCCTGGACCCTTTATTGTTGTACAGTCCTCCCTCTACATTTGTGGATTTGACCTTCACGGATTTGATTATTTCCGAGGCATGTGCTTGCCCCCCTCATTTTCCTCCTCCCATTCCCTTGCATTCCTCTCCCCAGGCTTGTATTTAGAATGGACGCTTTTTTTTTTGGATAAGCAAAGCCCCTGTCCCTCTGCCGGAGGCATGTCCTCTCTCCCATGTGGCAGCACTTTCTCATAAGTAATGGCTGCTGGTTGGTCAGGTGTTCTCCTTGCTCCTACCCCTCTCTTTTCAAGACGGCCACCAGAAGTAACTAAAATGAAGAACTCTGTTCTTCTTCCTTTGAGGGGAAAGTACTGATAAGCCTTTTACTGTGTCTTTTTTCCCCCTCTGCCCCCCAATGCTGGAGCCAGAGGCATAGGAATGAGAAGAGGGAGCTCTAGAAGGAAATCACAGGGGTGAGAGTTGTTCACGATTTTCCCACTTTTACAAGAGTTCTGTGCCTCAAACCTTTGCAAATGTGGAGGGGCTACTGTTCTTAATGTTGGTTTTGACTCTATTGAAGACCATATTGGGCTGCTGACACTGCTGATAATGATGATGATTGATGATACAATGTAGTGATTGCAGAAACTAAGCAGATCTAGAACTAGAAAATATGAGGATGGTAGTCTGGCAACCTCATGTACAACACTGTGAACTCCATCAGAGGAGGAGTTAGACATAAATGAAATATAGCTCTAAAGCAGCAATGTTCAAACTGTGGTGCTGGAAAACCAAAGGATTTTCAGAAGCTCCTTGAGAGATTTGCAATGGGACCGTTTGTAACAGAAGACAAACTCTTAAAAGGTATCCTGTCTGCCAAACACTCTAGGCCTCATTCATTCACGTGCCAGGAACCACAAGTTGGTAGTGCGGTCCCAACTAGGTACAGTGTGTGAAAGTGAGTGTGAAGTCTGGTTGTTGCCAGTGTGCTGGCTAAATGATAAAGCCTCAAATTATTAAGTGATTATGCATATTCACATGCAAGAAGAGGAGAAGCACCAAAGGTGGCCTTATGCACAAATTATCCTGAAATGGAGCTTAATCTCAAAACCAGGAAGGTGATCAATAAAGCAGTTTTCTGAGAAGCATGACACACGGCCACAGACATCCTTGTGTTACAAAAGGCACACTTTTCTGAAAAATATACACTTTTTTTGCACTGCAGTAGAGTGGGAGAGCCATGTGATGCAATCCTGCCCAAGCTTCTCCAAAACACTCAAGTTCTTTTTCAGGGATAACGCCTACTTCCATTCTCAGGTTCTAGAAAAAAAAAAGAAGTTTTTTTTTTTAAGAGAGTATAATGCCTACTTCCATTCCCAGATTCTAAAAAAAAATAAGAAGTTTTTCTTAAGAGGGGAAGGATCAAACTATATATAAAAGAAGAAGATAAAGATCACTGTGCAAAAAAAAAAGAGAAAAAGATCTATGATTTAAAAAGTTGTGGAATGCAATTTGTGGGCAGTTGTAGAAGAAGACAGCATTGTTCTATGTAAGTTGCAGGAAAGTAAAAAAGGGCAACACTGGTGCATTTGAGATTACTTATCATGCTATGTCTGACACAATTCTGCATTGTTTGGTAGATGGTTTACTGTACAGTTTGCCCGTCCAGTTGAGGCATTTGTAAATCTTGTCACATAGATGAGTTGCTGACACACATTGGTACAAAGTAATTCCAGATTGTTGTTTATAATATTGTACTATTTTGACACTTCTGGCTGTTTTAGTTTTTGAAAAGAAATATGCAAGTGACTAAAAAACCAGACTATTCTCACAATTGTAAAGCAACTTTTGGTGACATTTCTTGATGAAAACAAGGGCCTGTAACCTGTCAGCAGAGTACACTGTGGAAAAGGTCTTTCTTCTAATTTATCAACTTAATTCCTCTTCTTTAAAAAAAACCCCAGTAAAAATAGCTGCTGAAAACCATCTGCTAAATGATTAAGTGTTGCCCCATAAACAAAGAACACCTCATTCAAAAGTCAAGATCTTCCATTAGGATGTGATTTCATTCTATATGAGAAACTAGCTCATTCAACAACCAGCCCATAACTCATAAAGGAAAAATCCAGTTGCCACATAATATTTTTAATTACTTACACATCAAAAGTGAACTGAAAATTATTTTTCAGGATGCTATTTTATCCACACCTTAAAGTCTAAGTCTTTCGTATTATGGGCAGACATAACGCTGATACCCTGTTAACGCTGAATAAAAACTGGAAACTAGCCTGCTCTTTCCACCCTCTCCACAACAATCATTCTCTCCTCCATATAGCAAATTTTCCTACTTAACTATGGCTCAACAGTTTCATAGTCACCAATGTTAACCATGGACAAAGTCAACGCGTTCCCCTTGGCTCTATATCCAAAGCCTGCTTCACATCATATCCCAAGCTAAACAGAAGCCAGTTAAAACTGATGATGCAGAACAGTAAACCGCTACTAACAGGGAAAAGAGAAATTTGCTCTAAGAGAAGGGAGTACACATTCCTGAGGGTGCATTGTGGTTAGGTGAAACACAATTTTATATGTCTGCTGACCTCTCATGAGAAATATTTTTATACAGAATTCACCAGAGATTTTTTTTTAGCTAATATAGCATCACTCCAGCCCTGCCCCACCTCAATTTCTATTAGTAACTGAAATAAATATGAATATGTTGTGTGTGCGCATACATGCTCATTTTTATTTATTCATATATCTTGCCATGTAAAGGGCAAACATATTTTCAGTCCAATTCAGATGTCAAAGGACAGCCTAAAGAGAGAGGAAGAATCTAAAAAGTGCTGTTGGGCCTAATAATCAGAAAGAGGCAACTTGGAAGTAGAATGTAGACAGTAAAGCACGGTGTGATTCAAGATTAATTGAACAGCAAACGTGTTTCTGCATGCAGAGCATCAGGATCTAAAACTGCTGACGATGCAACAAGCATGACCAAAAGAAAAAGAGCATTCTAGCTTAAAGTCATGGAGGTTTCTGTAAGTACCATTAGGGAAACTCTCACCTAATCACATGTGGAAGAATTCTCTTTGGCTTCTATTTTGGAAACCAGCACAACAAAGAGAAAATAAGTAAATCTATCTCTACAGTCATAAATACAAAAGGTTATAAGGAAATCAGGGCCCGCATAACTTCCTTTGATTATACCCACATGCTCTCCACAGTCCCTAAGAATAAGCAAGTTTTGCATGGCCAAGCCATGGTACTGAAGCAATAAAGCTTCACTTGTCTGTTCAGAAGGAAGACTGCTGGGATCCATGTATTGAATCATCCTGTATTTCACCACACAGAATCAGCCTCAAATCTGTAGCCTGAGAAAACTGGAATGCTGGGAGTAACCCACAAATTCAATCTGTAGGTTGAAAAAACTGGAATCCTGGGAGTAAGATACAGATCTGAGACTAATTTTATATGGGGAAATATAGGGTGATTCAATAGACACTGCAGGGAAATATGTGGTAAAGAACTTAAGAGAATGCCTCGCCATGTCACAGTGTCTTTGCTTCATTTATTTACTAACAGAATTTATATCCTAGCATTCCACGCTTGATTGAAAAACAGAAGAACATGTATATATAAACATGTATTAACATTATAATATGTCAACAAAAGTAAAAGTGCAGCAGAGACACGTGAGGGAGAGGAGAGGAAGCAGAAGCACACAATTAACCCAAGAGAGCAGGAAATGAACATCTTGCCTAACCAAACATGTTTTAACAGGGTAACAAAAAATTATTTATCAATTTAAGCAAACCTATTTGTATTCATTCAACAGCTGCACATTTGATCTGTACCCTGGATTATGCAAGATTTGTGTAGCAGAGTACATATCAGATACGAACGCAGGTATAAAGATTCTGACAAACATCTGAACATGTGTACCATTGACAGTGTTACACAAGTACAGTGTAACGCATGATCACCTCTTATGTAAGAGATGAAGAAGACCACGTTCAAAGGCTAATAAATCCCATAATCCGGGCCCTGCCACAGACAATGATCTCTCTCTTGTCCTAGCCAAACTTTAGTTGTGAATACACCATCACCACACATTTAGCACACCACTGAAAATTACTAAAGAGGTGGCTGCAGTACGACAAACGTTCAAGAAGAGAGTTGTGCCACATTAAGAAGCAGACGCTTGGACTGAACTACAATGCAAATCAGAACAATGTACATTTCATTATGCAAAAGTGAATCACGTGAAGGAGTTCTGTGAAACCATAAAAGAAACCTATAAAAACACCTAAATCATTATTCCACTTGATTGATCACCAGTTGGTGTGGTGCTGACATTAGCATTCAGTGGATTAGTGCCAAATTTATATGCATTTAAATTAACCATGACCTTGGGGTGACACCAGAGTTATGCATAATCAAAATTCAACAACAACAAAATCAATTCAATTCCAAATCATACTTAAAGGTAACATAAACTCGAGATTGCCAAGAGATTTAATTGTGTAGCTGAATCATTTCATACGATACATTTTTTTCCTGTAATTGCAACATGGTTCAACAGTTAGAAATGTGGAGTGCATACAGTGACAAAATAATTACCTTATCAACAAACAAACAAAAGAGAGAGAGAGAGCACAGAGAAAAGAATAAGTAATGCTCCATTCAACAGCTTGTATTTTTCTTGTATTTCTTGTGCAGTTCTTAAGGACAGCAGTGATCAAATTAATGAGCAGAAGGAAAATTCTATGAAACACATTTTGAAAATCTCTTCATAAAATAGCTACATGGCAATTACACTCATAGCTTCTAGCTATGTTTGCTCTCTCTTCCAAATGAAGACAGAAAGAGAGAAAAGTAGGAAATATTTTCAATGTTGTATATAGCACTAGCAAAGTCCCAAAAGTCACTTACTTATGTCACAATATCGTAATCCCAAACTAACAATGACAATTTTTATGGAGCCTATTGTTCCAAGACACCGCTCCTTTTTCTGAAGATTGACAAGATCCCAGACCCCTTACTGAAGTCACTTAGAAATTTAGAAGATCAACAAATGAGACTTGCTTATTTTCAACCCTGCAGGTTACAACCATCAAGGTTAGATCCACCAAAGATCTAGAGGTTCATATTTCCAGTAGGACCAACTAAACACATGGGATGAGCAAAGTACTGGCATCTCACGTATATTTATCCTCTCATGGTTAAACTGGATTCTAATGTCACAACTTTCCTTGCTCCTGTGGATTGGCAAAGCTTCTGAGCAACTCATCCCTATTTAACTCCTCCTCACACACACTGGTTGTCACCATTCTCAGAGGAGGGAAAACAGAAAAGATGCTCTACCTGAGAATTAACATTCCATGCTGTGTTATCAGCCTGACTGATAGCTTCTCAAGAAAAAATAGGGGGAAATATGAAGGGAGAAAACAGTCAGGAAATGGAGATGAATTGCACTTCCTGTTCTCTTTATTTCTTTGTAATGTCCCAATAGAATGCTTCCATATTCCATGGTTGAAAAAGCCCCATGTGACATTTGCAGAGTTTGGGAAAATTACTTTTGTACTTTTGAATCTCCAGCCAGCATGACCAGCAGTCAGTCCAAGCTCTCTGGACATTCAAACAGCTAAAATAGACTTATATACATTTCATCTGCTCCAAATCTCTATGCTATTAACAATTGTGGGCTTAAAAGCTAATAATCATAAAACGATGAGTTTCTATTTTAGTCTTCGTATTGATAAAGTGTTTGTGAAGTAGTAACATTTTTGTGCCTTCCACTTCATCCCAAAACTGCTGTTTGGAAAAAACGGGCCTCCTTTCTAACCACTCTGTTTTGTACAGTTCACTGATCACTGAAAATATGTCGCCTAAACAACTGCCCATCGTCCATTTTGTACTCTATTGTAAGTCTTCTAAATGGGGCCGCTTGATGGCATCTAACATCACAACCATCACTGTGTTTAATGACAATATAGCTCTTGTAACAGACAGAGACGCTTTTTGGGCTTAGTTCAGGGACTGAACAGTTCCCCCTTTAAATCTTGTACGTAGGGTTAGAATAATCCTTTCAGCTAAGACTTGATTCTACCGTGTACAACATCCACATGAGTTATAAAGTAGGAGTGGGCAATTGTGCCCCTTTTAATGTTGCTGGCCTACAATTTCTGTCTGCCCTAGCAAGCATAGTCAATGTTAGGGATTCTGGTACTTGGCGTTCAAAAACAATCAGAGAGCCACAACTGCCCATCCCTGATATAGACCTTCTCAAACAAGAGGTTTTTTAAATGACAAGAAACATCATAGTTCCAGGAGTTAGGAAGCTATTCTGCCTTGAAATCACTTCAAATTGAGTCATTTATATACCATATATACAGCCTGATTCTTCCACAAAGAGTTTGCCAAAAGGGCAACTTTCTGGGCAAAAATAGAGTATGACAAATAATCCATCTGGGCCCTAACATTTTTTCCAATAAAGTTTCAGTTCTCCTTTCCAGTATTGCTAGCTAGAGAATGAGTCACTGGTAACAGAAGAGAGACCATGTCACAACACAAAACCACTATTCACAGTCACTACGGTGGTCTCCCTGGAAAATAAGAAGTGAGAGCTAGCCAGGCGACAAGTTTAAAATGCACACATCTGGCTTTTTAAGGAGGGAATGAACTTGAAAATGCCTACTGTGTAGAAGTGCTGTGTAATTGCTTGGTTCACTTCAACCTCCGCTGATTTGGTTTATTACCAAAGCTCTTCTGAAAACAAAACGCGTGCGCACACACAAAAAGCCTACATGGTCTCCTGCTTGAACGCCACTGTTCTGCTGATTTCATAACATGAGAAGTGATGCACAACTGCGTACTGCTTTGGATTACAGCATTCAGGCAAAATTTGCTGTGCCAACAGGTTATGAAGTCCTTTGAACTGTACATAAAATTGAGCACTGCTAGGATTTCATCAGCTCAGTAGATTCCCTCTAATCATCTGCTTCATCTAATCCTACAACTTGATTCACTTCTATAGCATAGTTCAGAAAAATAACATTAAAAGCAACTAAACTTCATGCTACATGTGAAACAAAGTGGGTTTTTTTTCCAAATTACAGGTAAAATTAAGCTACATCTACTGTTCAAAAAGATTCAAAATATATGGTCAGGGATATAGAGAGAAGATATCTACTGCATGTGGAATGAAAGTTCTCTTCCAAATCAACTCCAATGAACATAAACATTGCAAGCTGGTGACTGGACACTGCATAGCAAAAAGCTGTAGCCCTTCCATCAGCCCAGATCACACAAAAGGCAGTAGGTTCAATCAGGAAATAACTTAACTACTCTCCTTGGTTTTAATAAATTCTTTATTTTAGCAAGCTCTCACATTCTGCTTGACATCCGTCAAATACTGTAAGTTGATTTTCTCTACTTTGAATTCCATTTATCTGTCTGATATGCCATCTCTTCTGAAATTGTTTTCTTGTTTAAGTCAATGATAGGTCAACTTCAATGGACAGTCTGACACACAAGATTCATCCATTTGTGACCAAGCACTCAATCCTTAAAATATATGGATTGTCCATCATCATTTTCTTGATACAAAACACTTTTGAACATGAACTTGATTCATACTGCTGGTCAGTGCTACAGCCAAACTCTTATGGTGCAGCTTTGCCTTAAAATCACCCATCTGCACTATGACTTACACACTTTTCCTTACAAACGTTCATCTGCTGGCCATATGACCAAAGTGACCAATCCTTGCACAGTATTTTTCTTCTTTACTTGAAACAATGTAACTGATTTTACATTTGAAGCAGCCACTAGTGCACCAAGGCCCTTTCCACACGGGGGTATTAAAACGATGTAGAGCAACCTCTGACGGAGGTCGTCTACACCGTAAAATGGATTGGGGCGGATTACTTTAGTGTAATTCCACACCCCAATCCGCACTAGGGTGACCGGAAGTGGCGGCGCCACATGCTTTTTAAAAACCACTTTTCATGTGGTTTTTAAAAGGCACAGGGCGTGCAGCCGCGTGGCAGTGCCCAGTGTAGATTTGCACACGCGCGCAAGGGCATGCCTGCAGATCTGCCAGGGGCAGGCTTTCCGGCTAGCGAGCTTCTCCGGTTGGTGGAGAGCCTCCGCCAGCTAGCAGCCGCCATTTTGGACGCTGCAGGACGCCGCAGGACACCGACGAGTGTGGAGCAGCGAAAACACGCTGCTCCACGCGGCAACGAACTTACCTGGATGCAAGTAAGGTCCGTCCTAGCGTGTTTTCACCCTTTTTTCCTCTGCGTGTGGAAACGGCTCTAGTTATATATAATTTTGCCAGAGAGGAATGAAGATGTCAGTTGCTTCTCAACTGAAAGGAGAACAGGCTTCTATAGTATTCAGCGGCTGATACCTGCTAAGTGGGGATTAGGGGACTTTTACGATTTTTACTTATTCCCTAAACCATTAAATACATAGGGATCGTCAATATGACCCAGTCACAAATTAATTACTCAAGGTCATGCATTCATAACTGCAATAGTAAACTTCAGCCTATGTTTGCTTTATAGAGCAAAATAAACAAAAAGGCATGTATAAATACATTATCAGGAAGGACATCTCAGCGTTTGACCTTTTCTCAGTTCATTAGCTCATCTTTTTATTCTCCAGGGGTTTATGGCACCAAAGACTTTCTTAGAAGTTTCTTCAGTGTGGGGAGATGATTCCATTTCCTGATGGTCATGCATATGGGCTTCTCTGCTTGGACAAAGACCATGCAATTGACTTCTGCCAGATCTGATTTCAAAGACCTTAATGTAGCAAGTGGGGCATAATACAGCTTCCCATCTTAAAGCTTCACATTGGAATGGGTTCCTGTTGACTACTGCCTGCAAAGAGTCATGGATGTTTACTCCAGCTCTGCTGCCTCTCCCTACAAAAAAGCCTAGTGTACCATCTGCATGCAAGCCATTTGATCTTGGAAACCAGCTAGCCATGAGGTTGAAGCTTTTTCTTTAAAGAAAACTTAAGAGCTGGGGGGGGGTACAAGAACAGGATCACATTTGGGGGGGGGGTGGAAAGCTGGCCCTTTCTTCTCAGGTTTCATTCCTGACCAAAATTCCACTTCCACCAAACTGCAGATCCACCAAACTGCAGATCAACATTGACCATACTGACCAGGACTGATGCCAGCTATGCTCCAACACTAACTAGAGTTTCATATTCACTTGCCATACTCAATGACAGCAGGAGGTGAGGAAAATTAAAAACTTTGATCATGAAGTGTCCATTACAGGAATGGGGGAAGGAGAGAGAGAGAGGGAAAGAGAATTCTTCCAGTGACATGCTCACTATCAAATCTACAGTAATCCCTCCACATTCGCTAGAGTTAGGGGCACAGGACTCCCATGAAAGTGAAAAAAACGTGAATAACTCCCAAACCATATTTAACACAAAAAAAGTCTGATCACCATATTCAACCCACTGTGGATTTCTTTGAGGCATCAGGGTTCCTTCACAAGGCAGAAGTGGGTGGCTGGTAGGGCTGACTACCACCTCCACAGCTGCCCCACACCATTTTTAATAGGGACTTATAAGCTTTGTTTGCAGTTTCACAGTCCCACAAGGCTTGCAGTCCCTATTAAAAATAGAATAGGGAGGCAGCAGATGTGACAGCAAATAATCTGTGAATAATCAAATCTGCAAAAGTGAAACCCGCAAATGTGGAGGACTAACTATAGTTTTAGTCCTTATTATGGCCTAGGAACATTGCCATCTTGACTTTCTTTTCCACAAAATCATCTCAAATTGCATCTTCCTTTCAAGCTGAGACTCATAAAGCTTAAATCTTGCACTGTGGGCTCTGGACCTGTTACTCTTGTATGTTTATCTCAGCCTAGGAAGCTTCTTTTTGGAATCTGTCAACAAAGCACTTCTTCCAAGCTCTGATCTAACCCTCTCTTGAGAGGTTCTTTTTAATTTACTGCTTAGTGTTGTCATCAGTTCACTATCAAATCAGATTTTCAAAGAAGCACAAATGCCAAGCTGAAGGATGCATTAGCTTTTACCCAAACACAGGCACACACTGTAAATACTGGCAGAGAACTTGGCATGAAACATAAATGAAAAGCTACTTCAAACTTAGAAATGGCCTAAAGAGCACCTTATGGATTTGCTAAAATGCTGATGTGTTACATACATTTTTTCCCATGATTGCACACAAAATGCTGACTTAACAGAATCTAAGCATTGAGGCACACTGACCACAAAAAGCGAAAACACACCTATGCATATTTCAAATTGTCTCTGCCATAGTACCATAGAGCAATTGTTCAAACTGTTATTTTTTAAAAATTATTTTTATTTGTATTTACATCATAAGACTAAGTCATATTATGTATTATATAATAATAAACAAAATTTTTTACATTAATAAGGAAAAGGAAGGAAATTTTAATACATTATGTCACACGCATTTCCAGTTGCCTTATTTGTCCTCCATGAATTTTTTTTAATTTTTTTTTTTACGGCAGTAGAGAAGTACAGCATGTCTTTCTACCATTGTCTTCCACATAGTAATACTGACATTATCATAAGAGTGCTGCTGTGCTGGAACAAGCAGGCTTAAGCTTGCTGACTTGTAAAGGTTCTAAAAGAAGGACTTAATAACCCAGGTGTGTGTGACCTGTTCCTGTCTTTTTCACTGGGCTATTTATGAATAGTCAAATGGTGGTACAGGGAATCCTGGTTAAACCATCTGCTCCTATCTAGTTCCAACCCCCCCCCCGCCTCCAGCAACAACCTGGTGCATTTGTAGCCACTGTTTCACCTGGCACTTTTCTGTTATGGGTAGCTGCTTGGCCCTACTTTTGCCCATGGCCTGGAACCTTCTCGCTGCCGCTGGCCATAAACCTGTCAAATGGTTGAAGGCAGCAATGAGGAAGAGCCAAAGCACTCAACAAAACAAATACCATCAAGCAAGATCCTTTTTACTATCATAGAATGCCTCACGGTCTGAGGAGACAACTGTGGCTTTCCACATGATTTTTGGCCTCCAATTCCCACCAGACGTAGCCAGTCTCGCCAACAGCATGGGAGCTGCAGTCCCAAAACATCTGGAGAACCTCCACTACACCTACCAGCTCTGGGCTCTAACGTATCCTATTTCAAGGCCTTCAGATGTAATAAAGATATTGACTGCAGCTACTTGTGCTCAGAGCACCAGATGAAAACTTTTAGAAAACCATTTTAGGAGAGATCCAGTCTGCCCCTCTATACCAGGCCTTTTTATAACATCTCTGACATTCACTGTGGCAGAAACCTCCATTTATTCCAAATCACAGCCCTCCGTGTTTCACTCTCAAACTCCAACCTTCATTAGGAAAGAAATTTGAAGTGATGCCCTATAGGTGCAATTTATTATTCAGTGAAAAGTTTTCAAGCTTCCTTGTTCTATTTTAGAAGATCAAAAGCAGCATCCACTTTTCAGGCTCTCTGACTGTAAAGAGCAGCAGGAACTTAAACAAGCATATATAAATCTTCCATGACCCACTTTTACTGCTGACACCTCAGAAGCATGAATGATAATCCCCAGGATGGATTTAAGGCTATAACATATCAAAACATGGCACAATATCACCAGGCAGCTAAATTTTCCAAAATGCAGCTTGCTTTCACCCCATTTTCTGTGATTTTTGTCATCACTGGATAACGCCCTTAAAAACTTTCATTTGCTGCTTAAGGAACTGATGCTCTTAACTAGGCATCCATTCTACTATCTTTCCCACAGCTCCTGCCCATCCAGTTTATAGATCTCCTTTGGATCCACATGCAAATACAATATAATAAAATAAACCGAGCCACATTTCTAAGTACTGCTAGCAGTTCTGACACACTAGTTCTGATCCAGTTGTTCTGTTATGGAAAGATAATCCATAAAGCATGGCATATTTTAAAGTAACTGTCTTCTAATTCTTTCTCTTTTTTCAACTAATGCCCAATTACCTTTTGCTATAATTTCGGGTCTCCTCTGTTCTTCAATACACAATATAGTTTATATCAGGAGAGAAGAACCATTTGTCTGGTGAGTGATATTGTGCTGTGTTGGGGGGTAATCTGTCTCTGGTAAATCATTATGTTGCCCTGGATCAGAGGCTGGAATTTTATGGGCCTCCATTTATTGTTGGACTATAATTCCCAGCAGTGCTAGCCAGTATAACCAATAGTGAGGGATGATGGGAGTTGCAATCAGAGAACAACAGGAGTAGGATTTCTACTCCTGCCCTCAACAGCCAGTGGTTTCCAAATTCTGCTTTATAGGGATTGTTCCTTACTATTCACAGAGATCATTCAAAATATTAAATATTTTGATTTAAGTAAAATTAAATAATATTTAATATTTAATATTACATATTAAAGATTCATTAGAGAACTGTGCTTCCCCTCCCGCCCACGGTATTTATTTAAATATTTGTGCTACTATAATCACTTCAGACCGTGCTAAAATTTCAAGGACTCTTGCTCTTGATATTTCAAAAGCATCTACAAATCCATTTTTAAAAATTCTGCGAACATGGACCAAACTAAAAATGCTCCATTCTCTTAAGTTCACTACCACAGTTCCAGCTATTTATCATATATCCTCTTCAAAATAGGAACCTCCTGTTTTCCATCAGACTGCCCCTGCTGGCTAGCTTTTCATTAATGAATTCTGGCATGTGCTAGTTTGCAAACAGATAAATAATTATCCAGAGTGCTTAATCTAATATGGCACCTTGCAGATTTTTTGTCACTCTCCTTAAAACCACTATCCAGTACCACTATCCAATGCTTTTTCTGCTGTACTCTTTAATTATATATTCTTGCTGTTCACATACCCAAGCAGTTTCACCTTCCTTGGTCCAAAACAGTTTGGTCAATTTGTACTGAATGTCTGTGAAACTGATGTCAGCCTCTGGCTGAACTAGGCCATGTGAAGATATCTTTGGCATATAATAAATGAAAAGCAAATAAATGTTTGGGAAAGTGTCCTCTGTAACACTTTCTCCTCTCTCTATTAAAACACTATAGCCATCACAGATGTAAACTGTGGTAAATTTTCAAGGGACTATACTATGCTGAACATACAGATCTTTCAAAGTTACTTTTCAAAAGAATGAATAACAACATTACAGCTGTACACATCCTATCAGTGGTGGTTTGTTATATCTGTTAAATACAGATTCAGCACATCATTATATTCTTTCTTCTTAAAACGTAACTTTCCTGGTTCTGTAGTAATCACATACAAAGCCAATCTGTCTCTTGGTCATGCTCAGCAAGATGGAGAGATGGCAACCACTCTAAATGATACATTTTTTGCTTATCACACTGAAGGGCTTTTAGTTGATCAAGAGACTTGCCCAGACAACTGATTTTTAAATGGCCAAACAATATGTCGATCCATGCCTTTTTAATTATACAATGGCATTGCCAGGATGGATGGGTGGTTGCGTGCCACTTGACCACCAGAACCCCTTTTCCCTTTTAATTAATTAAACACTTTGAGTTTGACAAAGAGCCAAGTCTTAAGCCTTCACTTTGACCAAAGGCAATTAAACAAACAGATGTAATAATCTGACCTTCTGTTGTGAGAACAGTAGTCACAATACTAAGCTTGCTTGATCAACACAGTTCAAAACCCAAAGCTACTGAAAGCTGTGTTTCCTTCTTTCTGTTTTCGTTCCTATTAATTAAAACAATTATGTTTGTTAGCTTTACAATTCTAATCCCTGCAGAGACAGCCCACAGCCTGGGCAAAGACAGGGCAACCTCCTCAATTTACATGAACCATGAACCACCAGTGTTTCACTTATCAATATAGGGCCTATGTTTTATCAACTTATCAATATAGGCCCTATGGTCCGAATCCAGTTTTGACCATACTCTGATGATGCTCAACCGCACCTATCCTGATTTTTATCTGTGCAATGTTAAAATACATGCTTTCTACTTTTATTGTAGTGTTTGATTTAGTGATCAGTCAGCCAACCAGCCACTGTGATCTGGGCTATCAGTGAAATTTTTTTGAATGGGAAGTCAGAGGATCCAAAGTCTTCCAACTCTCAGATGGTGGGATGAGGTGGGGCAGGGAGACGGGAGTATGCAACCATGGCTGAAGGAGTGGAACCCACGAGGAAAAAGCAGGATGGTTGTCTAGCTGCAATGGTATACTGCACAGGCACTGGCTGTAGAAGGAAACTGAATGAGGAAGTACATAGCTACAATGTGGAACTGTACTGGAATAGTTAAAATAAAAGCAGCAGCAAAGCTGAACTCTCTCTCCATGATAAGAAAAAGATGCATCCCAATCCAAGGAACAAGAAAACCTGTGGGATAAAAGAAACATAAATCCCAGTGGAATAGCAAAAAGTGCAAATTTCCATTCTTGCATAACCTTGTATTGAAGGCACACATCTTTGAAAAAGAAAAGTCAAGGAAAGGATTGTGTTTTTTAAAAGATATCCCATCACGACACATGATGATCTGGCATTCCAACGTATGCTGTATGATCTTATACTTCCACTTGTGTATCAGGGTTAATAATAAAAGGGATGAATTAAAACTTGGGAGCTTTCCAGATGATCTTTCTTTGTACAATAAATATACAGTTGTAACTCACTCCTGATGACATCTTCCATGCTTCTTTCAAAAGATATCCAATACTTCATTACTGGAAAGAGTGTGAACTCTTCCTCTCCCAGTTACATGATTTCTGGCAAGTACTCTCTACTGCTGCTGTGTCACCAGTGGGGCAATGTGATGTCACAGACAAATATTTGATAACTAGTACCATAAGTCAGAAGGCATACAACAACAACAACAACATGTGACTATCACTAGCAGTGAACAATGCAACATCTTTGCCCACACTCATCTCATTTTGCATCCCTCTAGGAAAAAATAGTGGCTTGGAGTCATTTGGAGAGGGTAGTTTCTACCTCTCCCACACCCCCTGCAATCTCCTCCAAGGTTTCTGTACTGATGCCAATTCATAGCTATAGTTCAAATCTTTCCAGCTATTTTAGTTACAGTTAAAGCATTTGTAGTTGTAAGTCCTTTTAAATATTATTCCAATTTTTAAAGTAATAATGTGGTTCCTGTTCATCAGAAGTACTACAGTAGGCTCTCCACATTTGCTAGGGTTAGGGGCACAGAATCTTCGCAAATGTCAAAAAATTGCGAATAACTTCCCTGGTGAATCAGATCTTCCTCCCTGCACCCGCCTGCCAGCCGCTGCCAACACACCCAGTCGGGTGACAGGTGGGGGGGAGTGCAGAGAAGGAACAATTTACCTGCCTGCAACCTCCTTCTGGCCACTGCCAGCATGCCTGTGTGGGCAACGGGTAGGAGAGTGCAAGGGAGTGAAGATCTTCCCCACTCCTTTTGTCTGGGCAAAAGGCCAGGGACTGTGAGGGGGAGAAATGTGGGGGAGACAAGCAGACACCTTGCATATAATCAAATTTGCAAAAGTGGAACCTGCGAATGTGGGGGGAGGACTGTAATATTTTCAGTTTAAAAAAAATCCAAGTGGTACAAGCCACTCACCTAAGAAAATATTTTTCCCTCCTGTCCACCTTGTTGCCTCGACATCCATAAAGTATCCACAAAGTATGAGCCACTGCCTGAGTTAGCACTTGCATCCAGTGACATCCTTCCTCTGCCATTTTGTGCTCACATCTTTGTAACCATGAAAACAAGTAAAAGGTACAACTAAAAGCCAGCATGGTGTAGTGGTTTGAGTGTTAAACTAGGACACTGGAAGAACAGGACTTGAATCCCTGCTTGGCCATGGCAACCACCGACTGACCTTGGGCATGTCATACTCTCTCAGCCTCAAAGGAAGGCCATGCCAAACCCCTTTCTGACAAGAAAGCACCATGTAAGGTTCATCTTAGGGTCAGAAATGACTTAAAGACACATAGCAACAACAACAACACAGAGTTACAGCTACACAGCAAAGGGATGAAGTTATCCCTTGTGAAATTACAAATCACAATGTAGTTCTGCCTTAGTTCTTCAGAAAAAAAAACCTAAAGTAACAAATTGCTTGCAACTAGTTACTTCCAAGCACTGGTCTTGTAATTCTAACAGCCACCCTGTTAAGGGAGGTCCCCATACTGCAAATGGTGGTGGAGGCAAAGCTCAAAGAATGACTTTCCCAGAAAATTCATGGCAGGGTCATTTCAACTCATAGGTCAGTCACTACATTATATTAAACTACCCAGTGCAGGCCTTGTGTCCCATTGCTACAGCAGTAGCTCCTCTGAAGGCTTCCCTCATGAACAGTGAACAAAGAAAAAACACAAACTACCTCATGCTTCCCCTGAGGATTTCAGAAAAGCCCCGTGCTGTTTTAAAGCCTCATTAATATCTAGTAATACTCATCTGATTAAGCTCCATTAACAAGAGAATCCCATTTGCAGAGTTGCTAAATCAGACCACAATAAAACCAGAATTAACCAGAGTCTTAAGATAACATGCTGCTGACACATGGCCAGTCACTTTTTTACTACTCATGACCACAAAATGGTCAATAAAAGAAACAGGGGAATTCCAAAATAAAAGCTCCCATGTCCTTCAGAAAAACAGTTTTGGTTTCTGCTTCTCCAAAAAGTTCACTCATCTCCCAATAGGTGGGGTGGGAACTGTTTTATTATTTTTGTTTTCTCTTCTGTTCACCCACACAATATTTCCTCCACATTCATGATGTTATTCCCACTGAAACTTCCTGCTCCTCATAGAAAAGGCTAAAGTAAACCCATTGATCTGCCTTTCACCCACATGGGATCCTGCTGCATATATGGGCAATACAATAATCCCATATAGAAAGAGTGGTTCTTTTTTATAGTACATAATGTGGAAACAGATACATGACTGGTTCAGTGGAGGTAGCCAGCCTGTCCTTCTATCATGAACAACTCTAGTACGGTATTTTACAGAGTTTGGAAAATTATTTTACACGGTCTCCCAGAATTCCTCAGACCAATGGTCATAGGGACTCCTAAAAAGAAACAATAGGCCTGAATCCTGGGAGATGCAGTCTGAAGAAAGAACTGCAACAGGAGCTGTCACAGACAAAGTTTGGTGAGGATGCATGAGAGGCCTATTTGGTGGCTGTTCCCAGGATGTTAAACTCTCCCAATGGAAGGTAGGCTTGCCTTTGGGCAGCAAAGAAGATTTTTTTCAATCATACAAGCTTTTGGATATTAACCGGTTGTTGCAGAAGGCTCTTCAAATGGGAAGTGCTTTACTTTAATCTTCAACTTTATATTTTATATGCTTTTAAGTTGTTTTAAGTTATTCCTGTTTTAACAGGTTGCTTTATGTAATTAAAATAGTTTTTATTATTGTTGCTGAGTGCCTTAACGCTGTTTCCAACATCTGGCAACCCTAAGGTGAATCTACCCTGGGATTTTCTAAGGGCTGAGAGTGTGTGACATGCCCAAAGTCACCCAGTGGGTTTCCATGGCCAAGCAGTGAATCAAACCCTGTTCTCCAGGATTGTAGTCCAGTGCTCAAACCAACTACACTACAATGGCTGCTAGCAGTAGTGGTAGTAGTTGTAGTAGTAGTGGATTTTTAGCTTTATTTTGTTTTAATCTATGTTATGAGCTACCCTCAGTCCCAAACTGGGAAACAGATGGGAAATAAAATAAAATATTTATCCATGCTCTGGTATTTTTGACACAAATCCCATGGTCATAATCAATAAAACAAGGGATTCAAAATAATAATATTTGGTTAATAATGGTTAATATCATAATGTCGTTCTACATATCTATGACACAAATACATTTGGGGGAGGGTAGGTAGTGCTGGTTGCTGTTTCTCAGAAAGGAGATTGTAGAGTTGGAAAAGATTAAGAAAAAGAGCGATCAGCATTATCAGGAACTAGAACAACTTCCTTATGATGAAACATCATAAAGTCTGGGTCTTTCACACTATAAAAAAGTGAGTAAGATCAAAAAGAACAGAAGTATATAAACTTGCATATCATACAGATAAAAGGAAAGGAGAGATTTTTCTTTCATCTCATATCATTAGAAGCTGTGGTCACCAACAAATGTTAGTGATCTGGGGTCACCCAGTAATGCTGATTCTAGCAACAGCTGATGAGAACATCTCATGGAAATGATATGACACTGATTTTAAAGGAATTGAAGTGACTGCCAGTCCATTTTTGGCCTGAATTCAATGTGTTGGTGATTATACAAAGCTCTAAACTGATGAGACCTCAATGTTCTCCCTATATGTCTATCTAAGGATGGCAGTCTGCAGAAAGGGCCTTCCCTTGTGTTTCATGAGTAGGAACAATACACTGCATGAAAACATATGAGAGGGTTTTCTCAACTGCAGGATCCCACTTGCAGAATGCCTTGTTTTTGGCTCTCCTAAGGACACCAAAGGTTGGTTTCATTTCAGTGTGGAGTTAAAACATGGCTTTTTATCAAACCTTTTGAGGTCTAATGAACTTACCAAAATCTGTAAAGGTGCAAGGTTCTAGCCTGTTGTGAATTGTTTGCTCTCCTCCTAGAACTGATATATTAATCCTTACTATCTTGAAAATGTGCTAAGTCTATATTAATTGTATCATACATTACACTAAGATCTTGTGATACTGGGCAAGATACAAATATTTTAAATAAACAAATAAAAAAAAGGTGGAATCAGGAAAGACAAACCAAAGTACTTACTTGCACAGTTAAACTATAGGAGGTGCTGCCATTATATATGGAGATAGCCACTAAGTCATATGGCTTGAAAAGGTGATTAGGTAAACCAATAGAAAATGAATCCATCAATAGCTTTTTGTCATGAAGACTTATATTACTTCCAGGATCACAGTCAGAAAGTCTCTGAAAGCCAGCTGCAAAGAAACAATTGCAGGAGAATGTTACTGCCTTTGTGTCTTGCTTGCTGGTTTCCCTTAGACTTCCAGTTGGCTAATGTGAAACAAAATACGGGGCTTGCTAGGCATTTGGGATGATCCAACATGACTGCAATGCTTTTAGAAACTAAGAATGTAAACCTCTGCAAAGTTCATTCTCATGGGCAAGAACTCATAATTTGAACATTTTTCCCTCACTGCAAGAAAGTTGTCAAAAACTGCAGTTTTTAAGACTATTTGCAGTTTAAATCTTATTCTCTGAAAAAATGAATTGCACATTGCCTTCTTGAGTAGAAAACTGGATTTTCTGTGCAGAAAACAAGTTAATGCACATTTAACCAGTTTACCATGCATAAAACAGCGTTTCCATGCAAAAAATTCTGTGCAAAAAGTTGTATTATGTACAGAAATGTTATTTTATGCTCAGAAAATACCATTTTCTGCACCAAAAACCCTATATTTATTTCCTGCACTGAATAAGTCCCAAAGCAGGAAGATGTTTTCCATCTTCCAACCATTTTTGAATATTTTCAATATACTTTCTACCCCTACTAGAAACACTGTGAGATACAAAAGTGTATGAAGTGAAAAAGAGATGGATATTATGTTTCTGGAAAGAAGGTGATTGTTTTGGTGGCCCTGATATTCTTTTTTTCCTTTGTCTTAAAAAAAAGCAGCTACTTTTATACATTTAAGGTGTTAGGAGCTACAAAAAACTACCAGCCACATTCTGTCACTAACCTTTTACATTTTAAAATTTCTAATAAATCATGATGTTGGAAGCACCCTCAGACAGATTTTAAGATTCTGAATTAAACCATTAAACTAAAAGAGAACATGAATTTTATTTGCTGCCTTACAGACTTTAGATAAGAAGACCAACATAAAGAAATAAACAGGAAACTTTGAACCATTTTAAGAAGATCTTTTGAAGATGGAGATGATGGTGATGATGAAGAAGAAGAAGAAGAGGAGGAGGAGGAGGAGGAGGAGGAGGAGGAGGAAGATGACAACGTGCCTTCATCCTTTTAACATCATTCCTACAAGATGTTAACTTGTGGAAATGCATGTACTCTATACATCCAGCATACCTTACAGAACAGATTAGTGTAAGCATCTCATTCAGTATGAAAGAGAGTTTCCTTTTCCTAATGAGGAAGCCCCTTGGGAAAAACTGAAGTCAGAATTCTTCAGAACTGTTGAAATGAAGATATCTGTGTTAAATCATGCTGTGGCTTTTCCTGACTTGCCTAGCTGAGAGTAAAATAAATCCTTCAGATGGTAATTAGGTTAAACAGTTCATCAGGTTCACACAGAAGCAATATACGGCCCAGAATGAAAATGAGTGTGGAATCTATCAAATTTTAGATAGCCTATTATCATGAAAAGAAGCAGAATTAATTATATACTACCTCCTCTATACTTACACACAAATACACACACAGAACTTCCTGTTACAACTTCTCAGAGACGTCAATCAACATTAGAACAAAAGATAACAAACCAAGGATTAAAAATTGACTCCAAGGGTATTAACCCACAAAACAAAGAAAGCAAAGGAAACAGTAGCATATAATATGCAATATGATTTTTAATCCATAAAAAAAACCCTACCAATATATATATAAAAAAACCATTAACCAATATATATCTAAAACTTCCTCTGAAATTTAATTTATAAATGTTTAGCTGCTAAACATTTGTAAGTACTAGTCCAAAACACTTATCCATAGGCTGTCTAATGCAAATATGTTTCATTTTGTACACCTATAACAACAAAGTAAATGTAAATACCCTTCTACAGTTTGAAACAGCTTTATGTAAGTTGCTATGAATACAGACACTCCGGCCCAAACCCAATGCCTTTCAACATAACTTGTCTTCTGCACTGGCTAAGTAGGAATAATAATTCACTTGATCACAGGTGGTAGAATAAGGAGGTTTTCACATACAAAGATTTCCCTCTCCCATCAGAAATAAAATATCTAATATGTACATGAAAAACTGGGACACTATTAGAAATGTATAAGTACATCCACACACACACACAAAAATTGAACTGAATTTTAAAAATATATAATTTAAAATATTTTTGAATTTAATTTTAAAAATAAAGCATTTTAAAATTTTAAAAATATAGAAGTTTATGGATGCTATCAACAAGAAAACTTCCATATCTTTTAAAACCAAGACAGCAAATAACAGAACCACAAAAAATTTGCATTAAAAATAAATTTCAAATAGTTTTTAAATTTAAAAGAAAAATAAGATGGAGTAAGATGGAGATAAACCAGTGGCAAAAGGTGAATCACAGGTCACAGCCCAAACTGAGGCTTCAGTTTGAGGCTTGTGTGGCATCTGTAAGCCACAGACTTCCAATTTACTCAAAGTGATATAGAGCATTCCTATAGTGAAAGTCTGAAGAAACCAGTTAGTACCACAGTACTTATATGATCAAATCCTGCTGAAGATTATAAATTTGTATATCCAGTATAATTCCCTCTTTCCTTATTATACCTTTCATTTTATTAAGCTTAAACCTTCCCAATAAATCAGAATTTTATATGCATCTCCTCATGTTTGAAATCATGAAAATTACTAACAGCACCTATATCTTGTTTGTTCTAAAAGAGCTTTTACATTCACAAATATAGAACCTTGTTGTTTTGCTGTTTCATAAGTCAATAAACAGGTCAATTCAAGCATATGTATATATAAGCAATATAAAACTTTATATCAGTTTGATTTTTTTTTTTGTTAAAAGTAATTTATTCCTATTTCTCATTATAGCCTTTTAAAAGTTATTTGCTCCATTGTTTGATATTTTTCTTTTTCTTTTACTTTTGAAGGTGGGAAAAAACCCTTAAGATATCAGAATGGCATAATCTTGGCAAATTTCTCTCAGAATGTTGTGAAGTGGCCTAAATTTAAGTGTAATTTTTATAAGAAACTAGAAAAACATTACTCATTATAAGAATTAGGGACAGACTTCATTCCTACATGTTACCTTATATTTGAAATGTAACTCATTACCCTTAATTTGTCACAGGTAACTTTATTACTCCTAACTTTATACTTCTAAGCTCTTAGTTACATTCAAGTTCAAAAGATCCTTCTGCTCAAGATTGCTAAATATCCTCATCATACCAGACTTCTATTTGTTGTTGCTATTTTTTAAAAAAAATTAAAGTTATTTTAATTTTATGAAGATTTAATTTTTCACTATGCTTGTTTTAACTGTTGCAAGCCACCCTAGTCACAAACCAGAGCCAAGATACTTGGGAGATCATTCAACTCCAGATGATGAACTACACTAAAAGCTACAGAGACAATAACCATGCACACAAAAAAACACAGGTGGGAATAGTCCCCTCCAATACATGCATCGCCATAAGTATGTCCAGTTCTGAAACAGCATGGAGGAAACTGGTGGAATCCACAGAAGAGAAGGAGCCAGCTAGCAAGAACAAGTCCCCCTACAACTATAATCTATTTAAATACTTTTATAGCTGCCAATCAGCTTCCACCCAGAATTTAAGGTGCTGGTAAACATTTAAAGCCTTAAACAGCTTGGAGACTTGATACTTGAATGAGCACCTCTCTCTGTCTCAGATAGAGAGTGCCTTCCTGAGAAGTGAGATCTACCGGAAGGCCCCTCCTCTGTGTCCTACCAGTAGGAGGAATCCATTGTGGGACGGCCTTTTCTATGGAATTCACTCTGCCAGAGGACCAACCGGAACCACTAGTGGGACCATTTTGGTGCCAAGTCAAAACTGGGTTTTTTGTTAAAGCCTTTGGGCCTAACTGATTTTATCCAGGATGTACATGCATTATAGTTGAACTATTTAAAATTGGTTTAGCTGGTTTTAAATCACGTGGTTTTAATTAGTAAACTATTTAATGTATTTTAATCATTTAAACAATCGTTATTATTTGTTGTTTTAAACTGATCCTATTGCACGCCACCCTGAGGTCTTCATGTATAGGACATGAGATAAATAGGTAAATAAATAACTAAATATTTCATTTATGAACATTCGGATGGAACCACTAGGTTGTCAGGAAGCATCCCATGACATCTGCTTTGGAAGAGCCCTTAGAGTACTACAGGATAGCCACTAATAGAATTTCCCTTGTTTTGTTAGGAAGGCTATAGACTTTTGAGTAACAGCACAGATACTTCCAGAAGAAATGAAATGGAAATTCCAGCTATTTGCTATGATCCTCAAATATGTCTGACAAAACGACAGCCATTATATCTAACTTTGTGTTCAAAATCAGAAAAGCCATCTTCCTAACAACAGCAAAATGGAGGAAGCAAGAGACGAAATTATGAGGAACTGACAATGGAAGGCTTAAAAGAAGTAGGCACCAGGGCTTTTTGACTCTATTAGTTATTAAGAAATTTGAAGTGCAATCCTAGCATATTTACCCTGAATTAATCTCATGGGATTGAATGGGTGCTACACCCTCATAATTATATTTATGATTACTGCCTGAAAACGAAAGATAGAAACATTTTACAAAGAGGGAAGCATACAATGATATAACGTTGAGCCAAGTCAGGTAGCACTAAATGGCTGCATTGGCAACACACTGTACAGTGGCTGCAGGGTGCTTCTCATCCCATTAGTTCACTAAAAACTCTGTCCTCCCACTGCACCTCTGGCTAACATAAGTCTTTTTCAGTTTATCATGTACCAGTAAAATAGTAATGAATAACCATACACTGTACAAACTCTTCGGCAACTGCAGCAAGAACTGCCATGCTCTTTCGACTGTATAGCGGCCTCAGTGGCAACGGCCAGCATATTATGGTGCATAAAACACATTCCCAGATACTGTGAGTTTCCCGGTTTTAGGGTATAGGGGTTTTTTAAGAAAAAGGAGGACGGAGTCTTTTATGATTAGGAACATCTAATTATCAGAAATACAATAAAAATAATCATTTATAGCCAGGGTGGGAATTGTTGGACTACAGCTCCCAGAAATCCTACTCAGCACAGTTAATGACGAACCAAGTTAAGAAGTGGAGCTCAATTACAACTAAAGGGTGACAGAATTTCCTCTCATGCTTTATAGCTTCACTAAGAATTCTGTGGCTATTTTCAGATCCCAAGGGACTACGAGACTAAGGTAAGCAAGAACAGGTTGCTTACCTGTAACTGTAGTTCTTCGAGTGGTCATCTGTGCCTCATACAATAGGAGCTTTCGCGCCTGCGCGGTAGCGTTCGGAAGATTCTAGAGCTCGCTGGCTTGGCGGAGGGAGCCCCTCCCCCGGTCGTACTGCGCATGCTCCTCCCGCCGAGCCGCGGTCTCTCCTCAGTTCTGGTCCGCCGAAGAACATGGGACCTGAAAAAGAGGGGAAGGCAGGGCGGGTGTGTGATGAGGCACAGATGACCACTCGAAGAACTACAGTTACAGGTAAGCAACCTGTTCTTCTTCTTCGTGGTCTCTGTGCCTCATACAATAGGAGACTGTATAGCTCACCTGTAGGATGGTGGGTCAGGTCCCAGACCCTAGAGGACAGAGGCCAGCACCGCACGACCAAACCGGGCATCTTGCCTGGAACGGCAGTCGAGCCTGTAATGGCGGATGAAGGTCGACGGTTGAGCCCAGGTCGCCACACGACACAGTTCCGGCAGGTCGACCCCTCGCAGGAGGGCCGCGGACGTGGCCACGGCTCTGGTGGAGTGGGCCCGAAGCAGGTCCGGCGGAGGCTTCTTGGCCAGTTGGTATGCCAAGTGGATAGCCTGCGCGACCCACTTGGAGAGTCGCTGGGATGATACCTTGTGGCCTCTTTCCGCCTGCCGTAGCAGACGAAGAGGTGTGGAGTCTGTCGGTAGGACGCCGTCCTATCCGTGTAAAAGGCGAGGGCCCGACGGACGTCCAGGGAGTGCAGGGCCCGCTCCAGGGGCGAGGTCGGCTCGGGGTAGAAGGCCGGGAGCACGATGTCCTGGTTGAGGTGGAAGGTGGACACCACCTTCAGCAGGAACGAGACGTCAGGCCGGAGGATCACCTTGTCGCGGTGGAAGACCAGGAAGGGGTCGTCGGAGCGTAGCGCCGCCAGTTCCCCGGCTCGCCTGGCCGAGGTGATCGCCACCAGGAACGCCGTCTTCATCGCTAGGAGCCTGTCGTCCGCTGTCGCCATCGGCTCGAAGGGCGGCCTCGTGAGCTGCGATAGCACCAGCGATAGCGACCACGACGGTAGCGGGGGCGATACCGGCGGGTAGAGATGTTGCAGGCCCTTCAGGAATCGCTTGACGGTATCATCCCGGAAGAGGGCCGCCGAGGGCGATCCCGGCGGTTGGTACGCCACGATCGCGGCGAGGTAGACCTTGATCGATGTGAAGGCAAGGCCTTGCTGTCGCAGGTGGAGGAGGAAGTGGAGGACGGTCCGGAGGCCGGCCGGGGACGTCGGTTCCCGTCGCTCCTCTGCGAAGGCGACAAACCGCTGCCATTTATAGTGGTAGTTCCTCCGTGTCGACTCCTTCCTCGCCGCGGTCAAGACGGTACCGATGGCCGGGTCGTCTATGGCGATATCCTCCAGGCATGGAGGGCCAATACCGGGAGGTCCGGGTGCAGCACCTGGCCGTTGGAGTGGGAGAGCAGGTCCGGCGCTAGCGGGAACTTGAGGATCCTCCCCCGCGAGGCCTCGATCAGAGGGCCGAACCAGTGTTGCCTCGGCCAGTACGGTGCCACCAGAATCGCGTCGGCTCCGTCCGAGATGATCTTCGAGACGACGCGACCGAGGAGCGGGAACGGCGGGAAGGCGTACAGGAGCTCCTTGTCCCACGGGATCTGGAACGCATCGCCGATGGAGCGGGGATCGTGACCCGCCCTGGAGCAAAAGCGTCGGCATTTCGCGTTCTGGCTGGTCGCGAAGAGGTCGACCGTCGGCTCGCCCCACCGGTGTCGGAGCATCCGGAAGGCGTCGTCGGCCAGGGACCACTCGTGGTAGGAGGAGGTGTCCCTGCTGAGAGCATCCGCCATGGTGTTCTCCTGCCCCGCCAGGTGAACCGCCAGCGGGTGGATCCTCAGGGAGACGCACCAGTTCCAGAGGGCGAGCGCGATGGTCAGGAGAGTGGTGGAGTGGGTCCCCCCTTGCCTGTTCACATAACACATGGCAGTCGTGTTGTCGGTGAGGATCAACACGGCGCGGCCCGCCACCAAGTGCCGGAACGCCATCAGGGCTTTGTGGATGGCGAGGAGCTCCAGAGCGTTGATGTGGAGGGACGTCTCGTCGTCCATCCAGGCGCCCTTGACCCGGAGGTCCCCGGCGTGGGCCCCCCAGCCCAGCAGGGACGCATCCGTCGTTATCGTGACCGAGGGCCTGGGCTGGCGGAACGGCATTCCCGACATCAGGTTCCGGTGGGACTGCCACCACAGGAGAGTCTGCCGGATCTCGGGGGGAATACGGTAGCGGCGGGACTGCTCGTCCCGGAGCGGGTCGAAGACCCTGACGAACCAGTGCTGCAGGGGTCGCGCTCGTAGCCTGGAGAGGTAGGTGACGGCCGTGGTCGCCGCCATGTAGCCGAGCAGCTGCTGTAGCGTCCTGGCCGACACCGTCGGGGCCTGGGCGGCCGCCCGCACCGCGCACGTGAGCGTCCGAGCCCTCTCCGTCGGTAAGTAGGCCCTTCCCGCCACGGTATCGAGGGTCGCCCCGATGAAGTCGAGGAGGCGGGTGGGTTCGAGGTGGGATTTCTTGGGGTTTACCTTGAGCCCGAGCCGGGTAAGCCACGTCAGGGTAAGGTGAATGTCTTTGTAAAGTTTGTCTTTGCAGGACGCCACCAATAGCCAGTCGTCGAGATAGGGGTAGATCGAGACGCCTCTCGTCCGCAGGAAGGAGACGACGGGAGCCATGCACTTCGTGAACACGCGGGGTGCGGTGGAGAGTCCGAAGGGCAGAACCCGGTACTGGTAGCTGGTACCGTCGATCGCGAAGCGCAGGTACCGTCTGTGCTGGGGGCGGATCGAGATGTGGAAGTAGGCGTCCTTGAGGTCTATGGATGCCAGCCAGTCCCCTCGGCGTAGGAATGGGAGGATCGACGGTAGCGTGACCATCTTGAACCTCTTGGGAGGGATGTACTCGTTCACTCCCCGCAGGTCCAGGATGGGGCGTAGGGACCCGTCCGCCTTCGGTACGGCGAAGTACCTCGAGTAGAAGCCGGTGGTCCTGGCCGAAGGCGGAAGCCTCTCGATCGCTCCTTTGTCGAGCAGGGACTGGATTTCCTCCAGCAGAGCCGGGCTGGCCGGGGTGGAGTAGTAGACGCCCCGTGGTGGAATATCCCGGAACTCGATGGCGTACCCAGGCGGACAATGGTAAGTACCCAGGAGTCCGTGGTGATCTCGCGCCATCGGTCGAGGTGTCTGGCCAGGTCCGGGTGATGGATGAGGTCTGCTGGAGGGGCGAAGGACGGCATCGGTGGTGTCCTGCGGGAGGCATCAAAAGCGTGCCCTCCCCCCGGAAGACGACGACTTCTTCGACGGCGGAGGCTGTCGTCGGAAGGGCCTCCTCTGGGCGGGCGCCGCGGGCGGTCTCGAGGCGGTCGAGCGCGGGGACCGGGACTGGTAGGCCGAGGACGAGGAGGACCTCCGCCAGGACGATCTGGACTGGGAGGACCGGCGAGCCTGGGGGGCTGGTTGATCCCCATCTTCCTCGCCGTCAGCCGGGCCTTCACGAGGTGGTCCATGGCCTCGTCCGTGGACGTGTGAAAGAGCCCCTGCCCGTCGAAGGGGAGGTCCTCTATTCTCCGGCGACTGTCCTCCTGGAGTCCGGAGGAGCGGAGCCACGCGTGGCGTCGGAGGGCCACGGCGCCGACCATCACCCTCGAGGTAGCCTCCATGGCGTGCCTCGAGGTGGCGAGCTGTTGGGTAGCCACCGCCACGGCCTCTCCGAAAATCTGCGTGGCAGACGCGCGGGACTCTTCCGGGAGGTCAGCCAGGAGGGGGCCCAGGCGGTCAAAGAGGTTTCGATGATAGGCCGCCAGGCAGGCCATGGTGTTGGCGGTCCTGGACACCAAGGACGCCGCCGAATAGAACCTCCTCCCGAAGCCGTCGAGTTTCCGGCCTTCTTGGGCGGGCGGGGTGGTGTGTGCCCGGTTGCCACCTCGCATCTGCGACGACTCCACCACCACGGAGTTCGGGACGGGGTGGTTGAACAGGAACTCCGCTCCTTCCCTCTGAGTCCTGTAGAGGTGCTCGAGCCTATGCGGGATAGGCTGTGCGGACGCCGGCTTCGCCCAAGGCTGTTTCAACGCGTCCGCCAGGGTCGGGAGGAACGGGAGCGGCGCGGTCGATGGAGGCCGGGTCTCGAGGTATTGGAAGACCGGGTCCTGCGCCTGCGGGGCGGGCTCCGTCACCTTGAGGCCGAGCGCCGTCGCCATCCGGAGGAGGATTGCGGAAAACTGGCGCACGTCCTCCGGCGCCCATTCCGGGAGCGGGTCTCCGAAGTCCAGCGGCGGTGACTCGTGGGAGGACGGCGTGGATTCCGCGGAGTCCGAGTCCGACTCGTAGGACTCGTCGGACGGGGATGGCGAGCGCGCGGTCTTCTCCCCTTCTCTAGGCCGCTGCTGTGCCGGCTGCGTCGGCAGAGCGGCCGGCGGTACCGTCGGGGCCTGCACGGTCTCCGGGGGCGGTACCGATGGTCTCGGGTGCGACGCCGCCTGCGTCGTCGACGTGGCCGAGGTTCCCGCTCGGGCCGGGGTGGCCTGGGGGTCGGCCTGGTCGCCGTGGCCGTTGTCCGTGGCGGCGGGGAGACCGGTCTGTGGCGGGGCGACGGCTCCCGGGGAGCGTGGGAGCTCGGGGACCCACGCCTCGGCGATCGCCCGTGGCGGGAGTAGTGGCGCTCCCGATGCGGCGAGCGGGAGCGGGGCCGCGGGGACCAGTATCTAGGGTCCGGATGGTAGCGGTCCCGGTAGGAGGGCGAGTAAGATAGTAGGAGCCCGGGGGCTCGTGCCATCCTTGCTCCAGCGCATATCTCCCCAAGTAGCCGGGGGAATGAGCGCTCTCGCCCGCGCGCACGCTCTCCAGGGGCATCTCCCGATACCGCGGGGATGGAGGCCTGGGCCAGTGGCCCGGAGATCGGGATTCGCCACGCCGGGGGGAGGAACGTCTCCGGCCCGGGGTGTCCACGTGGCGCTCCGGAGATGGACGGCGACTCGGCGGCACAGTCTCCACGACTAGCTTCGGAGGCTGGGCGGCCTCGACGGGTTGGTCGTCGTCCGATAGCTCCAGGATCTCCTGGGCCTGCGGCGTTTCCTCCTCCGGGACGTCGGAGAGGGCCGACTCTGCCGTGAACTGGGTAGGCGGCGGGGTCGGTGGCCTGGCGGTCTCCGGAGGGTGCCGCTTCTCCTTCCTCTTCCTCTTCTTTTCCCTGGCTACCTCCTCGGTAGCAGGGCGCTTCTTCTGCGCAGAAGTCAGCGGTTTCTCAGAGGAGGCCGCGGGGTCGTCTCGGGGCCGACTCGCCGAGATCTTCGGGATCCTCGGTAGCTTCATCACCGGTACCGGGGGCTTCGATACCGACGGTACCGAGGTCCCGGCGGCCGTTGGAGAGGAGGAGGAGGGTGGAGAAAGTCCTTTTTCCATCGGAGCGGGGACGGTCTTCTGGGCGCGGAGAGACTGCTCCCAACAAAAAGACTTCAACCTCGCCGCCCGGTTACGGAGTGTCTGGTGGGTGAACTCCCTACACGCGGGGCAAGTTTGGACGTTATGCCCCTCACCCAAGCAAAAAAGACACTTCGAGTGTCGGTCCGAAAGGGCGACCTTCCTTCCGCAGGAGGCGCAGGACTTGAACAAAGCCGACATAAACCGCGGGGCAAGGGCGAGGAGAGGGGGAGAGTCCGAAGACGCCGCGCCGAGTCGAAGACCCAGCCGAGGAAAAAGCCAAAAACAGTCCAAAAGTCCAAAAAAAAAACCGTGCAAAACGTACCGAAAACCGAAGGGAAGTCAAGAAACAGTCCGAGGTCAATTCCGAATCCAAATCCAACAACTACGCAGCAAGAAATGCAAGCCAACGAGAAGAACCTTCTGTACGCTGAGGCGGACAAGAAAGAACTGAGGAGAGACCGCGGCTCGGCGGGAGGAGCATGCGCAGTACGACCGGGGGAGGGGCTCCCTCCGCCAAGCCAGCGAGCTCTAGAATCTTCCGAACGCTACCGCGCAGGCGCGAAAGCTCCTATTGTATGAGGCACAGAGACCACGAAGAAGAACTGAAGTTTCCAAATTCATGAATAGTTTCTCCTGCTTTGGAATTAGTACTACAGAGCTCTAATTAGTACTGGTGAAGTTTTCAGGCTATTATAGGATGTCAGCAAGAATAGCGTGGTGCACAAGCCACATTCGGGTATGAAAATGGCTACACTGGTAAGCTAACTGACCTGGAAAAGATGCTGTCCCTCACCGCTCAGAAATCTCCCATCCACCTTATTTTGGTAATGTGTTATTTTGCCAGTTCACTTCTGCAGTGTGTTGTATCTGTGTGTTAACTATCCAGACTAGATCTAATGAAGGAAAAAGACATTCCTGGAAAGAAAAGTTAAACTGTGGCCACTACTTATTGAAATACAACATGTATTGCTGAGCAGAGCTTGGAAAAATTTGTGGCACATTTCCATGAATTTCCCTAGCCATTTTGGCCACCAGTTATGCTGGCTGGAGGATTTTTGGAGTTAAAATCCAAAAAAGTTTTATATATATATATATATATGAATGACATGCTGCTGAAAACTGTGGGACAGAAACAGTTCTAAGCTGTCTGTTCTAGGCTGCCAGACAGATCCCTTCATGGAGTCTCTCTCTCTCCCTCTCCCTCTCACATTCCTGGAGCACATAGCAACCTGTTGCAGCAAAAGCTACATCCAAACATCTCCTCCCCTCCTGCGTCCCTCTCTCAGAAGGCTGCTGGCAGAGGTGTTTTCTCTCCTGGCAAGTTGAACTGTGGAGCCTCGTTGAAGCACAAAGGCATCCAATTGCTAATGAATGGGAAGTCATTAGTGCACATAAACCTTTTTGCTTGTGAAATCCATTAGCAGTACAGACTTTAGGGCTTTCCCAAACAATCATACTCTCACCCACTGCCGCATAAAATGTTCAGGGTAGTGAAGTTCTTCTAGGGAAAGAAAAGAATGAAAAGTTGAATTGGGAAAAGGGGCAAGCTGCATGGGGAACGGGGGGGGATGCTTTTTGTTTAGTTTGTTTTGGGAGAACATACAAAATACAGTGCTAAACCTCTCATTGCCAAGAACTTTCTGAGCCAAACTTGCCACTCTGTAACAGCTTTGCAGCTTCTATGTGTGTTCAACCTACAGTGCTTTCATTTATTAAATCCAAAGTAAACTGAGGAGTTTTTTTAAAAAAAAACCTCTAAAATCACTTATAAATAATGAGAAATATATGTATTTGTAATGTTTTATTAGAGAAAGCAAGCCAAACTTCTTTAGATGTTGTTAGGTGAGCCCTGGTTAGTCCTTGGATGGGAGACTGCCAACATTTGAATATGCAGTTCTGTATGCTGTATTTAAGAGGAAGGAACTGGCAAAACCACCTCTGAGTACCACCTCCTTGCCTAAAAACTCTATGAAATTCATGGGGTTGCCATACATACATGTCAACACTTGGGTAAATCCCAATAAATCAGTTGTTCTACTCTAGCTGGGATGAACAATTTTATTTAAGCCTAAGTACAGAACTGTACTGTTTAAAGAAACCTCTGTCCAGCCAGATGCCTCTTACTCACCTACTAGCACCAATAGTGAGGGGTGGGCAAAGTGCAGAAACTTTCAGTCCTCAACCTTTACAACAAGGCTTCCCAAATGGTGTGCCGTGACATGTTAGTGTGTCGCCTGAAGTGTGTAAGTATGTCACCTACAATCTTGGAAATGTATGTTATTATTTATAAATCATATATTTTTAAAAATATAAATCATATATTTTTAAAAATATATGAAAGGTTTTCATGAGATGTTGTGTCTTTATACACTTTGTTATTACAATTCATGTATGTGTCTGTATCTCTTATAAGGGGTTAGTTTAACCTCCAGTTTGCTAGTAAAACTGAAGTACTGTGTTGCGAAATTGATGCATGTCTACAAAGTGTGTCACCAACATGAAAAGTTTGGAAAGCTCTGTTCTAAAAAGTCCCTAGACCATCCTTATTTTGGCCACAAAAACAGAAGAGGAAAAGGGTCCACAAGCAGCACTGCAACGTTTAAATAGGCTGCAGGACAACTGCCCACAACACATTATTCGACATTTTAAAAAACGCCTATTTTTCACAACCAGAAGTAGGGTTCTAGCCAACTTTTCTAAGTTTGTTTGTTTTGTTTGTTTTATTTTCTAACTTTTCTAAGTTTGCTTGGTATTTGTTCTTTTCTTTTTCTTTTCTTTTGTCTCTTTTTTCCTTGCAATTTTTGCCAGTCCAATGTAGATACTGAAGAGAGAAACAACTGACCCACTGTAGTTGTCCATGATTGTATTAAACTGTTTTGAATGGGGAAAGTAAGCAACAAGGAAAGAAAAAGAAGAAATTATAATACTGAGCAATGCTTTATCTTCACATATTTCCACAAAAGCTTTCTGTAGTTCTTTATATCTTTGTTACTTACTTCAGCACTTTAACTCTCACATATTCTCCCTTAGCTGCCAAGTCTACCAGCTCTTATACAGGTATATCTCAGTTAATGAAGCAGATGTGTTCATGGGCTTTATTTCTTTAAGAGAAGCTCTGGTACCAAAGGCAGAAATAACATGGAAAGAATAGGGATAGGTTCCTACACCACAACAAACAGCAGTTCAACATGTTTCAACAAAGTTTTTATTCAAAACTACCATTATACACACAAGAAATAAAACAGCCAGGTCAAGTAAGCCTTATGGAAATAAACAAAAACATTTTGAATCTTCTAAATATCACTTGAGTGCTTCTTCCAAAATGCATCCCAGGATGTTTTTTGTTTCTTTCAATGGCCTCCACTTTTGTTATGATTTCCATTGTGGTGGTGAAACTGAGGCCATTTCCACACTACACTATTATTCCACTTTCAACATCCTATGGAATTCTGGGGTTTGTAGTTTATTGAGGCCAAAGAGCTCCTCTGGCTAAGACTTCTAAATGCCCCTCCTTAAACTGTTGGAAAATTACCAGCATTCTCTCCCCCCCATTTTGTTGTTAGAACAAATGGGATTATTTAGCATAGGGCTTCCTTCCCTGTTTGCATGCTAGATCTCTCACATTTCCTTTCTCTGCATTTATTGGATGATAATAAATGCCTTTAGTGCCCAGGTCATCAGATCATGTGACCCAGAACTGTATCCTGATAGGAAGAAAGTTAAGCCTCCCCAGAAAGAGGAGGAGACATCTTTAGTCTTTTTCTTTGTTCCCTTCTTTTGCACTCTCATGAATCCTACCCTATGCTGTCTGCAAGTTCTGCAACTATCCAGACAGGGTGGTGAGTGATACAATACCAGAGATTATCCTCTAATTCTTTAGCTAGTCAAGATAGCAAACTCTCAATGTAAATGCAAATGAAGAAGTCATTAGTAAAGTTTTAAGTCTTTATTCAAGTTACCTGTGTGTGTGTTTGCATTAATTGGATCAAGCATTTTCAAGCCACGAGTTCTTAAACAGAAAAGGACTTTAACTCGCTTCCTCTGCATAATTCTGCTAATTAAGATTAAATCATAACCGGTTTAGTCTTATTTTGTACATAAACTGCAAACCCCAGGATTCCATAGGATGTTGAATGTAGAATAATAGCACTATAACAGTATAGTGAGGAAATGGTCTTATAGATCTATGCCTTTTCATCATGCCAGGATAATTGGTGAAGTAGGCTAATTAGTTTCCCCTTGTCCCTGCCCCCCCCATTTTAAGAGCAGGTACAGTGGAAGGGTGTAACCCTGCAAGGTCTCCTGCACAGATAATGTACCACAATTACCCACCTCTAAGATAAGGGCTCATGTGATTGTCTTTTTCTTATTCTATTTCTTAAAGGGTTGGTATAACCTTCAACCTTCAATTGAATGAAGGTGGACACAAAGTCCAAGAGCAATTCCTCAAAAAATAAACAGTTCAAGTACAGACTGGAAACATAGGCAATTCTTTGCCAGACTAAAGAATAACTTCCTGCTTACAAAAAGCCCCAGTTTTTCCACCTTCCTTGCCACTTAGAATATACTTGGTATTTGTTTAATAATTTACTAGCATATTCAGAAACAGAAAGCAAATGCATAACGATTCAACCTCAGCCTAATTCTGCAACAAAGTGTTAACTCAGCAATGTGTTAAAGCACATGAAGGAGATGTGCCCTATTTATGCCCTAAATATTCCACTTCTCACAAACAGTTGGTCAAGATAAAACTGATATTTAAAAAATAAAAGATCTACAAAAGTGAAAAATCTACAGAGGACGGCACCATTCCCCCCCCACGTCCTTTTTCATTTTAATATTTACATTTGGATTTTCTTGTAAGATGGGGAAACTTTTTAAGGTGCAAAATGAGCATGACTCATATTAAACTCAAATTCACAAGATTAACCTCCTGAATGACAGACGAAATTGGCCACAGAAGTCTGTTACACAGAAAACTGATGCCTCTTCCATGCTTTTTACTTTCTCAACACTTCATGCATTGAAAGGCAATTAGGTTTGGATCACATATGCCAAAACAATACCATTTAGTCAGGAAGTGAAGAGAGCGATAGTCAAATTAAATCAAATGACTTCTCCAATCTGGCAGCACGAACACGAGTAACAACATCACAACATTCACCTAACCAACCCTGGGGGAATTGAGTGAGGCCATTTCCGCACCAGACTGTTATAGCGCTATTATTCCACTTGCAACATCCTATGGAATCCTGGAGTTTACAGTTTCGG
This sequence comes from Ctenosaura bakeri, assembly GCA_948474755.1. Classification (NCBI taxonomy): domain Eukaryota; kingdom Metazoa; phylum Chordata; class Lepidosauria; order Squamata; family Iguanidae; genus Ctenosaura; species Ctenosaura bakeri. Next base: position 51,960 of record CAOLHI010000706.1, read on the forward strand.
GAGGGGCTGGAAACTGCAAACCCCAGGATTCCATAGGATGTTGCAAGTGGAATAATAACGCTATAACTGTCTGGTGTGGAAATGGCCTGAGTTGAATTGAATTGAAAAAGATACCTTTTCTTGTTAAACAGTAATGAAGAAATCTCACTAGAAAGTTTATTTTCTCACAATTTCCCAAACATGGCATTTAGAAGTGTTCAAGTATTATGAAGCAAGTTCTTTATCATTGCCATGCCAGTTTGAAAATACAAACTGATTTAAGAAGATCCATTCCCTAACCAGAGCAATAAAGAAGGCTGTTTGCCCAGCTACTGATTGCTTGCTGTTCAGATTAAGCATCTGACTTCTCCACAGAGTTTTTTGCTATATCCCTTAAGTATGACTTTGTACTACTCAGTTCATTGTTCACCGGAAGAGCTCAGTCTGACTGCAATTTTAGTGTGAATGGAGGTGTGAGTATCAGCAAGTGGATGGGTGTGAATATACCTTCAAGTCCTGTGTAGACTTATAGAAACCCGATGAATTTCATAGGGTTGTCTTAGGCAAGGAATACTCAGAGGTGGTTTTGCCAGTCCATACTGTTGAAATATAGACTACAGCACGTGTATTTGATGATGGTCTTCCATCCAACTATTAACCAGGGCTGGTGCTGCTTAGCTTTCAAGATGAGTCAGGATTTGGTGCCTTTAGGGTATATGTACACATCCACAAATTGCTCTCCCCACTAAGATTCATGAGTATAGCCTGTCTCTTTGCAATACCGTACAACTTTCTTTTTTCAAGAAAAAATGATATACTACAGAGGTAGGCAATTCCAGTGGCTCCAGGGGCCTTTTCACCCCTCTGTCCAGGGCTTTAGGCAAGTGTCTTTCTCAGTTCTTCCTGGACAGGCTAAGGATTGGACATAGACACTAACCCCCACCCCCAGCAAAACAAAAAACTATCAGTGGCCAGAAATTTTTGGAAAACCGTTATTTTGGAATATGAAAAAACATGGGGAGGTTTGCAACTTAGGCCCTTTTCACACGCGGAGGAAGCCACGCCCAAAAACACGCCAAAACGGAGCTTACCTGGAGCCGTCGCAACGTGGAGCAGCGCGAGTTCGCTGCTCCACACACGGTGGCGTCCTGTGGCATCCCGCGGTGTCCAAAATGGCAGCTTCTGGCTGGCGGAGGCTCTCCACCAACTGGAGAAGCTCGCCAGCCAGAAGGCAGCCCCCTGGCCGGTCTGCAGGCACGCACTTGCGTGCGCCTGCAAATCCACACTGGGTGCTGCAAAGGGGCTGCATGCCCCGTGCTTTTTAAAAACCACAAGACAAGTGGTTTTCAAAAAGCACGTGGCGCCGCCACTTCCAGTTGCCCCTGTGCGGATTGGGGTGTGGAACTACACAAAAGTAGTCCGCCCCAATCCACGTTACGGTGTAGATGACCTCCGTCAGAGGTCGCTCTACACCATTTTTTTAACCCCATGTGAAAAGGGTCTCAGTTAAAGGGAGAATTGCTGCTCTTGGATGCATCCAGAAGAGATAATTCATTCTTTTCATGGCCAGAAGTAATTTGGCAGGGTGGAAGCCCATAAAAACAGTTTACTACATGAAGCCCAGGGGCTACATTTTGCCCAGCTCTGGTCTAGTAATGCACTGAACCCTTTTATTTAGTATTGTCTCATCCTAGGGTTTTCATGGTAACAGATATTCAGAAATGATTTACTGATGCCTCCTTCTGCACGGTATTAACAAGAGTTAGCTAAAGGGTCATTGTTGTTTCTGAGAGATCCTCTGCCATTGTCACCCTTACATTGGCACATTTTGGCCATTACCACACAAGACTGTTATAGTGCTATTATTCCACTTTCAACATTCTTTCAACATTCCTAAACTGCAAACCCCAGGATTCCATAGGATGTTGAAAGTGGAGTGATAGCACTATAACAGTCTTGTGTGGAAATTGCCTTAGTCTAGCTGCTCAGCAAAAGGCTATCTGATGCAGGAGACCCTACCGGCAGCAGTACCACCTGCCACATAACCTCTTGCTTCACAAGCCTGCTACCACAGAGAAGTAATGCCATGGTGGCTTCTAGAGCAAATTAAGCCCAAACTTTTTCCTTAGAAGTTGAAATGATTAAACTGGTGCTATCAGACCTGGTGGGCACATCAGGAGACGACAGGACTCACTCAAAACTACAACTATGCTTGGCAAAGGGAAAGTCAGTACAACAAGAGTAAGGCCGCATTACAGATGATAGACTCAATCGAAGCAACCACAGCTTGAATCTGCAAGATCTTCAGGGCTGTTAATAACAGGGTACCTTGGATATCTTTTATTCACTGGGTCATCGTAAGTCAAAGCTGACTGAATGGCAATTAATTAGAACCAAATCCTGCTCTAGAAGGCTCAGCGACCAGTACGGTAATTGAGTACGGTAGAGAGGGGAGAAGGAATAAGCAACAAGTTTCTCCTTCCTTACCACTGGTAGGAGCCTTCCTAAAGCTATTTCTGATCCTGAAAAGACACCTTAAGATCCAGTCAACAGACCAATGTTCAAATCTATTTCAGTTACTTTACAAGTAAATGTTTAGTCTTTCATGGCTCCCTGGCCTCTCAGATTATAGCCAATGTAAAGACGTCCACTGCCGAGGCCTTCTGATCCACGATAGTACATGTCTGGTGACTGTTAACAATAGCTTCTTTCTCTTCTTAAGTATAATATTTGCAATCCCCTGCAGCTATTAAAAAATAGAAGAGAGATTTATTGACTCCCACAAATGAAAGATAGTGAAAGAAACCATTTTCCCCTATCTGAATTCCTTCCTAAAACTCAATGGCATGTTTGGAAGCAGAGCTCAGTAATTTATTGTGTGGACAGCAGGGCTGGCTTTCTACATTGCTATGTATTATGCTATCACTCTCTTTGAAGTTACACTGCATTGTTTTCTAGCTTTCCAGCTGATAGTGAAATGGCATATTTAAGAATCTAGACTGCTGTAAATCTGAGCAAAAAGGTCAGCCATGTGTTACGGCTTAGATACATACGGTTGTGGTGGAAATGTGGGGGGCAGGAGGAGATAACCATGGAAAGACAGAGCTTGTTCCTTCTCTTCCTCCAGCAAAGGCTCATCCTGTAACTGGCTCAATTACAATACATTTATATAATAAAAACTTGGTAGCATTACCGACAGAATAGATCTTCCATTTCTACTCTTTTATGCCTCTTCATCCAGTGTGAAGACCAAAAAAAAAAAAAAAACCCAATAAAATTAATAACAGAGAGCAGGACCATAGCTAACGGGGCAAAGGCCAACAGGAGTTTCATGTGGGTGTGGTGGAAGAGACAGCAGAAGGTGAGCTTGTGTCTGTTGAGTTAACCCTCCCCAACCCCAGAAAGTCTTTTGGGAGAATTTGTTGGATTAAAGCTCTTCCGTCTGTTGCCAGGGTAAGCCTCATTATCTTGTGAGCTGGGAGGAGGCTTCCTTGTATGCTTATTAGCGCTCCACTTTTCTATTGTGGTTTGGTGAGCTTGTGTCTGCTGGATTAAGGTTGATTCTGTGTGTGTTGGGAGAAGTCTTGCTTGGGTGCTCATGATTGCTTCATTGTTCTACTGTGTTTTGGTGAGCTTGTGTCTGTGGGGTTAAGGCTGGTTGTGTGGGTGGAGTGAGGCTTGACTGTGTGCTTGTTAGTGCTCCATTTCTTTTGTGTGTTAAGCCCAGAAGAAATGGGCCAGAGGCCATTTCCTCACTACATTGTTATAGTGCTATTATTCCACATTCAACATCCTATGGAATCCTGGAGTTTGCAGTTTGGGGAGGAGCCTTTAGAATTCTCAGCCAGAGTGCTCCTTGGCCTCAGTGAACTACAAACCCCAGAATTCCACAGGATGTTGAAAATGGAATAATACCACTATAATAGTGTAGTGCAGAAATGACCAGAGACTTAACTGGGAGAACAACTAGCAGTCACTAGCTCTCTACATAGCTAAGCTCCAGGGACTGGGGCTGCAGTTAACAGGGGCAAGCCCAACAAAAGTTTTGCAAATTAAGAATTTGTAAGCTGCTTTGGAAGCCTTTTCAGCTGAAGGGTAGGGTTTACATGTTCTAAATAAATAAACTCACATTGGGAGTGACTGAGGGTAACATATACAATCTTTTGTCACACAAATGAAAACACGCATACACACACCCAAGCCACCTTTTGCCCAGTATTTGAGAGGACTTCCTGACATGACTTGTTTTGTTTTCCGGTTGTTTTAAGAGACTCCTTCCTAGCTCATCACAAAATGTTTTGTAAAGGGAAACAACACAAATAGGGCTAGCAAAGAGCCAAGTGTGCTCCATCTTTTGGCACAGCAATTGGGCTTTCAACAGAGAACACGTACAGCACATGCAGAGAGAGAGAGAGAGAGAGAGAGATTTATCACTTAACAGCCTGTACGTATGTTGAGGCATCCTTACTGGTGAACAATGCTCTTGAAGGTCATGTGTCCATAGTTTACGTATTAAATTTCTGTTGCAGAATGCATAATGCTAGCAAAAATGACGGCTTGTTAACCAAGCTGGAGGGAAATTTAGGATGTTTTCCTCCTCCCTTTCTCTTTTTCCCTCTCTCTGTGAGAAAAATTCCACATAGCCCATTTATGTTTCAGAGCAATTGCTCTCAAACTGTGGGACAGGACCCCTGGGGTGGGTGGATGGGAAACAGTTGCCCAGAGTGGGGGTGCAAGAAAGGGAAGAAGTGGCAGAGAAGAGAAGGCTCTTCTCCATTGATTGTTCCACAGCCTGCTTTAGATTTCCAGTGCCAACTCTGCAGTCATGAGGGGGCTATCCAAGTTTCCTCTCCCCCCTCCCACTTCACAAGCACACATGCTGGATAAAAAAAGGAGCCTTCAGCATGCCTGAAAGGGTAGCTGTATTCAACATCCTCTTGCCTCCCTCCTCCCTGCACCACCTGCCACTTGCAAAGCTTCCCTCCTTCCACGATCAACACAGATCATGTAATGACAGCCACACGCAGGGGCACAACATCTATGAGCCATCTCCCTGTATGTAACAGGAAGAGACAGAGGAACCGAGGAAGAGATTGAAAAAAGTGACACAAGGAGAGGCAAAGATCTCTTTTGGGACAGTTCTTTGTGATCCCCTCACTTCCGAGGAACAAAGTTGTTGACTTCCATGTCCACAAGTCCTTTTTTGGACAGCGCTTGTGATCCTCCACTTCCACGGATTGTGTTGAGTTAGGTAGTGAATTTATTTTAAAAAATTAAAATAAAACTGTTCAAGTTTGAACAATATTATTTCCCCATAAAATGTTAAAATTTGATTACACATGCATAAATGTGAATTAAAATACACACACTAAAATATTTTCATTCATGTTCTATATTGAATTCAGGGAGCAATGTCTGCATGCTGATATAAAGGGGTTCACAGGGGTAAAAATTTGAGAGCCACTGTTTCAGAGAATTTTAAAACAGCTCTTAATCTAAATATGAACCACTTTTTTGTTTTAAACTGTGCAGATAACTGTGGTCTTGAATTTAAAAAAAAACTACACCTGTGAGACTTTTAAGACTACACCACTTTTCTAAGTACCTGACAAACATAACAAATTAACAAGTACAGTTAAAATGTTGAAGAGAAACATGGTAAATCCACCCTATTTGCACTAAATAGATTTAGGCTGCAGAACTGCAACAGGGTCTCAGCATCACTGTAAGGACAAAGCCTGTTCCATTGCACAATGAAGGAAGCACACACAGACACAAATACAAAAAGCAGGGTTAAAAAAACATGTCAAGGACAAGTCTTGAGTATAAAGTAGGACAGAGCTGGGTGCCAGCAGAGTTGTCCATTAAAACTCATCTGGAGAATCAGATGACTATGTTGACTAAGGCAATCTTGGAAAGTATGGACCAAGTATAGATTTCACCAGACCAAATTAAATTGTCTGGAAGGAAAATAATGAATCCTTTCAAATGCCATTAATGTTCTTCATTAAGCATATACAACCAGAGATCAAAGTGAAATCAGAAGAGAAAATGTTTCTATCTCTGTACACACACACACACACACACAAAATGTTACCTAATAATTCAAAGAAAAAAAAGTAACAAACGGAAGGCTGAGTAGGGATGTTATTGTATGACAATAATTAGTTTTGAATGTCACTCTGTTTATCTCTGGTTCACATACAATGTAAAAAGTTAGATTCTATAAAAGCACATCTCAGAAACTACTTTCAATGACATTGGTAAGGGCAAGGTATTATGTCTATTAATATTAATTGCTAAATGTGGTATAATACAGCTTGCAATATGTGAGAGAGACAGCTAACTTCTTGTTTTTGGACTTAGACTTTTGATATAGTTGGAGACATTTATTAACTGAACTGTCAATGTTAACACAGGTAATGTAGGGCCTTTATGCACTACACTGTCACAGTGCTATTATTCCACTTTCAACATCCTGTGGAATTCTGGGGTTTGTAGTTTCTTGAGACCAAAGAGCTCTCCGGTTGAGAATTCTAAATGCCCCTCCCTAAACTGTAAACCCCAGATTCCACAGGACCTTGAAAGTGGAATAATAGCACTATAACAGTGTAGTGCGGAAAGGCCCAGAGTCTCATTTTTGAATTTTGTATTATTGTGTCTAATGACATGCCCTATTACTGTGTTTAGATAGTTCTGATTTTATTTTCTGTTTCAAGTGTAGTTTATTTCTGTAAAATATGGCATAAACTGCTATGCAAACTGCATCCATGAGCTTATGGCAGTTTGAACAGGTAGCTACTAAGATTTATCCTCCAAAATCAATAGGCATTTTTGCGGTTTTAGCATTTCTACAGCACTTTCATATCCAAGATTTGCTAGTAACGTAGTAACTATTGAATTATAAGGAAATCCTTATTTCCCCTCAAAAGAAACCTCTTGTACCTTCACCTATCACAACAACAAGTTTTGATCTTCTACAGTTTGAACAGTCTGTATAGTTTTTTTTGGGGGGGGAAGAGTGGGCGAGGAATCAAATTTTGGTCCCCAGGGTCCGTAATCAAATTCTCAAACCACTACACTAGGCCAGCTCTCTGCTGTTGATTTTACTACAGAGCAATTTCAAAAAAACTTACTATATTTGCCGGCGTATGAGACATACTGGCATGTAAGACACACCCCACTTTCAAGGGGTAATTTTGAGGGGGAAAAAATTTAGTTCCCTGCTGAGGGGAATGAAAGGCGTGCTGCACCAGGACAGGAGGGAAATAAAAAGAATGCTGCACCAGGAGAGGAGGGGAATGAAAAGAGTGTTGCACCAGTTTTTCTTGGGCCCTAGGAGTCAAAATGCACAGAAGAGGAAGAGAAGGTAAGGAGTGCTTCACCTGGATTCCACTAACCCTCCCCTTCCTGTTTGCTTGGGCAAGGAGAAATTTGGCTCCCAGTTCATTCCCTATGTTTTTAGCATTACTGTATTTGCTGGTGTATAAGACATACCCCATTTTCAAAGGGTATTTTAAGAAAAAAAGTGCATCTTATATGCCAGCAAATATAGTATTTACCATGAGAGAATGGTAAATTGCATGCATTTCAGTTTTAACTGAATTATGCCTTCTGCACAGTTTACATTTACTAACAACTGACACTGTTTGTTCACCTTTAAAGTTATCACCAAATGCTATTTTCATGGATGAGTAAAACAGGACTTCTCTTTCCCATAGACAAGAATGAGTAAGACCAGAATAAAGTCCACTGATCATATTAGCTTTTATAATGTCACTTCTCAAATCACACCTACTTTTTAAAAGATGATAGATGACAAAGGCCAAGTTCACACATCCAGCACTTGACTTGTAGTCTCATGAACTATCTGCACGGGTGCAAATACGAATGGCCTGTGATGAAAAGGAGCATCTCATGTAATGTAATAATTAAGTTCTATTGATACAACAATCACCTGAATGGTAGTTAAGCAATATATACACACAGTGTGAAACAGTTCCTGGTGCCCTATGAGAAGTAGGATTCATTGTTTTTTTAAAAAAAAAAATCTGTGATGATTGATCTGGCCTCATGTAATATATTTTATGCCTCATTATTTTCAGTGGCAGGAGATAATGTGGAGGATATAGGGAAGAAATGTCACATATATAGTTACTTCTCTCATTAAAATCAAAAAGAAACCAACCCCTTCTAGGTTTGGAACTTGCTTTCTTGACAGACCTGATTGGCACCCCTCAGGGTGTCCTTCCAGAGACAGGCAAAGACTGTTTTGCTTTGGTTTTCTATGGTTGGGTTTTGACAGGCCTTTGGGAAACGACTGCCTCTGAGGAAGGGCTCTTAATAATGAGCTGTAATTGTTTTTAATGGATATGTTTTTAAAGTGTTTCTGATTCTATTGATAGTTTAATTATATTTTAACTTAGGTATACCATGTAAACTTTAATCTGTATCTGTTTTTACATCTATTTCATCTGGGAAGACCTAGTACAGTGAGCCCTTGGTATCTGTTTTTATATCTATTTCATCTGAGTGCTGGGAAGACTTGGTACAGCAGGCCCCTGGTATCCACTAGTGTTTGGCTCTAGGACCCACCCTAGATACCAAAATTTATGGATGCTCAAGGCCCATTATGTACAATGGTGTAGTAAAATGACATCCTTTATATAAAATGGCAAAATCAAAGTTTCATTTTTTGGAATTTTTTTTCAGGATGTTTAGGTAAAGGTATTTTCAAGGCGTGGTTGAATCTGTGGATACAGAATCCACACATATGGAGGGCTGACTGTATTCAGGAAACATAACTTTATACTCCCCCTTGAGATGCTGAAAGAAAGACAATATATAAACATTTTTAAAAATTAGTAATTTCTCACATCCTTTCAAACATGGTAGATGTTTGCAAGACAACACTCACACGCATGACTTTCAAATGATTTATTCAAGACAGACTATTAAAAAAAACAGGGCATGTTACTCCTTTCACATTTCAGACATAGCAATGTGACTCCATTATATGCACTGTGCTCAAAGTCTTGCCACCTGGATTCAAGTATGTAGTTACTGTGCTTCATGCATGCTTTCCATTCAGTTCAATGGAAGTTACTACCAGACCAGTGTACACTAATTTGTCAAAGCAATACTTTTGCTGCATATGACTTTCTGAGGAAGTCTGTTCTTACAGGAATAGTCTGTCACTGGAAGATCAATAGGATAGAGATATACTTAATAATCTTCTGTGCAGTAAATTTTCAGTAGACATAACAACAACAGCAGCACAGCATTCTCACGATTTCACGATCTTGGAGAACCTGGAGAAATTTGCTAGGCTGTATGATGGGACCATTCACACTACAGAATCACAGCACTATAATCCCACTTTCACTGCCTTGTTTCCATCCTATGGAATCCTGAGATTAGCAATTTAGGGAGGAATATTTAAAATTCCCAGACAGAAACCCTTTCTGATGCTTCACCAAACTACAGGCCCCAGGATTCCATTGGATGGAACCACAGCAATTAAAGTGGAATAACAGCACTGTAAATGTGTAGTGTGAATGACCTCTAGGCTATTCACACAGAATTTAACCCTGGACTGCTGTTACCTACCTTGTCTCTTATCTTTAAACCACACATTAGGGCCCTTACGGTGGCTGCAACTATGGACTAACACATGTGTTCTTTGACAGTTTGCATTTGTTTGTGCATGACTAACAATCCCTCTTCAGGGGAAGTTAGAACAACAACAAACAGCTTACTGTGTAAAAGGTTTCTCTGAAACACCCAGCATAAATGCTGACGTGCTGTTTTTTACAACTCAAACCCTCCCAGAAAGTTCATCTACTTACTTGCTTCTCTCAGACACTCTGCTATCATCTCACTTCCCAATCTTCCACCAAAACCAGCCCAAACTAAAAGACTATGGGCATATCCTAATTGCACATATGTAGAAATTTGATGCCACTTTAACTTCCATGGCTACATTCTATGGGTTACTAGAATATGTTATTCAGTGAGGTGCTCAAAACTCTGTAGCACACTTCCTTGAACTACTTCATAAAACCACAAACCCCAGGATTCCACAGGTGGGAACGTGGCAGTTAAGCTGGTGTCAAACTACTATCATTATGTAGTGCAGACAGCCCTTTGTTAATCTTTTGTCAAAAAAGAAAGTGACAAGTCTTGTGGTACCTTAAAGACTGAGGGCCTTTCTTCACTACACAATTATTGCACTATAATTCCACTTTAACTACCATGGCTGCCATCTATGGAATCCTTGGGTTTGTAGTCTTGGGAGGTACTGCAGCTCTTTGTCTGAGAATGCTAAATATCCCTCCCTAAAATGCAAATCCCATGATGCCACAGAACAGAACGGTGGCAGTTAAAATGGAATCATAGTGCAACAGTTACATAGTGAGGAAAGGCCTTAACACTAGACCTTGTAGCAAATGCTTTCATGGAATTCAGACCACCTGATCAGATGGACACTTCATTCTCCTCAGCCAACTTTTAAAGATTTTGTACATCTGACAGACTGATCCTCAGTCCATGAAAGATCATGCAAAAAAAAAAAAAACTGTTAAATCAAGTGCCACAAGCTTTTTGCTATTTAGGATGAACAGGTGCTGAAATTACCTGACAGTAAATCTATTGGCCTTGAAGCCCACTTCGATCAGATCTGAAATCCAATTAAAGGAAAAGGTATACAGGTACAGTTTTCTATATGACTGTCAATTTAAGTCAATGAACTGAGGCATGTCAACTGAGTTCACTGAATATATGGAGGCAAATACTATGTTATGCCTTCATGTGCTTTTTCTTTAAGACAACAAAATCATTGATCTGTGAGTGAGACATTGTAATGTCACAGTTATGTGGTGCTGGTCCACTTAGAACAGAGTGAGGCATTACCTCAAGCAGCAAGACGGTCGAATGGGGCGCGGTAACAAGGACCAGAAGGACAGAACTGTGTGCTCCATATAACATGCCATAAATCCCCTAAGCTAGTTTGCTGCCATCAGGTGTGATGTCTGTCACATCTGCATGTTCTCCTGCCAACAAGCACTGAAGTAAAAACCCAACTTCCAATTTGGTTAAGTTCTATATGTAGCATAGGAATGGAGTGATGTCATGTCTTCTGCTTCAGGCAGTCAACTGTCTCAGGACAGTCCTGAGGTTAAGTATTTGTGATTAAGAAAACCAAAACACACCAATAAATTGAACAAAAACTCCTACATTTAAAAAAAAAAGATAGTAAAAAATATCCTATGTTATGGTATACAGCAAGTCAAGTTAGGATAATGCTATGTTGTCAGGCAGTATATAGTAACAAAACAAAACAAAGTTTAGCATACATGGGAAGTAAGAACACTCCTCCTATCCTTGGAACTAGTGATATAGCTGGAACACTGTATCAGGACAATGGAACAAGCTTCTTCAGAAAACTTGCTGGATCTCCTTCCTTAAAAGTTTTTTTTTTTTTTAAATGAAGCTACAGAAACTTTTGGCAGACACAGTTTAAGCACAGGAAATCCCTCTTCAGTGCAATGGGCTGGGCTAGATTATCTTCATAAAGATTCATCCAATTATGTGATAGTCATAACTTCTTCTGGACTTAAAATAAACAGCAGCAGGGTTGAGTTTGGATGTATGAGACCCATGTACCAAGCCCCTTTAAGCCATTAAGCACTCTGGGTGGTCTTTTGCAAGAGTAAATTTTGCAAGGGGAATTGATTGAAAGTGTGTGTGTGTTTAACCAACTTTTCTGCGACCGTTTGAAGGCAGAGATTGAACAGAGAAAAGAGGGTTGTGCTAATCTCTTGCAGTTTCCTTTCAAAATGCATTGCTTTGCAGCTAAGTAATACATTTTGTAGATATACAGAAGCAGTTACCAAGGAAGAAGATACTATACATCTTTCCACAGAAGCTGCTACTCTTCCTACTGTTCCACAATGTCTAAGAAACAGTGACCAGGAAGACACCTGGAGCAAGGCATGATTCCTAAATTAGGGAAGAAGGCTCCAAAAAGTCCTTTGCTCTGCCATCATCTCACTCTGTGTAAGCTAAGATATTTATGACAGAAACTTAAATGGAGGGGGGTGGGACATTTCATTCCATGAAGCTAAATGCTTCTCTCCCAAATACCCAGTGCTTAGGTTATAAAAGATAAAAAGGGAAGATGTCACTATCTATTCTTTTTCATGTCCTGTTGATATTATGTGGTACCAGATTTGATTCTCAGGGTCTTTCCATACTACACTGTTAAAGCACTATTATTCCACTTCCAACTTCTTGTGGAATTCTGGGGTTTAGTTTACTGAGACCAAAGAGCTCTCAGGCTAAGAATTCTAAATGTTCCTCTCTAAACTGCAAACCCCAGAATTCCGTAAGACGTTGAAAATGGAATAACAGCACTGTAACAGTGTAGTGTGGAAAGGCCCTCACACTCACACTGATCAGGTTATGGCTCCTTTTGCTTCAGGTGCCAAAGCCTCACTGAAGGGTCTCAGAAACATGCTGGAGGAAAACCAACAGTGGTCTCATGTATCGTGGTGCAGGATGTACCATACAGCAACAAGCAGAAAGATAAGAAACTGTATACAAACAGCATGTAGCATTGGGCAGACTGGACAAGAAGTGGCAGTCCCCATTCAGCAGCCTTCATGAATAAGCACAGATACAAAATGTTTGTATTTCTGGCTTGCCCTAGTGCAGTGGTTCCAAACCCGTGGGTTTCCAGACATTGCTGGATACAGCTCCTAGAATCCTGCACTGATGGCCATGACAGCTGGGGCTTCCAGGAGATGAAGTCCAGCAACAGCTGGGGATCCAGTACTGGGAACCACTAAGATAAGCCAATGAAAGCTACTGCCTGGCATGCCTCTTTCTTCCAGTATCTCAGTGTCATCCCTGATACATACACAAGTCCCTTTACACAACAGCAAAAGAACAGTGAGACAGTCTGCCTCATAAGCATCCAAAATACTCAAAATAACGCATGCAAAGCAAATTCATTTCAATGCAGCTAAAGATAGACTTCATTTTTAAAACAAGAAGGCTATTCCTCCAGAAATAGTTTCCCTGTCCCCAAAAAAACACAGGAGAAAGTGAGAGACAGAGAAACAGGTAGGAGGGAAAACCTGAGAGGTGTTGCAAACCAGAGAAGACTACTGGTCCGTCAACTCACATCAGCTCTCCAGTATCTTACACAGAGAAGTCTTGCCTATCTCATGCTATCTGATCCCTAGGGACTGAACATGGTAACTCTTTATCAAAGAATTGGCTGATGTACTGAGAACATCCCCAAGTTTTCCTTCCAGTTGGGTGCTAGAAGCAGAAACAGATGGGAGTGTTTCCCTTAAGTCTGCATGAGGTGTTCCAGTGCACAAATCCTTGCTAGTAGGTACCGTAAGAGGCAAAGGGCATACTTGCTTCATTGGCTCTTCTGGTAAGATCAATGTTATTCTTGCCTCAGTGTCTTTTGGAAATTGACAGCACTGCCATGAAATAAAGTAATGTAACTCTGAAGAATGGCAGCTTTAACAACACATTTCACTCTGCCTTTATTCAGAGTGAAACCTCAACCCAATTTTTGTAAGATCATTATGGAGGGGGGCTACAAGCAAGAAAGCTGAGCAGTTGCTTCAAATGGCAAGGATACTGTCACTGACATGATAGACATTGGAGCACATTTCACATAAGGATCATCCAGGTGTATCCATCAGATAGTAGATCAGGAAGGAACTGTGGAGAACTTCCACTGATGTCTCCTTCTTGAACTGGAAAGTGACTGGAGCTGTCCAGCTGTCCTGGAAAGTGACTGGAGCTGTCTTGAACTGGAAAGTGACTGGAGCTGTTCTTGATGACTAATTTTAAATAAATGTAACCTGTTTTCCATCTCTCCCTTTAACTTTTAGTTCCTCCATAGATTGTTGGTGTTGTAGATTTCTAAGATCCAGTATCTTTACAACTTATCACAATGAACAGTCTCTGAGCTTGGATTTTCTGTTGGTACTCTAGAAAGACATCTCTAAAGTTCTGCAAGCATAACAATGCAATGTACAAGAGTTACTAAAACGAGTTACCTAGGAAAGAGATGTGTGGTGTTTGAGGTAAACAAATCAATTGGCAAAAGTGCTCTCCTCTGGGTCTCCCAAAATCCAATGCAGCTCTAAAAGAACTAGAATTAATTCTTGGTTTCTCATTTGTCAGTCCTACGGACTCCTGCGCTGGAACCCACACAAAGCTCCACCAAGCAGAAATAAACTCTCCAAAAGTTGCTCTAGACCCATCCAATCCAGTCCAGACCATCTCAAATCTATAAACAAGAGAATAAAGCAGTACAAATCTGTATCAGTTTCCCTCACCAACACGTTTACTGAATGATAAGCACTCACAACTACTAAAATACCTTAGTTTTCATATGTGTAATAATACAATAAATACAATGCTTAGACTGGATAACCAGAACCAGCATGTATGTAACACATGGTGCAGATTCAAGCGCAGATAGTGGCATGTAGAACAATAATGCATGTTAATCTGTTTTTAAAGCCACAACCACAATCCTCCAAAAAATCAAGCAAAGCAAAAACAGAGGAAGACGGGAGATAGTAGCAAGCATAAGATAAAAGAATTCAGCAGGCCTTTGCAGATTAGCTCACAGTCCCATGACTTCTATCTTGTGCATTTTATTTTATTTATTTATTTTTAACAGATGCAACATGCTCCTACATCTGGTACACTATACTCTCCAGGGTTATTTCCAGAGAAATAAGGAGTAATCCTTTGGTGCAAACAAACAGCTATGCCTACTGTATGGTAAATTTCTATAGATGCAGCCCATTCGGCTTTCTGTGTCAGCTCTGCATCTCTCAGAGTCTCTAACCCTGCACACAGAAGTCATGAAAACCCGCTCTGCCTGGGCCTTGTGCAGGATAATATGCCCTCCAGGGGTGGGGTGGGGAGAAAGGTTGGAGTGGAAGTTAAGCTTTTCAGAACCAAGCTTTTGTTATTTTACACCCACTGCTTCTCATTAGTTTTCAGTTCTGACTATTAAAATGGGTCACTTTACTGCTTAGTTCCTCAATTAATACCAGTGAAAATTACAGGCTGCCGGTTTCAAAACTGAGCAGAAAGAGAATATTATAGTACCAGTGGGAACCCCTCAGAGGCACCATGGCTTCGCTAATTCACTCTGCAGGAGTCGAACACAGAAGCTAACTATGGAAGGTCTGTTCTTATGATCTGCCAAAAAGGAAAAGGAAAAGGGGGTGGAACTACTCAGTATTTCCACAGACTCAATTCAAAAAGAGAAAAAGGTTGGAGGAGAGATTGATCAACCCCCAACCTTTAAAAGCACAAAATCTAACATATCCTCCCTGAGAATTTTTTTTCAACTAAAGCAGTTCCTTCATTATAAAACTTGAGATCAGAGCTGGAAAAAGTATAGCCTATATACTTCTTGCAGCTCCCCAGGATGCACAGCACAGCTCCCCATTTTGTTTTATTTTGTTTTAAGAAACTGGGTGAAATAGCCCTTGTTCCTTTTGGAGATGTGAATGGCAATTTCATCATGTTTTGAGCCCCTGAGCAGTTTTAGGTGGAGGGATGTTTTTGTCCACTCATATTCCATTTGAGAAAAAGGCCTCTACTGTGGGGGGGGGGGCTAGAAGCCCCTAAATATGGCAAAGTTGCTTTTTTTCAGGCCCTCCATTTTTAACTTCTTTCAGATGTGGGACTGTGGACAAAGGACAGCCCCACTAAATCCAGTGCCATCGGCGTGGCCACTCTAGACCACCACTTTGAAAATTGCATTAGATACACCAGTTCTACCAATGTATTGCCAGAGAGACACTAAGTGCAAACACTTGAAATGCTGTGTTCGGTTCTGGGCATTACAGTTCAGGAGCAATATTGACCAGCTGGAGGGCAAGCAAACTGGTGGAAGGCCTGGAAACCATACTGTATGAGGAGTGGCTTAGGGAGCTAGGTATGTTTAGTCTGGAGAAGGCGAGAAGATTAAGAGATGACATGATAGCCATGTTCATATATTTGAAGGGATGTCATATAGAAGAAACAGAAGCCTATTTTCTGCTGCTCCACAGACTAGGACATGGAGCAATGGCTTCAAACTTCAAGAAAAGAGATTCCATCTAAATATATCAGGAATACCGTAACTTCCTGACAGTAAGAGCCACCCGACAGTGGAATAGGCTGCCTCAGTGTTTGCTGGAGTTTCCTTCTTTAGAGGTTTTTAAACGGAAGTTGGGTGGCCATCTGTTGGGAATGCTTTGATGGCATATTCCTGCATGGCAGGGGGTTGGACTTGACAACCCTTGTGATCTCTTCCAGCTCTATGATTCTATGATTTATATACATTTAAAGGGTTGTGAGTTTTGTTTTACCTTCCTTCTCGTCCATCCTTGACTTTACAAGTAAAAGATCCCCACTTACCCAAAGTATATCATAAATATACTAAAATCACGTGTAGACAATGGCCACACCTATAAGGTAATATAAGACTGGGATTTTTCCTAAAATGTATTTTTCCACAATTGCCAATTAGTTATCTATACTAAAAAAGGAGTGTGTGTCTACCCACACACTCTGTCATAACGCCATGGCCTAGAAATTTAAGGCACTTGACACATGGCATGCATACTCAGGAAACCCTAACGGTATCTACTTCAGGGTGATTTGATTTTCAAAATGGATTAATTAAATTCAGTTAATCTGAATTTGTCTGCAGTTTGAAGTACCATCTTCAGTCACCAGGAGCAGAGGAAATGGCTGAAGGAGAACGAGCAAGAGGGGACAGAAAGATCATCTGGATGGATAAGAACAGAGAAAAATGGGACCAAGGGGATTCTAATTCATGCAAAGCAGAGTACCTCTGCTACAATTATTACATAAATATATGTAGAAGTGATAAAGGAAGAAAGCACAAACAAGCTTTATATTTCTCAGCTTATTTACATTTCTGTGCCTAAACACAGGAGTCAACTATTACAACAGCCTAGCTGGTAGAGTGTTCTTCAGTTCAACATTGTGAACACGTGTGTAAGTGAGGCTATTGTACCTTGGATGTTTCATGAGACAACATGACTGATTAGAGAGAGACACTAATGCTTGGAATAATGGAAGACAGTAGGAAAAGAGGAAGGCCACCCTGCAGGTGGATAGACTCAATCAAGGAATCCACAGCCCTGAGTTGCAAGACCTGAGTGTCTTGGAGTTCACATTCACATTCACATTCACATCACTATACATTTAAACTTGGTGGCAATTAACCACAACAGATAAGCGGAATCTGCAGCTGTATGGCTTGGCTCTCTACATACCAGATCTGCAATATGGGGCACTTCCCCCAAGGAGAAAGCAGACCTGAAAACTGATATTTCTTTCTTACATTTTAGTGAGCCATACTCCTATAACTATAAAATTAACAAAAGAGTTACATCACAAACAGTGAAAAATTCTCTCATTGACTTATAATGTTAACATATACCATCACTAGTGGCAGAAAGAAACTAGTTACAAGTAAGTAGTAGTGATTCAAACTCTGCTTAAATAGATTTTTGAAAAAGTGATTTCTCTGAAATGTACAATTTAGATTTTCTTTGTGTATACTGAGAGAAATGGCACTGAATATATCACAGATGTTGTTATCCAAAGTACAACAACTACAATATTCTGCATAAGAATACAGGGTTTACTCTAGTAATGAAATCATCATTAAACTATCCTTTATTCTCCATAATACATGCTTTGTTAGTGTCAAACTACAGCAAGCACAATGGTTAGATTTGCAATACTTAACACCCTCCGGGCCATCACTGAGGTTGTTCATGGTGCACAGTGGGTTTGACCTTTGCAAAGCTGACTGTTCGCAAGGCACATGCTTGCCTCCCCCCACATTTTCCTCTTCCCATTCCCTTGCATTCTTCACCCCAGGCTTGTGAGGCTTGTGTTTAAAATGAATGTTTTGGGTGAGTAAAGCACCCACACACTCTGCTGGAGTCATGTCCTCACTGCCGTGTGGCTGCACATTCTTCTGTGCAATAGCTGCTAATTGGTCAGGTGCTCTCTTTGCTCCTACCTACCCCTCCTTTCTCAAGATGATGACCAGAAGTATCGAGAACACTGGAACTCCACTCTTCTCTGTCTGAGTGGAAAGTACTGGTAAGTCCTTTACTTGTCTTGTTTTTTCCCCCAACACCCCAACACCAGGGCCTGAGGTAATGGAATGAGAGGGAGGATCTCCAGAGAGGAATGGGAGCGGGATCACGAGATGGAGTTATTCACCTTTTTTTTTTTTTTACTTTCACAAAAGTGTCCCAAACCCTCATGAATGTGGAGGGGGCACTGTAATCAAAACGGGCCAGGTGAATAATGCACAGTTGTGTCTCATGTATGGGCCATACTCCTTGGAAGCCATAGTGGTGGGACAAACATTGCAGTACACAAACAGTACAGTTAAAGGCCGGTCAGTAAGAAATAATTGCTACAAAGCTGAAAAAAGGAGTAACAATGAGACATTCTGAAAGGGAAGGGTTATTTTGTTGTTGAGAAACAGACACCCATGCAAAGCAATAAATCCAACAAATCTGAAGCCAAGCCCAGCTTTATGGGTTAAAGGAGAAGAAGAGAAATGAAAAAGTAGAGTGTTCCAACTCCAAATCTCTAATATTTTGCCTCACTCTGTGAAGTACAATAGCAGCAGCCCTCATTTATTTAGTACAGAATTAGTCTCAGTGTTAGAACAAGGCAGAAATAATTTCCACTTGTGTTATGAAGTCAGGCTTTGGCCCTGTTCCCAAGATGCATGGTACAAAACAAAAGCAAGTGACCACATCAAGATCATTCCCAGTACCACTCAAGAATGCTAGACAGGCTCCACGTTCACAAATTGGACTGCTTCCACATTCACAAAGTGACACAGCCATGCCATTTCTAGAAATTTTGAAGTTATAAGGGGTCCTTCTTTCTATTTGAAAAAAAAAAAAAAAGGAGGAGGGAGTTTAGAGAGAAACTGAAATATAGGTTTCCATGTCAAAACCTAACCTTACGTTGCTGGCTTAGCAACATAAAATGCTTCATTCATAAGTAGACATTTTAAATTGTACTATATATTGCACTATGCACCAAACTTATGAAATTTAAAAATATCAAAGTTTCGTGTAAGGAGAATTGAGAAAATACTTTCTAGTGAAGAGGGGAATATGTGGTCTGCAAGCCACAAGCAGCCCTTGGGGTTCTGTTTTCCAGTCCCTGAAACCACTAGGAAATTTTTTAAAAAAGGCAAATGGGGTATTTTTGCTTTCAGAATCCTCCCACCATGAAACAAGAGGTGATCTGATATCCCTCCCCATTGTGTTGGGAACATTGGTGCAGCTCTAGGAAGGGTGAGAAATAATTCCCTGCCCTTTCATAGCTGCCTACCCCTGCCCTGTGCTAAAAAGAGAGTCACAAACTGCTACACTTTTTGTTATCTAAACACATGTATTTTCATTTTTGTCATTCAAAAACAGAAACCACAGAATTTATAATAAGCCAGGGCAATTTGAATGAGAAACACCTTATCTTAAAAAGTATTTAATTCTTTCCAAAAGAGAAAATATTCCATCAGAGTTGTTGTTTGGTTCCCTGAAGTTAACAATTATTTTATTTTGAACATTAAAAAGTGTCTTTTGGGGGGAAATGTGGGTTTTTCCCCTATTTTCTCCAGGTCTTTGCATCTCTTGCTTTGCCACATCTAAACTTAAATCCATGATAAGCCAAGTTAAGTGCCCGAGAGCTATGCACACATGCCCCAGAAACAACAACTGACATGGGCTGCTGTCAGAGTAATACCAGGTAAACCAGGAATCAGCACTATGTAGATAACCCACAAGTTCTAATGCAGAGGTGGGCAATTTGTAGCCTTCTAAATCTTGTTGGGCTACAACTCCCATCAGCACTCTAACTGGCATAGACAGTGGTGACCCAGATAAACAGTAAGGGGCAGATAACATAGCTTCTACATTATGATGCACTCTCAGAATTTCTACCACACAGAAAATAAAAAGACTCAGGAGGTGACGCTAAGAGAGGAATCCTTTACTTCACAGAAGGAGAATGTGTAGCCATCCAAATGTTGCTGGAATGCAGCTCCCGTTCTCCCCGCCATTGGCCATTTGGGCTAAAGTTGATAGAAGGTTAGTACAAAAACCTCTGGAGGGTCCCATGTTTCCCATCACATACTCATCTTTCCACAACACTTCAGAAAAAAACCTCTTGTATTAACAATAACAATTTTTCAAAACCAGTTTATCAGACCTATTGTTGATGACTGCCATCAGCAGAAGTTTATTATCCATCCATGACTAGTAGGTCTTACAAATTTATGTAAGAGGGAATAAAAATTGACACTTCCTATGTTAGAATAAGGCAGGTGTCCCAGAAATAAAGTTGGATGTGGCACAGACTAGACATGTAATGCCAGAGAAGACAAAACATACAGTTAGCCAAGTCAATCACTTGCCTACAATGGCTCCATCAACAAGACTAAGAGGTTCAATCCTTGGCATTTCAAGGTATGATTCCTATCTGAAACCCTCTGAATCAGAGCAGATTGTAACATAGATAATACCAAATTAGTGGTCTGACTCAGTATAAGTCAGCTTCCCAGGCTCCTAGGCTGCCAGTGGGGTTAACAGCTGGCTGCTTTGATCTTCCTCTTCCTTTCAGGCCATGTATTTCCAAAAATCCAAAGCTTGTATGCTAAGGTGCTAATGATTCTGTTGCTGATGCCAAATACAGTATTTTGACACCCCATTATCTGATGAATAGTTCTTTTGAAGCTTGGAAAGTAAGGACAAGTTCCATTAATCAGATAGGGATTCTGCTCTTTCAGCAGTTCTTCTTGCCAATGGAGGCTCACTTGGAACCACTTGCACTTGTGTGCTGTTTCCAAAATGAACTGGTGGGGGGAGGTACTAAGGCAGCTGAGAGACCTTGCAAGCAGCACACGTGCAGTTGGTAACAAGTGAATCTCCACAAGGCCTTCATACATATAGTACAGTACATACGTTCTGCTTTTCAACCAATTCCATTTCCTAACAGTGCTCTGGTCCCTAACCTGTCAGGACCTCCTCAGCATTTCCTACAAGATTGTCTTACCTAACCCTATGCTACAATGAGAACAAACGCAATAAATCTTAAAACCACTGCTGCCCTTTCCAATATTCTACAGATTATTGCAGCATATTTTCAATCACTTTGCATCTGGCGAGGTGGGCGTCAAGCTCTATCATCTTTTGACTTGAAATCTGTTCTACTGAATCCACAGAGAAAGGTTACGTGGCCAAACCAGCAAGCCAAAGAACATTTATTCTGCCTTACAAAGAAACACATGGAACAGAAAAAAAAGCATGACATGAGCTGTTACACCCATACAGAAGTGAAATTAGGGTGTAGCTAAATATTAACCACACTTTGGCACAATTATTAGGCTATGCCTCTTTACTCCTGCAGATCTCTTATGACAAAATTCTCTTCAGAAAAACAAGCAGAAAGACTTTTTAATAAAGCATAGATTTAAATCTAAATTTTAGTTACTCTGGTACTCACCCACCTCTGTGAAAATACATATACTCCAGCACTGGAAAGCTGTGTAAATGACACTACAAACACAGTTCTGAGGTCAAAAGTATTTATTGCTTACTTATTTCTTATAGCACTGAGAAGTCCCTGCGATTGCACAGCGCTCCCGTCACTTCTGGCCATGCGGAAGCGCACTGGCAACACTTCTTTCCATAGCGCAGCAATGGAAAAAGCCCGGCTGCGCTGCAGAAGGAAGACATGGTGCCATTGCATTCTCTTCCACATGGACCGAGCGGGTGCAGAGGGGAGCATTGCTGATGCACTCCCTTCTGGATTCGGGACTGCAGCAAGACGATGCAGAAGAGCTTCGTCGTGTGGAAATGGTCAATGATATAGTTCCCCTCAGATTATGGCAGTGGATACAATGAAGGTCATGTGTCCATGCCATCTGTGTCTCAAAACATTATGAATATCTCAAAGATTATGGCTATAGAAGAGGATTACTATTTTCTTGGCACTTTCATGCACTTGTAAAGTAACTTCCTAAATTATGGCTTATTTTCTTTATTTATGCAGAATATTTTACATTCAAACAACTTCACTGTTTAGTTTGACACCTCCTTGCATTTGTTTTGCCTCCTACAAGTTTCCTTATGTATCTGTAAGTCATATAAGCCACAGGTACATCAGAAATTTCATCAGTGTAGGCCACAAGGAACTTCTCTGTTTGTGCCAAACAAAAGATGAACACACACATATTTGTTCTTACAAGTCTTCATTTAGCTCATAGAGGTTTAGGCAGACAGACTGGCCAAGGACAGACAGAAGCTCAGGAGTCACATAGCATTCTGGAAGAATTCAGCTGCCTTTGCAGTTACATGTGGCAAGGCGCTCCCTATTGACGCAGGTATAATAAGGTCTTGGCCTCAGAAAATACACAGTGTCAAATAGGAAACTACCATTGTTAATTGCATAGTTACCTGAAGGCTGGTAGAGTCATATTACCTGTTAGTTTTTGATTAAACACCACAGATGCCTGTGAGAAAATTAAAGCAGAGCTGGTTCTTCTGTTAGAGAAAGGAAAGCAGATGTTGCAGACAACTACTTGGTGATTCCATAAATGGGCAGTTAATCGCTTATTATTATACAGTGGACCTTCAATATCTGTTGGTTTACCTTCTGCAGATTTGATGATTCGTGGATTTGATTAATATGTTCTCTCTAGGAATCTCTACGTGACCACAGAGTGGACATTGACCACAGAGTTGTGCTGGAGGACCTAGAGATTCCGAGGGATGTGTTCTCTCAGATAAAAAAATATAGTGTTTGCAATTTTTATTTGTATTTGCAGTTTTTCCACTTTCAGAGGGGTCTTGCTCCCTTAACCTCCACACAAGTAAAGAACTGACTGTATTTTATCTTTCAGGTTGGGGCAGAGGCATTTGTTTCAGTTTCTGCTTCAGGTACCAAAACAACCTGGCCAGCCTTGAGTATTATGCTCCCTGATTTGAAAAGGCCTGGTGGGGAGGAGACATCTATTGTTCCATCTCTGGCAGTAATTATGTCATGGGCTGCCTAGGGTCATACTAATCAGTTAATAGACAGCTTCAATTTCAGATTAAAATTCATTCTGCAGGCATTAAAAAAAGGTGATCCAAAGTAAACCTAGTGTAATAATATGTTATCCCCCAAACTCCATTGCACATCTCATGTTTAACTAAGGGACTTTTCACATGGCCTTTCCCAAGTTGTAGTGTTATACTTGCATTGCTTCTCCTAGAGCATTCTTCCTCCATGTGGCCGGTGGATTTCTGGAGGACAACACTGCCATAACAGGAAAGCTACATGTGTGGGGAAGGGGGAAGAGAGTAGGCGAGTGCCTGAGCAACAGAAGACCAAATAAACATTTTTCATATTTTTAAAAAAGTAGGAAAATGGTGGGGCAGCAAAAGAACAGCTAGGCATTCACCACCTTCTTTTTTAAAGGACCCCAGTGTTTCAGTGGGGGGTTCCTCAGCCTTTAGAGCTAACACAGTAGGCAAGCTCAATTAGCTCAACCGCTGAAGCCAAGAAGCACATTGAAAATTCTACATTAAAAATGTTTTTTTTTCCGGAACACTTATCAAAATTCCTGAAGTTTCAAGTTCTTCCAACTCCAATTGCAACATCATCTACTATGCTGAACCTTTGTACACACAGTACATTCAAAAAACAAACCACACTATGGGCTTTCAGATGTTAAAATCACTGTATAAATGCTAAGAAGCTGTATCATCAACAACATCATTGCCCTCATCATGATCATCAAGGTACAGAGTACTACTCTTTAAACTTTTGTATATTATATTGATTTCTTGATGTGCAACTTCCATGGAAAAAAGCATAATACAAGCTTCCTGTCTAAGTTGATTTACCTCAGTATACAACCTTTCTTCTTTCTGTCCAACTGTCAGTGACTTGGAAATTTTATTTCAAGTCAGCATATCTTTAGCACTTACGCCATATCCCATGCCTGCCTACCTAGAAGTGAGTCCCACTGGGTTTAATGCTAGGGTAGACAATTGTCAGAAGCTATTGGTATGTTTATACAAGCCTGGGATGGAAAATCATTATTCAGTATATGAATGTGGATATTGTTTTTTCTTAAGAAGAAACATATTTTCTGGTTTTGTTAGGGTACAATTTCCTGGCTACAGATGGAGGCACAATAAGGAGGGGAAGTATCACCTTTTCTCAGTAGTTTCAATGGTCCTCTGTGTCTCATGCTGGCCAATCACTATTCAGGCTGCCTAGACTGCAGGTGGGACTTCATAAGTTAATCTCAGGCCCTCTCATGCTACACAACTATAGCACTGTGATTCCACTTTAACTGCATGGTTTCAGCTGGTGGAAGCCTGGGATCTGAAGATGAGAGAAGGACATTTAGGATTCTTAGCTAAAGAGTTCCTCAAGAGCCTCACCAGACTACCAGTCCCAGGATTTCATAGTATGCAACCACATCATTTAAATTAGAATCATAGTACTATACCTGCGTAGTATGAATGGGTCCCTAGAAAAGGAAGTATCCTCTGTGGTCTGTGTGGGGAGCTTATAAACACTTGTGTCATGTAGCCAATAGGAAAAGACTGAGCTGCATTACAGACTGAGCTACATTATTGATATTATCAAATACCACTTAGAAAAGTTCCTGTAAGCATTTTTGCAACATATCCACATAGATTTATTCTTTCTTTTTTAACTGAAAAGTTGAACCACCCAGAAGATGCCAAAAAACTGAAGGAGGAAACATATTAAACACCTGGATTCCCATACTAAAAGTGAAGAACACTGCAAGTGCATGTGATGTTTCTACACATATCAAGGTCATACCAATTTGGTTTAGAAAAAAACTGCACACTCTTCAGAGCTATAGGAAAACTAGGAATCGTAGGCAACAGCCACATTAACTTTGCTCTTTTATTATTAAAATAACCAAGCTTTCTAGCTTTTATTATGAAAGTACAAATGAAAAATGTATTAAACAGAAATAACATAGATATGCATAAAATTCTGCATATGAAGTCTACACAGAGACAGATTATATAAGAGAATAACACATAAGATTATAGATTATCATGTAATTACAAGTAAAACAATTCCATTCATAATAATTTTGTTTTATTAATACAGGCTTCTCCCACTTATCTGACAGGATAGGGACTGAAGCACTGTCAGAAAATGGAGCTGGTTGAAAAGCAGAACTCATGTACTGCGTTGTAGGGAGCACGAAGGGCTTATGGAAGCTCATTTGTTACCAACTGTGCATGCCACTTGCAAAGTCTCTCAGCTAGCTTGGAGCTCTGTTTTCTCCTCTCAGCTTGCTTTGCAAGCAGCATACACACACACACACACACGAGAGGCTCCATAGGCAAGAAAAACTGATGAAAGAGTGGAACCTCCATCAAATTAATGAAAATTGTCCTTAATTTAGAAGTGTTGAAAGAGCAAGTAGTCAAATAACGGGACCTCCTGTATAAACATATCCACCCCTTCATCCAAGGATCTCAGGATGGTATTTGGTGAAATTAATTTAACAGAACAAATAACAATAACTATATTTTAAAAGACCAAAATATATTCGTTAATTTTTCACTTTTTAAAAAGACAATTTAAAACCAGTTAAAACAAGTTAAAATAATGCTTACCATAGCAGATGTACAAATTGGATAAAAGCAATTTACTGAATGTCCTTCAGCTGTTTTATATTATGTACATTTAGAGTTTGTTTGTATAATTTTTTTTAAAAAAGCAATTGACAAAAAACATTGCCCAAATATGTTCATATCAGTCAAAACTGGAAAAAACTTTGGAAACTGCAATAGTTTGTTTGACACCAGTGACCAGTGACACCAGCAGCCAAAAAACATATACAAATTCTGAGCCTTCCCATTTGAATCAAAGCCTGAACGTGTCATTGGAAAGCAGAATAGCATGAGCTAGAATACAGTCAGGTGTGAGTAAAGGGGGAAAGATCGTCTAGATAAGACTGAACATGAGGTCAAGTGTGAGCCAAGCTCTACCACATCCACTATCACGGGGGCTCTACAAAACAGGTATTTAGAAGAAATATGAACACTGACACAAGCAGCAACCCTATGTTAATGCCAGTGTTAACCCAATTAGAAACATGGGCATTCCAAACCCCAGGGGAAAAAAACAGAAAACTGACAATGCCTTGTCACTCAAATGACTATGGCAAGCAGATGGCTTTTTAAAACTCTATAATTCCTGTTGAATCTTCTCAAAGAGCTACAGAATCATCTCTATGAGAACAAGGTCAAACTACAAAAGAGAACATAGGTTACTTTTAAGGTATTTATGAAGTGACTGGACAGATATGGGATTTAGTGAAGCTTACAGGGATGAAAAGACAATGAGAAAAAGCTTCCTGCAATTTTAAGAGTTTCCTGAATGTCTGAAATCTATTTCTGACCTACTTGGTCAAACAACCTACTCTCTAATTAATCTTCTGCAAGGGGGAGAAAAACCTCTCCCTGTTACCTCTTTCAAATTGCTAATGAAAACATAGGAGAATCTTCTTTAATTAGATTTGTTTACAATACCTACCTACCCGATTGGTCCTTTAGAGATATTCTGGGAGGCTTTCTGCCACACTGATTTACCTTCCTCAATGGCAAAGGTCACTCAAGGTACAGATTTAGCACTTCCACAGCCATCTGTTGATGCATTTGAAAAACAAAAGAGGAGACAGGAAAGGCTGGAGTCCAGCTAAGTCCCTCAAAGTATTTCAGGCCTCAAACCAGTTTTGTTTTCATCATGCATCCAAAGAATAATACAATAAACTTGGCCCCAGATAGTCTTTAGTGTTTATTGGAATTGGCAGCCTAGGATCCTGATGCGTGCACTCTGGCTCAAGCGATTGCAAAACTGGAAAGTGATTGAATCATGATGTCAAGTGCTGACATGCCGAGTGAGCACAGACAATCGGACAGTGTGGGTGTAGAAGACAGGAGTGCAATCTCTCGACTGAGACGCCAGACTCAACAAAAAGTCTGAATTTTGTGCCCTATGTTTTAAGTTTCCCTGTGAAAACGACCAACAAATTGTGGCTATCCAAAGTGTGGCTTTCTGGTAACAGTAGTATTAATAACAATAACAATAATAACAATAACAATAACAACAACAACAACAGCAACACCAATTACACCAAAGGGCAGAACAACATATACAATCAGGGACAAGGACATTAAAACAAAAAAGCACAACAATACATATACAACAGTGCATATTACAATCACTGTTTCAGTGAACTAGAAATCTGCATGGAGGCCCAAGTCATAATTCAGGCATGCCACTAGGATGATGTGAATTACACATCTATTTTTTTAAAAAAAAAATTACAACTGACTCTCAGACACTACTTGTGCCTATCTTCAGCAGCTTCTTGTCTTATACATTTAGCCTCATCAGCATAATATCTAAACTAAGAGGTTAGAGACATCACCTATGACATCTTTCACATTTTCTTTTTCTGGGAAATGGCTCCATGGCTGAAATGGGTGGGCCCTCAATGAACACTTCCCATGGCTTGTGAAAGTACAGTGCCCAATACAGCCCCACTAAATATGAATTAAAACAAATTGTATCAATAAGTCACAAACTCTCCAGTTTTTCTGCCCATGTGGAGTTCCAGAGACTGCAAATGTAGAATGTTTTTTAAAATGGGAGGCTACTGCAGATAGCAGTGTCACTACCTGTATTCTCTAATATGGTTCAATTAAACAGAAATGTCATGTATACACATCTGCATCGTTACAGCAAACTACATAATGATATGATTGGGTAGGGTACAGACTAATAATTTTCAGTTTTAAGAGACGATCTCAACAGAGGTTTTTTCAAGGTTACTCTTTTCAAGCCACAAAAAGGAAAAAAAATACACATGTGTGACAGAACTAGAAGCAAGAAATGTTGGCTGTTATCCTTGTTTTCAAAACAATGTCTGTCTAGCATGTCTGTGTTCCTGGACAGCAAAAACATGCCAGTCCAATTCGTCTGGCATGTATTTCAGCTGAATGTCAAAAAGATATATTATTCCTGCTTCCTATCAAAATCTCTAGCAACTTAGTTTGACAGGGTGCCATCACACTCATCTTGAAGGACACCAGCAAACTAAAAATATTTAAAGATGACATGCAAGTTCGTTCTTATAAAGTAAAATAATAATCAGATATAGCATATAGTTGACTGGGTTATTTCTATGAAGAAAAACAGAAAAAGATACCAGGACCCTATCCGCTCCAGTATCACCACAAGTTTCAGCAATGCCTACACAGTTCTGTACTTGTTTTCACCATGTACTGCATCCTGTACATCTACATACAGAACTGACTATACATGTAGAAGACAACCAAAAACCTGCATGTATGTTTCAGCAGCCATTAGTCTGCCATTCTAACCAGGAAGCTTGTACAACCAGTGGCCATACATTTTAGCTCAGAATATCAGTCTCTCCAATTTATCCATTTGGAATTAAGGTGCCATCTCATTAGCAAAAGTGTGCAAGGATCTTCTCAAATCAAATTTCTTATGCCAGATGTTCCCTGAATAGTCACCCAAAGTCATCCTATTACAGGGTATTCTTAATATTCAGTAAAATTATTTCAGTAAAATTAAGTATTCCCAAATAAGGAAGAAAAATAACGTTTGGCATCTTGTTGCTTAGTCCTAGCTAGAGTAGACTCTGTCAATCAATTGTAGGCTGGTGAGTCAACATCTAAGTAAATTCCAGTGAGTCAATGGGTCTACTCTAGTCAGTAGACTTTAGATCAATGGCTTCTTTTGTTGAACAATTTATGATAAAAGTAGATAATATGGTATCATAACAAGTCCCACATATCCATGGGAGATACATTCCTGGACTTACTGTGATGGTGAAAAATGAAGATAATACCAAGTACTATATTCTGATCCCCTATATTCTGGTCCCCAGGCAAGATGGTGAGGGAGGGAGGAAGTCCTTCTGTCTGCCTGCCTGCCTGCCTGCCTGCCTGGTGGGGCTTGGCAAGCAGCTCACTCCCCAGACACCAAATCTCATAAGAGGCCTGCCTGCTCAGAGCTATGTGCCTTTCTCAGAGAGGAAGAAAAGTTTGCTTCCTTCCTTGGCCAAGAGAGGTGTATAGCTTCATACAGCTGGTCCTCTCACTCCTCTCCTGGCTGACGAAAGGAGTGTCTGTCCCCTTCCTCAGCTGAGAGAAGTATGTGGCTCCAAGCAACTGGGCTCCCTATGCCTCTTATGGCCAAGGAAGAAGTCCCCCCTCTCCCCAGCTGAGAGAGGTACATGGCTCCCGCTATGGCTTTCTCACCTAGAGAGGGAGAGAGACCCCTTCCTCAGCCAAAAGAGGGGCACAGCCCCGCCCCGTGCCTCTCTCAGCTGGGAATGGAAGGAGACTTCTTCCTCAGCTGAGAGTGGCATGGGGGTCTGGCTGCACTTCACTGTGTGTCTCTTTTAGGACCCAGTTGTGAAGAGGAAGGTCTCCAACCAACAGACGTGCCCTGGAGTAGATTGTGGTAAATGAAACCATGGATATTGGTCTGGCAGGTAGCGGAGACATACTGTACTTCAAAGGAACCAGGAAAACACTCATAACAAATGGAACATAGGCACACCATCTCCAATATATATGTCCAGAAAAACATCCATAACAAATGGAATACAGGCACACCATCTCTAATTCAATGACACAGCCTATACACACACACACAAGCACATGCATACACACATTTACGTACTATCTGCTTCTCTTAAAACCATCTGTGCCTCATACTATGTGTAATTTGTGCAAACTTTTTAAAGCAAAAAAGGCCAACTAAAATGAGCTTAACACCTATAAGCATGATCACTCCATCAGGACATAATTAGCATGCCACAAACCAGGAATGCAGGGTGGTAATGTCCTGCTAACTTGTAATTCAAAGTATTTCAGCAATGTGGAACAAGTATGCCTTCCAAAAGAGGTAACAAATAACCACCTAACTGTGAAGTGACAAAGAAACATTCACATCAAGACACTCGGTTGTATACCACCTACAAACAAATACACTCCTAGTAAATATGCTTCTCTGAATGCTAGATTCAACATTTTAAAAAATCTAATGATGCTGGTTCACTGAAAAAAAAGTACACTATGAAAGATTATTTTCTTTATCATACCACTGACTTTAATGAAAACTTTCTAAGGATTTGTGGAAATGGCTCTTCTCTATCTTTAGCGCTAATTACACTCAATTTTTGATCTGTAGTATAAAAGACACTGAAGCAAAAGGTTGGACTGCAGAAAGAAAAAGTAGTTCAATTGTGATCTGCTACTTTTATGGGCAAGACATTCCATTCATAAAAATGCTAAGTCCTACTAAGTCTTAAGTTTATGGGTGATGTAATCTTAGTTATTTGGGAGAAAGGGAGCACATAGTATAGAGGAAATGAACCACAGAATATAAAGTGTCTACCAAACATTTACCTTTATCCTCAGATGGATTAATCTTTTGTGGTGCTTGTTTTCCTTTTTCTTAAAATAAATTTCACTCCCCTGGAAGTGCCAATTATATATGTGGCAATTATACCTGTTTTTGTGCTTATGATGCTGCCTCTGTTATGCTAATAACTGCAGCAATAACAGGTTTGGCCTTGTCGGTGTCATATATTTACAAGTCAGCAAATTTAGGGTATGTTTTTGCTGATACAGCAGGCAGTTTTCCTCATTCCTTTTTAAAATCTGAAACCTTGTCAACATACAGCACATTAATACGCAAAATGTGCTGTGGTGAATCTGTCTTGCTTCATATTTCACCTGCTATCACTTTGCTGGTGTGTTCAGCCGGCTGGTGAAGAGGGCAAACAGCTGAAGGACAGGTCTGCTTGAAACACACTAACCACTTCGAGTATTTTCTCCATTCTCTCATTCGTGACAACAGGCTTGTCCTCTTGCAGACGTTTCTTCTAAATTCTTCACTGGAAAAACAATAGCAAGGCACCTTGTGGTGCTGTTTGTGTGGCATCATCCTTGTGATTGGGTACAGAATAGAAATAGGGAGAGTGATTACTACTACAAGCCTGTTTATGCTTATCTTTCAAACAGCTGGCATTGCCTCATATGAGCTTCAGCTGTATTTTACATCATTTTCATAAGGCAAGTTCAGGGCTTAATTCCAGCTAGAGCAAACTGACTGAAATTCATGGAACTTGAGCAAAAACTAGCAAGTCTTGCTCATTTCAACTGCTAGGAATATAATTGGTTTCCCTGTCAACTGGAATTAAACATATACTGTTCCTTCACTGTGTCCCCTGCCATGCTGAAGAACTATAGGACAAGTCCAGAATATGGCAGACACCACACCAGGTTAGGCACTTTTCTGCAACTATAGGGATGAAGCTCCAACATTTAAGTTCTGACATTTGTTCCACACCTCCTCTTCCACTGACAGGCGAAGACTGACTTGTTTCACAGAATACTGTATATACTCACGTATACATCTAGAATTTTTAATTTAAAAAATTGACCCAAAAACCTGAGTAGACTTATCCACAGGTCAGTTTAAGTACTGTACCTTAACTCTTATAAAACAAGGAACTATCCCCTTCTCTGAGTGGTGAAAGGCAAGAGCTTAGTCCATCCTGGGAGAACCTAAAAGAAGTACTGACCTTTTCTACTCTTTTCTGCGGTGCAGATCACCTGGCCATTTTGAATGTCTAGGCAGGAAAATCTGACAGCAGCAGCAGTGGTAACTCTTTGGTGCTTTCCCACAAAGGAGTGCCAAGAGAATAGAAGTTTCCTTTTTGAGAGAAGTTAATACTATACTGTATTAGTATTAGTTAATACTATACTGTATTATCAGAAGAAGAACCATCCCCTTTTCTGAATGGAGTGGTGAAAAGCCTTTATGAATTCCTGGGCCCAAAAACAAAAAGTGGTGATGGTGGTGACTAGAGGTAGCTGGTTCTTTGAGGCAGAACTGGTGCTTTTCCTTCTCCACAGAAAGACCATCAACTTATCCATGGGTCATATCAAAATCCATAATTTTGGTCCCAAAACCTGCCCTTAACTTATATTTCACATCAAGTTATACACAGGTATATATGGTAACCTAAGCCTGCTGAATGTTGAAGAGATTTTTCTCTCTTAGACACATTCTTTTTCCTGACAACTTCAATGTCCTTTTATGTTTATCTCACTGTTTTAATCACTTTACACAGCTGTATTCCACACTGTACTTTGATGGATCCTTTGCCATAACAGAAGATTATATTTATATCTGAAAAATATAACACTGGATATCTTACACCCTTCAAAACTAAAAAAAGAGTTGTGGATGTGGGTCTGTTTTCTGATATGGCAATCTGTCCTACTGCCTTAGTCCAGGAGAACAAAGGCATGTTCCTGAGACATATCATTGTTTCCTCAGGTTATCTGATGGTACATTTTGTGACACCTACACTAAGCTATTGGCAATAAGGGATTATAACTGGTAAACTACCAATACAAGCTTATTATATTGCCAAAACAAACGGACACACAAAAGTATTTGTTGTTGTATGCCTTCAAGTTATTTCCAACTGATAACAACCTTAAGGTGAACCTGTCATGGGGTTTCCTTGGCAATATTTGTTCAGAGGACATCTGCTTTTGCCTTCTTCTGAAGCTGAGAGAGTGTGACTTGCCCAAGGTCACCCAGTGGGTTTCCATGGCCAAGAGGGGACAGACAGACAGACATACACGGACACATACAAACACAAACATATATATATTCTTATACATACGTATGTGTGTATGTATGTATATGTATATATGTATATGTATGTGTGTATATATGTGTGTGTGTGTGTATATGCTTACATACCAAATATACAATGAGGAGCAGCACATACTTAAAATATACTTTTTGCCACTTGCTTTTAAAAGGTGTAAAGGAAAAAATGGAAAATCCTCAATAAACCCCACTTTTACATAGTAACAACAGAGAAAATTATCAACCAAACATCAGATAAGGCAACCCAATCCACTGCTCAGTGAAACAACTGTTTAATAAACTCTGTTTAGCCCAGTTTATTTCAAGCAATTTCAATGAGATCTGACAATCTAACATCAGAGTTAGCCTGATGAGACTCTGAACCTCTGCATGGTGGGGGAATAATTTAGATACTCTAATCCAGAAAGCTGATGGATCCAGATGGTTTCCTGATGACATTGGGTGATTTTTCCATCACCTCAGCAGGTGATTCTGTCCAGGCCATTAGTTGATCTCTTGAATGGGAAAATGAACAAGGCAGTGGAGATAATCACTCCTGAGCATCCTTTCTCAAGGAAGGAGATAAACCACCATTGATCCAGTTCCCTAAACAGCTGGCAGCTATAAAATGAGTGAGACAGCATCTAGAGTGATGTCACTTAATCTGACCAAATATGGGCTAGTACTTCTTTGAAGACCTATGCCATGGCAAGCACAAGCAGCCAAAAGCTCTCTGTTACTACCGTTACTACCGTTTCTGCAAAAAATGCGGCCCAGTGGAGCTATTTTGAGTGTTAGAGCCTCTCTTTTAAAACCTCATCTGTAGAGAACTCAGACCATTCGACAACCTAGGACTTTGCAGATAAAATTGCTTGGATTGCTCTGTTTGAAGCTATGTATGATACCGGTCCTGGGAATATAAGTCTGTTCTATGCTTGTCCAAAGATAATAGACACTTTTTTTAATTTGTGCAGCCCAGGAATGCAGGTATGTTCCTTAGAGAGGTGAGAGCTAGACCTCTGTAGACCCTTGCCCCTCCTGCCTCATTAAACAGATGGGAGAGACTGGCTGAGTGGGTAAAGTTTAGTGCCTGTTTACAGCAATGCAGGGTCCCAACATGACTGAAGAAGATTGTTTTTTAAGGCCTCTACTGAAAGAAGAAATTTCTCTGGAACCCACTATACTACATATTATAAGCAGTCTCCAAAATCCCATTTTTGGGCAAAGTACTAGAGCATGTGATGGCCTCATAGCTCCAGGGCTTCCTAGATGAGACAGATTATCTAGTCTGGCTTCAAGCCTGGTTATGGAATGAAAACATCTTTGATTGCCTTAGTGGGAGCTGAACAGAAGGTGGGTGTGGACCTCGGTTTGTCCAGTTGGACATAAGTGCAACTGGTCAGTTGAAAGGCACAGCAGGGAGTATATATTCAGCCCACGCTAGCCTGCAGATGCAGGTTCAAAGTCTTGGCATCTCCTGAATTCAGCCCTGAGTCCGGAGGCTTAGGTTTCTCTGGTGGCCAGAAGGGCATTTGCTAGTGTGCCAGTTGCGTCTGTTCCTGGAAATGTCTGGCCATGTTGGCACATGCCTTGGTTACACCCCATTTAGATTGCTGTAATGAACATCACCTGAGGCTGCCTTTGAAGATTATTCAGAAACTTTAGTTGGCAGCCAGATTGCTTTTAATGATAAAGATTGTTTAATCACATTTTAACTTAAGAACTTTTACTGATGTCTTTGAATATACCTTAATCTAGATTTGTTTTAAATTTTGTAAGCTGTACGGAATCCTGGTACTGAGGAACAACAACATATAAAAGAAAGAAACAACAACAACAACAGCATATCAAGTTTTATTGCCTTTACTGCACTATAAATGACAATCTCAGTCATCTAGCCAGTGCTAGAATGACACATTGATTCTTTATCCTAACAGCCTCAAAAGCTTTCATGGCCAACCTTTCTCCTTCAGCCTCCTTGATTTCCATTTCTGTCTCTGAACCCCAGCTGAACTTCCATTAAAATACAGGTCAGAAAAGAGCACACAGTCACTAAATAGCTAAGCATTTTAGCTTGAATTCTATCATGATGATGGGGTTGGAAGGGAAGAAACCGACCACAATGCAACCATTTATCAATTACAGTAAGAATTTAGCATTATTGAGTAAAATAATAAAATAACAATAAATAAAAAATAATAATAAAATAGTAAAATAAAAATTACAATAAAATTCAGCATTAGTGAGTGCCAATATGAATACACGTCATGTATTTATTCTATGGAAGGTGAAAGGCCCCTCTTTGAGAAGAGTACCAGTCAGACAAACAGCATTTTAAATCTTACTGAGGCATTCTATCTAGATTAATGCTGCTTCCTTCACCACATCACACTAGCAAGTGAAATCAGTCTGGTGAATTCCTGGAAGCAGCCAAGAAACACTGATTGGAAACATATGGTGACTGTAGCAAAGGGTTCACCTGGACTTATTTGGCCTTAAATTGACTGATAATATCCTCCTTCTGATGTTGTGGGACAGTCTAAAGCTAAAGATTGCACTCAAGTCTTTTTAACAGAAATATTTTCCACAACAAGAGCCAAATGCTGCCTTCAGATGCTTACACTGAACTCCCAGAGAAGTCAACCACAGTTGCACAAGTGCAGTCAAGAGGCAAGATTGCAGACCTTAAATTCAAGGCTTCCTTAACATACTGAATTCTAATCAATGAAGAATGTGAAAACAGAGCTGCATTTTAACTGTAAGCTCCTGGAGCCCTCCCTCCTTCCCCCAAATCCGCATAAAGGACCACATTGTTAATTCAGTTACAAAAGTTAAAGCTTCTGGTACAGCAAATGTGACTCTGGTCTGAGGTAAAGTCATTTTGTTTATTACACTGGACAAAATAATTTTAAAGAAAAAGTTGCTTATGATTAAAAACTGGAGAAGGTTGAGGGTTAGGAAATTTTCAAAATGAAGATCATGGTTAACATATTGTTTCTGGGAATGAGCCCAGTATGTATCACTCATACACACTCAGTTATCTCTTTTCTTCTCTTCGTGTATTTACATTAATGCTAGAGTCCTCTGTTTACCAAACCACTAATTCATTACTAAAACCAGGCTGACATACAACACTCCTGTCCACCTTCTCCCCAAATGCAACCCATTTTACTTCTCCCTTCATTCCCAGAGAGCTTGGTGTTAGTCTGAACATGCAGCAGAATGGGCTGAAAGAATGAGATGTTCTGCTACAGAACAGAGGTTGAAGGTTTTCTGAGTCCCCCTCCATATTTTTTTTTTAAAAGATGCCTGTAAACAAAAAGAACATTGAGCAACAAGAAGAACACAAAACTTACCCCCAGCTGTCCTAGTTTTCCATTTTGTGGTATATATATATATAGTTGTCGTTGTGTGCTTCAAGCCATTTCCAACTTACAGTGATGCTAGGGCAACCCTATCGTGGGGCTGAAAGTATATGACATGCCAAGGTCACTCACTGGATATGGCTCACATGGCTCAGCAAGACATCAAACTCTAGTTTCCAGGGTTGTAATCCAATGCTCAAACCACTACACCATGTTGGCTGGCTGGCTAGCGCTCTCTCTCTATGTATATATAGTCATCCCTCCACATTCGCTAAGGTTAGGGGCACAGGACCCCTGTGAAAGTGCAAAAACCATGAATAACTCTAGCCCCTCCCAAACCATATTTAACACCATATTCAACCCACCATGGATTCTTTTGAGGCATCAGGGTTCCTTCACAAGACAAGTGGGCTTACTGCCACCTCTACTACTGCTCCACATCATCTTTAATAGGGACTTACAAGCCTTGTTCAGAGTTTCTCAGTCAGCTTGCAGTCCCTATTAAAAATGGCATAGGGAGGCAGCAAAGGTGACAGCAAATAATCTGTGAATAATCAAATCCGCAAAAATGGAAGCTACAAATGTGGAGGGCTGACTGTATATACACATATATATCACAATATTATGAGGGGAACATCCAAGTATGGGCCTAAATCCAGCTTCTAATTGCAGCTGGTGCAGATCCACTGAATCAATTTTTGAAAGGTAAATCAAGTGTACAAAGGTACAATTCATGTAAATGTCATCAATTTACACTCTCTTCTCTCTCCTCCAGAACTCTACCATCTCATTCTGCTGCATGTGTAAAGAGGATATCCCAACTTAGCTTTTTAGGCCATCATGATCTCAGGGACATGACTCTTGAGATTCTGCCACATCTGGACCTGCTTGGACTAAACCACTGCAAGAAAGTAAAGTCCATCCCCCCACCACTTACCCTTCACCTCCTCACTTCTAATAGTAGAAAAGAGGAGTTTATAAGTTTTTCTTCCATTTTTGATTGATCACAGCTTCAACACATAGTTATAAAGCTGGCTTGTTTCTAATAACCATAATTGGGATAGCCTACTACTTAGGGGTTCAGTCGCCTTGCTGCTATGCCAAAAAGACAAAAAGGGCAGCGTACTCGTCATAGAATCACAGAATCTTAGAGTTGGAAGGGATCAAAAGGACTGACACTTGTTCTTATAATGCTAAATCAAGCCTCCCTACACCACAACTTCCTTCATCCTCAAGTTACTAGTGCCATATATTATATAAGTTTTGATCCAAAACTTCTAAGCGTACAAGGTCAGAGCATGCTGTACTCTTAGCATTAGCATTACATCCAAAGGCAGCCATGGTAAAGTAACTTGTAAGATGGTGTCAGTCACCAAATATACACTCCAAGGCAAGGCAAGTCATCTGTTGATGCACATCACTCATTAATTTAACAAATTAATTACAGATATGCATAGCTGCATATTTCATGATTACTGCAGCATAATGTCACAGGCACAAGATGGTGACTTTCCACTCACCTCATTTTTCTGTTGCTATAACTCACTTGTCATCGTGCCTTATTAAAAACAGGAAAACTGATTACAGTTTGAAGCTTTCCAAAAGGCCCCATCATGAGTTCACGTGAAATGTCATGCAAGGGAACAAAGCAAAGCGTAAAAATTATTTAATTTTGCCAAGATGGCTTCAAAATGTAGGCTTGAATTATTGCTTGTCCTCAAAAGAGAAAACCCCAGAAATGGGCATCTATTCCTCTTCATATCAGTAAAAATGAAAACAATTACTCAGCTGAGTCCTCCCCTGCCCCACTAGCCTGAAAAATCAGAAAGCCTGTGACCCTCAGGACACTGAAATTTTCATTGTGGTAGGGAAAAATACCATACAAATCACTCTATGCAAGTTTTTTAATAAATCCTGGTGCACAAAGGTTAAGAACTTGCAAAAAAGTCTTTCAATCTCAAGATGTAGGTCGAATGTCTTGGGGAAGGGGACAGCTGCTGTTGTGGACAGCAATCAAATCTGACTGGCATAAGCAGGAGATCAAACATCATTGTCTCTTTTAGGTAGATCATCGGAAGGAGATTTGTTATTTGCTGCTATACTCTTAACAGCTAGCTGTTCTTATAAAATATAGATATCTATTTCCTGTCTTTTTTAAAAAAAAAATTGTAGGACTTGAAACCGCTGAGGTTTTTCATGTTTCAGGCAACCCATAAGTTCCTTTACTGTCACCTCTTTAGATATTTTTGTATTAAATGCTCTGCCCAAGGCCTTTTGTTGAAAAAAAAGAACCTCTCTCTGTTGATTTTTTTTCACACCTGATCAGTAAATTAAGAGAGAGAACAGAAAACATAATACAGTGTTATAGATTCCTCCTCATAAAAATTGCACTAAAATTACAATTTTTGCAAATAAATAAATAAGTATATAAATAAATAGTGAATTATTAAACTAGAAAGGAAGCCCAATGCTGTATGTAGCCCTACGTTTCAAAGGAAGGAACTGGCAAAACCACCTTTGAGTATTCCTCGCCTAAGAAAACCCTATGAAATTCATAGGGTCACTATAAGTTGACAGGCAACTTGAAGACACACACATTCCTTTACAAAATTATAGTAAAACAGCTTTAGCTTGGGAAATAAACTGTTTGTCCAGCACAGCTCATGTTTAAAAGAAGTGATCAAGGGCTGTATCTATTTAGACTAATTTCCTTCCTCTTTCTGTGGGTTATAGCTTAAACCCAACTGATATTCCCAACTAGATGAGACTGGCAGGGGGGAAAAAATGGGAAGTTCTAAATCAACACTGATGAAAGTTCCATTGGTTCAATGGATCTACTCTAGTTGGGACTTACAACTGGGTTTAACACAGCATCAGTACTACTTTTTGTCTTTTCCTTAACTTGTAGCAAGAAATGGTGAAAAAACATGGGAGGGTTACAAAAGAAAGACACTATCTTCTGGACAGCCCCTACCTGCCAAAAAACAAAACTGTGAGTGAGTTTGGGACATTATATAGGAAGAGGCTCATCCGGAAGCACTTTAAGAAAGTAAAAACCTTTCTGTTACATGGTCAGGACAAAAACATGGTTATCTGCTGAGTATTTCCTTTCCTCCCCTGCTGGATGTATGTCTGTACATGTATATTTGTGTGCTTGTATCCCCCACCTTTTTGTAAAAAATGATATTAAAAACTGGTACAGATAATTAATTATAATGTTAAAACAGAGATAAGAAGAATATTAAAATGCAAACCAAGTAGAAAACAGTTTTAAAAGTACATTGATGTAAAAATTACAGCACTCATTCATTATAAGCCCTTTTCCCAGCAGCCAGTCAATTGCCAACAGACAGTCGGAATAAAAAGGTCTCTGCCTATACAAGAGGCAGGGGGTGCCCAGCCCTAGCCTACCAATGTCACTGCTGTGTCTAATTAATTCAGTACATTGCTGTCAATGCATATCAGCCACTCTCCTTCCTTAGTCCTTTACCATTTCCTTTTTTTTTTTTTTTGGGAACCACTGCAATGCTGATCATAGATTCTGCATTGATTCTGGAAATCTGCCCACTAGCCACAAATGTTAAGCTCTATCAGCAGGAAAGTATCAAAGCAGGAACTGCTGAAACTAACATTCAGGCAATTCTAAGATGCACCAATAAAGCATTCCATTGCTGTTGATTGCATTGTTATTATGTGCCTTCAAGCTGAGTCTGACATTTGGAAACCCTTTCATGGGGTTTTCTTGGCAGGAATTGTTCCAGTGAGGTTTGCCATTGCCTTCTTCTGAGGCTGAGAAAGTATAACATGGCCAAGGTCACCCAGTGGGCCTTCCAAAGCTAAGGAAGAATTCTAACCTTCGTCTCCCAGAGTCCTAGCACAATACTCAAACCACTGCCCCATATTCAAGCTCTTTGCATGGCTGCAATCAACCAAGATGACTTGTAACAACTTCCCAATGAATCTGCATAACACCTTTGAATGATAGAGGCAGGCCTTCCCTGAGAGACAGATCCACACAGATCAAATGGACAGTCCGGCAACTAATATTAGAGAGGGAGAGATGTGGCCTGTTAGAGGACAAAATGGTGCATGAAACTAGAGATTTTTCCACTTACTGCTTCTTTAAACACCTCAAATTACAATTTGGACCAGAAGGGAAACAACAGATGTTGGGAACGCCAGGAAAAGATGAGTTCTTACTATCACCTTTGGTGGACCTGTCCAGTTACTAAATAATTCTGGACAAAAGTATATGAGGTTATAAAAGAAATATTTCAGATTACATTCCCTTTGTGTCCATAATTTTTTCTGTTGAATATGACTTTTATGTTTGAAAAAAAAATTCTTAAAGAAAAACAATCAAATCTTGCTGCATTTGGTTACAGCAGTGAGAATAAATTTCGCAAAAATTTGGAAAACAAAGAACATACCAGATATAGACCAATGGTTATCAAAAATAATAGAACTGAAAGAATATGTCTTACTCACTCATTATATAAATGGGAAACAAATTAAACAACTGGAAAAAAGATTGGGAACCTGTGATAACATACGTAAATAAGAGATGGGGTATTAAGACATAAGACAAAAGAAACAATATAGGAAAATGTATAGTCTAATTATGAGTGTACATAACATTAATTTCAGATGTTGGATATATGCATTATGTATGGAGAATTTAAGATAAATAGAACTGAACTACGATATTAACTTTTCTTTACATTCTGCAAAAAACATTTAGACAATCAAATAAGAAATATTATGTAACGAACCACAAGGGAAAGGAAAGCGTGAACTCAAATTATTGAATGTATTCAAATTGAAGATAATAGGGAGTTTCAAATATATATATATACACACACACACACACACACACACACGTGCGCGCGCCACGTAAACAGTGTTCCAGATCGATGGCAAAAGGAAGTCAATATCTACCTTTCTTTAAATGTTTTTATTCTAAATTCAATGTTTATATTTTTTTTCCCTTTATTGACTGGATAGTTCTGTATTATAATAATACTGGATTAGTTTTCAGAATCTGCTCTGTTTTTCGATTTTTGTTTTTTCTTTACCTCTGTGTGTTCTTTTGATAATGTTAAAAAAATTTTAAAAAATGTTACAATGTAGACACACACAGGTACCCTAGTGACATAACTAAGCAATAAAAGGAAGATAGAATCAGGCTAATAAATATGGTTCAACAAATCATTCACTGCTGAAGCAAAGCCTGGACTATTTACCTTTTCCTAGCCAGCATGATATAGTGGTTTAAGTGTTGCACTAAGACTCTGGAGACAAGGCTTTGATTCCCCACTCAGCCATGAAAACTCATTGGATGACCTTGGGTGGATCACACACTCTCAGCCTTAGAAAACCCCATAATAGGATTCTTCTAAGTCGGAAATGACTTGAAGGCACAAAACAACAACACTGAAAGCTCAAATGTAGAACTAGGCCACTAAAAAGTTCCCAATCTGCCAATGCAAGAGGCAAAACTCAGGAGAGTAGACTCATGAAGGACCTCCACAATAATTTATAGCTGAGTTACAGAGCAATATCACTGGAGCCAGTTGACCTGAAGGCTGCCAACCAAACAGACTAATATCAACACCACCAAATGGCTTTAGGCTTTGAACACAGAATAGAGGAGGGGTTTGAAGTCCTGAGGCCTAAGCTCTCTTACTCTGATTTCCATCTCAAACATCTAGTGCACCTGAATTGTGCAAGTGACACAGTCATACAGGAGTCAACACAACTGCCACCTCATATCAGGTAGGTCATCCATTCATGACACTTACCCATTCACTCCTAGTTACATTATAGAATCCATTTTATGTAGCAATCCCACTGTCATGGTCCACATCATGGTCCCACCCACCCTTCCATCATTCTTCACTGTAGAATACTCCGTCTGACAAAGACAGTAGGAAAGAGTCTCTTCCGTATCACACAGTTCTTTGGTAGGTGCAGGCCAATTGCACAGGGCATCTTAATGATCACAGTACGTGACTTTGTGTGTTTAAAAAAAGCCACTACCAGAGTCACACTTTCCCCACTTCTGATTTATACAAATAAGACTTGCTGCCTACACAGCTCGCCAACTCAGATTTTGGAAAAATGCATTTTAATATCTGCTAATATCTTACCATAGTTCTCTTAGAATCATAAGTTTGTTCACAGATTGATATACAAATACACACCCACACTCAAGTAAAAATAAAAATATATTTCATGCAGCTACTCTTTTAACAGAAATATGTGTCTCCAATTTACTATTACACTTTTCAAGTCCAACAATGACTTCAGGAAGGCAGGGTGCCTGCAGTTTCAATCTTCTTAAGAAAATGACATTTCAGAATGCATTAACAAGTCTTCTTTCTAAAAGGAGATCATTATAATGGCTGCCAAATATGGCTGCCTAAATGACAGGGACACGTTTTAAAGACTCGTATTTTTATAACAGCAATTGATAGCGAGATTCAAAGGAATGTGAGGCCACCGAATGAGCAAATGGTGATTTCATCAAAGTAAACACACCAAAATAGATGCCAAAACTCTTAGGCTGACTTGGCTGTCTATATCCAGTTATCCATGTTTATGACTTAAGTACCTTAAACCATACAGAAAACACAGGAACCAAGTTCAGCAACCACCCCAGTTCTTATTAGATTCACTGCCCCTCACAGTGTCTAGTCAAACTCTGGCTTTTACATCCTTAAAGTATTAGAACTATTACATTTGTACTCTTCTTTCCTGCCTTCAAAGTACTCTACCCCATTCATTCTCTCTTTTACAGGTTCAGAGCAAATCTGCCTCCTCAAGGGAGAAGCAAGTGGTTACTTGCTGGTTATCTTCCTCCCACATTTAGAAATTATAGCAAAATATGCCACTGACAGGTGGCAGCTACTCCTAAAATAGGAAAAACTAATCTAACTACTGTATTTTTGAATCCTTGCATAGCTATTTAGCAATTTTAAGGAACTGCTAGAAGTGGAAAAAATAATAAGACAGATTCTCAGGTCATATTTTTAGAAGCAAGCAGAACAACTGCCAAATGCTGCATATGTATACTTTATATCTGTACACCAGATGTGGATGGAAGAAGTACTCAAAGTGCAAAATTATCAAACCCTCTCCCCTACCTCTCAAATGTTAAAACCTTTTATCACATGCAACTGATTCAGAACTAAATTTCTTTTTATTTCTTTCATTAGCTGTTAGGGTTTCTGTCATTCTAGATCACACGAATTTCCAGAAATGATGGAAATATGAGAAGCTACAACAGGAATTTCTTCAGAAACTGATCAGCAACGTAATTTCTTATTCTCTCAGGAGTTCCATGTACTGCAATCTTATGCATCAGCTCCACCTTACAGGGCCTCCTACATCCATGGGTTGACTACAACATTGAAAGAAGGCTTTGCAAATAAGGTTCCTGCACATGGAGACCCATCCCCACCACTGTCACATCTCAAAAATCAGGAGGCAAAGATCAAG
Source organism: Ctenosaura bakeri (assembly GCA_948474755.1). Classification (NCBI taxonomy): domain Eukaryota; kingdom Metazoa; phylum Chordata; class Lepidosauria; order Squamata; family Iguanidae; genus Ctenosaura; species Ctenosaura bakeri. The sequence goes on from CAOLHI010000706.1 coordinate 95,675, forward strand.
GTGGATTGTGCCTACACGTTAGTACCCATCATGTGGCTGTCAGAAAGACCCACGGCAAAGCAGGTATCCTTAGTGGGCAGGGAAACCTTTCTATATTTTTACTGATTTATTTTTAAAAATGCTGTTGTAATCTTCCTTGCAACTGTCACAGGCTAGATATTTCTAATTTTTTAAAAAAATTAGTACATTAGTTGCACTTTTGTTTACAAAGACTGGAAAATCACTAAGGAACACCCCTATCTAAATTTAGGATAATCTGGTTTAACACACATCTGATGAAAAAACAAAGATGATATATCTGTGTCTTGGGTGAATCATTTGAGACAGCTGCTGGGTGTTGATGTGATTAAAGTTTCTTCTATTACCCCCATCTAATTCTTCCACATAGAAAAACAGCATAACGAGGAAGGAGTCAAGCATTCACTCTGACATGTCAGTATCCAGCTTTTATACTTACAGAGAGAGAGAGAGAGCGCACCATTCCACTATCTGAGGCCATACGTGCCCACCAGAAATCATGACAATTTACCATATCAGTAAAACTAATCCTCTATCACAACTTTTAGGATATTTACCCCATTTGTCCCAAAGGCTAAGTGAGATGTGACATTCTGGGGATGAGGTGGAATAGGAAGATGCGACATTGATAACTGAACACTGGCAAATGCCTTCCACTTTGCTTTTATTATGTTTGACTCCTGCCCTTCACCTATGGAGCTTACAGTGACATAAACAGGATTCCCAAATGTTATCCTCACAGTGATCCTATGACTGGCATGGTGGAGAACCCCATTTTCCTATGCCTGCTCTATGAGAGTTGTTACACCAAAGTGAATGGCCTAAGTCACCCCAAGGCTAAGAGGAGGGTTAAGAGTTTAAGAAGGTGACGTGTCTTTATTGCGAAAGGTGTCTCTGATCAAAATGAGTGTCCTTCCTAGATTACTTTTTTTATATCAGTTCCAATTGGAATTCCAAATAAATGGTTTGAGAATTGTAAGAAATTTCTTCAAAAAATTTTATGTAATGGAAAAAGACCAGAGTGAGATTTAGAGTTATGACAGATTCAAAAGATAGGGGAAGGTTTGCAATGCCTGATTTGAAGATCTATCATACAGCTTCATGTTTAGTATGGATGAGACCATGGGTGTTATTGGATAATCGTAAGCTCTTGATGCTGGAGGGGCATGAATTACACTTCGGCTGGCATACCTATTTATGGCATGGAAAAGCTGATGTACAAAAAGTTTTTTTAATCATATTATATGAAAATCTCTATATAAAATATGGTCCAAGTATAAATATTTCTTGTGTCCCAAAATACCATCTTGGGTTTCTCCAGCAGAAGCAATGTCAATAAGAACCTTAAGAAGAGAAGGTGAATGGGTGACTTATAAAGAGCTATTGTATCAAAAAGGGCCACAAGTAATGCTGAAGGATCAACAGCAATTGAAACAAGAAAGCATTAACTTAAATTGGTTTCCCTATTTACAGATTAAAGAAAGATTTAAGAAAGACCTAAATATAGGAGGAATAGAATTAGAAATGAAAGCGTTTGAGAAATTGCTACTAAAAGGAGATAAACAATTGCTGTCTAGATTGTATAACCTGTTGCTTAGATATAAGCTTACCAATGAATCTGTTAAAGATTATATGATAAAATGGTCTAAAGATATTGGACATGCTATTAAGCTGGATGAATGGGAGAAAATATGGAAAAACTATAGAAAATATACTAGATCATATACTCTGCAGGAAAATGTATTGAAAATGTTGTTTAGGTGACACCTCTCACCAATGAGAATTGCTAATATGTTTAAAAGTGTCAAGAATTTGTGTTGGAAATGTGATAAGGAAATGTGATCTTATATGTACCAATGGTGAGGATGCAACCAAGCAAAGAAGTTTTAGTATATGATATGATCAAAAATGCAAAAGGTCTTAGATATTAGGAGTGAGTTACAACCTGAATATTTTCTACTCAGTATCCACAAGGAAGATTAGGAAGACTTATAGGGTATATGGTAACATCAGCCAAAATGGTATATGCTAGGCATTGGAAAAGCAATACGATCCCAACAGAAGATGAATGGTGGGATAAATTATTAGAAGTTGCAGAAATGGATAGACTAGATAATAAATCTGATGACCAGTGCTTGAGGACTTGGCAGCCATTACAAGACTATCTTAAAACAGATCTTAGAACATTAAAGTAGCAGAGGAATAATTGGAAAATTATAACAGAAGTATAAAATCCTGTGAACCAAAAAGTGTGATAGTATGATATAATCCACAAAAATGAAGGATTTTCTTTTTCATTTTGAGTGGAGAAATTTACAGTACCACATGTGATTCTAAACAGAAGATGTAACAGAAGATTTTGTAGGTTAAAATTCGAGATATTATGTCTGTTATGTCTGTTATGTATAAGCTTCAATTATCTTATAGAGGAGGAGGTTGAAATGATAATAACAAGAAAAAACCACATCCACCCCATGGGGGAGACTTCTTTTAAGTATTTCTTTTGATAGCTACTTGATTGGTTGTTGTTGTTTTTCTCTTTTTTGAGAGGTGACTTGTTTTGATGTGATTTGTTTTTGTGATGAAGAAATGAACAGCTGATATGATATGATGTGATAAGATGTATATATAAACTCTTCTTTTATAAAAAAAAAATAAGTATTAAAAAGAGTTTAAGAAGGGACATGCTACAGGGTTCTGTCCTGGGCCCAGTGCTATTCAAAATTTTAATCAATGACTTGGATGAAGGAATAGAGGGCATGCTGATCAAATTTGCAGATGATACCAAATTGGGAGGGGTTGCTAATACACCAGAAGACAGGATCAAAATTCAAAATGACCTTGACAGATTGGAGAGCTGGGCCAAAGCTAACAAAATGAATTTCAACAGAGAGAAATGTAAGGTCCTATTTAGCAGAAATATAGGATGGGGGATATGTGGCTAGATAACAGTACGTGTGAAAGGGATCTAGGAGCCTTGGTGGACCACAACCTGAACATGAGTCAGCAGTGTGATGTGGCAGCCAAGAAACCAAACGTGATTCTTGGTTGCATCAATAGGACTATGGTGCTTAGATCAAGGAACGTAATAGTATCATTCTATTCTGCTTTGCTTAGACCTCATCTGAAATACTGTGTTCAGTTCTGGGCACCTCAATTCAAGAAGGATATCGACAAGCATGTCTAGAGGAGGGCGACCAAAATGGTGAAGGGTCTGGAAGCCATGCCCTATGAGGAGTGGCTTAGGGAGCTGGGTATGTTTAGTCTGCAGAAGAGAAGATTAAGAGGGGACATGATAGCCACGTTTAAATATTTGAAGGGATGTCATGTCAAGGAGGGAGTGGGCTTGTTTTCCGCTGCTCCAGAGACTCGGAGCAATGGATTCAAGCTTCAGGAAAGGAGATTCCACTTGAACCTCAGGAAGAAACTTCCTGATGGTCAGAGCTGTCCTGCAGTGGAATATACTGCCTTGGAGTGTGATGGAGTCTCCTTCTTTGGAGGTTTTTAAACAGAGGCTGGATGGCCATCTGTTGGGAGAGCTTTGATGTGTGTTCTTGCATAGCAGGAGGTTGGACTGGATGACCCCTTCGGTCTCTTTCAACTCTATTATTCTATGATTCTAAGACCAACCACAGTGTAACTCCAGCACTGCCCCACTGGCTGATTATGCTTTCATGTTAACAGTGCTACTCAATACACCAGATAAGATTGAGTGCAAATTGCCCAAACACAGAAGCTGTTAAGTCAGAGAGGATGGACAACGTGAACATCTCAGGAGTATGCAATTGAGCTACTCTAGCTCAAGTGCTTTAAAAAGCAAGATCAACATACGTTAAGAGTTACAGGCAAAATCTAGACAACTGCCTAGACACAGCATTTCTCACTGCAAAATTAAACTGCTTTTTATTATAGGGCAACAAGGAAAGGGGCCAAAATATTTACTCAGGCCTTTTAAAAACCCAATTTTTTTTGTTTATTTTTATTTTGTAATTTGTTTACTTTTTCTACATTACTAAGTAAAGATTCCTAAAGAGCATTATACCAAGCCTTCACACACCCCATAGGCTAAAAATGTCTATTTGTATGCTTGAAATTGCAAATGAATCAATAAATCTGAAAACTTCTTACTGGGGTATATGTCACCCATCCTACATGTTGACCTATAACTCTCATCAGCCCTAATCAGCATAGCCAACCATCCTACATGACGAAAGTTGCAGCAGACCAACAGCTGGAGGGCCATGTATTTCATAACCTTGCTCTAAAGGCTGGTTTAAATGTTGTTTAAATGAGTCCCAAAAATCCTTGCATGTCTGCTCAACTGAGTTCTTCCCCCTTCTTCCCACCCTTTTTCCAATATTTCTGTTCTCACCAGCACTGTCACAGTACAATTACTCACTGGTAGACCAGTGAGTCTCGATCTACAGCCCTCCAGGTATTTTGGACTTCAGTTCCCTGAAGCCCCCACCAGAATGGCCAATTATGCTGAAGGGCAACAGCTGAGAACCACTGTTATAAATTTAATCCGGACTACCGGTCTGTTGGCTGAGTCAGACCAACCTTCATCATTCTTGCCAATGTCCTAGACACTTTTAACATAGGTTAAATATATACCAATATAGTTATGCTAGATGCCACAGCTGCACGACTGCTTATGAAACAGGGGCCACTACCTTCAGTTCATCCATTGGGCAACAGCTAATTACCTCCATCCCATCTAGTCAAAGGTGAGACAGAAGGCTGTGCATCTGTTTATGGAATGACTAGCTGCAATGGGTACCACACTGAGGCAAGTTCTGACAAAAAGCAATGGCTTATGCAATGATTTTTAAAAGGTATAAGATCCCGTCTGATCCTGGGAGCCAAGCAAGATCAGCCCTGGTAAGTACTTGGATAGAAGACCACCAATGAATGCCAGGGGCTGCAGGGGCTGTAGGCTATATTTCATAGGAAGGAACTGGCAAAATCACTTCTGAGTATTCCTCACCTAAGAGTCACCATAAGTCAACAAGTAACTTAAAAGCATATGCACACTTGCACAGTGATCAAAAGGTTTCTAACCTCTTTCCTTCCTTCCGTAACACACATTGGAAACTTACAAACAAGCCACAAAGGTGATGGTCAGCCCACACTGTCTGCACCCAGAATCTGGTCCTCAAGCAATAAACACTGAAACTCCACAGTTCGTTTCTTCTCCATGAATTTACCAACCACTCCTTAATGTGATGGGTGATGCTTGCTCACCAGAGTTTACAAAAACACTAGAAAAAGCAATATGTTCAGGTTGATTATGTTTTCTTTGGAAACTTACAGTAAGATGCTGCTTTTGACCTTAAGTAGACCCTACACCTGCTCTAATAAGGAGTGTCAGCCCATTGGCATGGATCCATTGGCTCTCTCCTCTACTTTCCATTTCTCTACTGGAGTCAGCAGAGTAAACAGCTTTTCAAGGAAAATATACTGCATTTAAAAAAAATAAGAAAGAGAATAGGCGGGAGAATTCCCATCAGACTTCTGAAGTCTGGCTGTAGATCTGCATACTAATATCAATCAGAAGTGTCTTTTTGTCATTATAGAGCACTCTTGTGGTCTCCCATTCACACTCATTGAAGAAAAAACAAAGACTTTAATAACCAAGCAATGCGTCATGACTGGAACTCTAGCCGAAATCCTACACACACTTCCTTAACTAATAAATTTAACTGAGTATCTTTGAATGTCTCTCAATGAGACATTTCTGAGTAAACACACACAGGACTGCCCTGACAGTAGCCTAATAAGATAAGGCACTTTTTTTTACTCAGAAATGGAACTGCTGAATCTGTGTTGGACGCTGTTGAGCAGTGTTCAGCAATGCTCTGTTGAATCAATGAGGCAGTAAGGGCAACAGATCCTCTTGCAGAAAAAAAGTGGAAGACACTTTCAATTGGCTTCAGAACGCAGATCAACAATGAGACTTCCTAAGCCTACAATGAAATTCTCTCTCTTTTCTGTTTTTTAACCTCTCCCTCCTTCAGACACAGACAAGCTACTATTAAAGACAGAGCACAAGATCCTGGGGCTTGCAGTTTAGGGAGGGGTGTTTAGAATTCTCAGCCAGAGAGCTCTTTGGCCTCAGTAAACTACAAACCCCAGAATTCCACAGGATGTTCAAAGTGGAATAATAGCACTATAAATGTGTAGGGCAGAAAGAACCAGAGAATTCTAGTGCCTTCACAAACTACAAACCCTTGGAATCACTATGATGCAGCTATAGCTGTTGTGGAATTGTCATGCTATAACTGTGCAGTGTGAGAGTGCTTTGAGGGTAAAGAGAAAATTGGCTTTAATCATCTGTGCTTGATTTTCTCAGAACACCCTTAAATTTGTTTTGCACCATGGCCACAAAGAACACAGAAATTACAGTTGATAATGAAAAACTTTGTTGTTCTGAAAGGCAGAAAAAAATGATATAGAATTTTTAAAAATGTTTGCATTTTTCTTTAATAAAGACATTTAATAGGCAGCCACATGAAAATCTGAAGGCATATTTGAAAGACTGAAGTGTATTTAAAAAGCCTACGTACTTTTATATTTTCCTCAGCATGCCTGCCTATTCAAACTAAATGCATTCTTTTCATCACACATCAACATCTCCCAAGTTCAAAATGGTAAAAGAACCCCTTTTCCCCATTCTATGTATTTATACCAGTAACCACAAGAAACCATTGTACATACTGTGCAGCCACAAGACATCACCTCTTTTTCCACACAGGGTAGACAAATTACATGTGTATACATACACACATGCACACACATCGTGCAGTCAGGGAACAGCAACAGAGTATGTTCCACCAGTAACGAAAATTTTATTTCAATAGGTGAACTAATGAAAACTTTTCATTATAACACCACGTGCATTCAAAAGATTTGCAAAAACATCTTACAGCAGACAGCGCTTGCAATTTTGAGCAACCCCAAACCATTTCAGAGCACAGATTCAGAACCCAGACTCTCTGCAGCTATATGGGCCCTCAAAGGGACAAAGTTTGCTGGCCATTTCGATGCAGCACCTTCTGCCAGCAACTGCACAGCCACTGATGCTCTTCTCTCATTACTCTCCTCCTGCCCATTCCTAGTGAACCAGAACATTTCTGCTTCTACTTTCAGCAGTCTGCTCTAGGAGATGGTCTCAGAGGCTATGCTTTCTGAATGTTGGAAGCCAAGGCATCTCATCGGTTACGGCAGAGCTGGAGGATTGTTGACCCTCTGGATGTTTCAGACTCCAACTCCCACAGTTCCTTACTACCGGCCATGCTAGCTGGGATCTCATGTCCAAAGCACTGGAAGGCCAAAGACTCTCCATCTTTGTTCTAGGAGACACTATGACAGGACACTATAACCATCCAAAGATTGCAGTCAGAATAGAACACAACAGCAAGCATGTAGAAATATGCAGTCAGAACAGAAGACCAAAAGTATGTAGAAAAGGAATGGGATGCATGTGTGCATGCTTACATTTCTCTGTGAGAATATGCGTTCACACGCATGCAGAAAATACTGTGGTTCCCCAGGACAACAGCAGATATAAAGATTGCACAATGTTACTGTTGTGTTCCTCTAAGTTGTTTGCAACTTATGGTGACCCTATGGTGAATCTATCACGGGGTTTTCTTGGCAGGATTTGTTCAGAAAGGGTTAACCATTGCTTTGCTCTGAGGCTGAAAGAGAGTGAGTTACCCAAAGTCATCTGATGGGTTTCCACGGCTGAGCACAGATTTGGACCCTGGTACCCCAGAGTCCTAGGCCAAAACTCAAATGACCACACCATACACCAACTCAAAACTGCTTTAGAGGAAAATGTTCACACATTTATTTTCTATTTATAACCCCCATTCCCTCTCTACAAAAAAAATAATAAAATAAAAAATGAAAGATAAATCACCTTTCAAAGCAAATTCTGGTCAAGGTTGCCTTGAATGTGTTGGTGTGGGCTGCTGTGCGAAATAAAAGGATGACCACTAGGTCCCGTCAGATTTCTGCACGAGGTTGTTATAGTGCTATGATTCCAGCTGGCCCCTCCCAAAATTGCAAACCCCAGGATTCCATAGGATGTTGAAAGTGGAATCATAGTGCTACGACAGCCTTGTGCAGAAATGGCCTCGCTCTTGCCCAATTGCCCATCCCTAACTAAGAGGAGCCTTCTACAACCTGGCACCCTCCAGACATGACCCAAATGGCTGTGCTGGCTAGGAGTGAGGTTAGCTGTGGTCACAAAGGCTGTCTGGTTGTGGAAGAATGTTTTTAGAGAATTTCTGTCATGCTGATTAAAGAACATTGGCCTTGTTCACTCTGTATAAGACAACACCATTGTTAATTGGGGAGTCCGTTCCCAGGGGTTACATGGAAAACACACTCGGATACAGTGGCCTAAATCCAATTGCTAGTTCCAACTAGGGTAGAACCATCAAATTAATAGTAACTTGTTAAGTCAGCATTGATGTAAATTACATTGATTCAATAGTCCAATTCTAATTGGGACTAACAGCTGGATCAAGGCCAGTGCATACATTGCACCAAGGTTTGTGTAACACATTTAATCCAGCTGCCTTTGGCTATGTCACTCCATTTTTTTTCCCAAAAAAAAAAGGAGGGGGAGGGATAGGGTTATTAACATTCTTTTCAAAATAGAACTGTTTCTGTGAAAACTCACACCTTCAGTATTTTGTGACCTCAAGCAAAGAGGCTCCTGCTTTCTGTTTTAATGCTGAGCCCCTGGTGAGGCAAAGAAGGGGCAACCCAAGCAAGTAGCTTTTATCACTCAAGGCAAATAATGGCTTAATGTTAGAAACAGCACTGCAAATTGTAGAGACAATGGGGGAGAGAAGAGGAATGACTAATTAATGAATTATTAATTCTACATTAACTACATAGTTCCATGTGCAGTTCCGGGGAGCAGGGGAACATATATTGGTTTGGAATCAGAAAAAAATTACAGAATTTGAAGGTGTGGCTTTGTTGGACCACATCTCACACCTAGCCAGCATTTCCACTCTGGAATTGTAGTGCCAAATAAAGTGTAATGGTCCAAGCTCTTGAGCAAGGCAAAGAAGAGTTCTGTGCTCAGTGGAGTGTCTCCATCTCTTTTTAACTCCTGAAAAGCCACTCTCAAAGGTCAGAAGATGATTCTCAAGAACAATATGAAAAGCAACAGTGATGATAGCAGCCAAACAGAGGAACTGGTAGAAACTGGATGTCCTTCCCTTGGAAAAGCAGAAACACAAAATGTTGGAATCCTAGCCACTGAAATGCATGGCTAGCAGACAAAATTCTGAACATATTCCACCTTCAATACATACTCCTTCCTATGCGGAGTGCAGAATTTGGATATGGGCAAAGGGTATGAGCAACAGTTTGGTCCAGTTGGAAGACTCCTGCACGCAAAATACAGCCATCTGTGGCTGATGTCCAAAGTCTACACTTAAGACTCTTACATTCACAGCCCTCCTTCCTCTACCTCTACCTCTGTCCCTGAAAATCTGCTCTTAAAGGGCAGGAAACAGCAAGGATCTACAGTCAGCAACTACAACTGCCAATGCACCTAGCCACATGTAGACAGGACTTCCACCACTGAGGAGAACTGGGACATCTCGCTCCTCACACGCTTCCATATCAAACTACCATATACAGAATATTTCCACCAAAGAAAGCAAGCTGTTCCATCTCTTTTCTCTCTCAACACAATTGACGTTGATGCCTGAGAAGCAGTGAATTCTCTGCTTAGTGCTTCTACAGTTTTCTTCCCACTCCCACCCCCCGCACTTTAGGCTATCAGGGTTTATATATTCTGGGTTTATCACTATTTTTCCATATGTAGTACCCTCCAAAGTCAGACAAAGAACTGAGTGGTGGTTTTTATGGCAGCAGGCTTAAAGGAAGGAGGGAGAGCACTTTTTTACTTTATTTTTTATTTTATTTTTTTGGCTTCCCCTGCCAAATTACCACTCTAGGCCAACAACCTAATTGGTGGGCTACTCATAGGAGAGAAGCTAAGTGAAGGGAAGAGGAATTAATAATAATTCTTGCTATACACAGGGAGAGAGGGAAGGAAGGAGAGGGTGCAAAGGTGTGACAAATGACTTTCAGCCTCCTTCTTTAAAAAAAACGGATGAGACACAAAGGCAGGCACTGTGTTGCGCCTATGAAAAGTAACAATACTGCAGTGTTTCCTTCCTCTTCTGTGGTTGTTAGAATAACGTTGTGTTGTTGTTGTTGTCTATCAAAGGGAAGAAAGGCTTTCAGTTCTTTCCTGCACTTTCGCCTGTAGCTGCTCCCAACTGTCACGGCTAATCCTGCCCTGTTGTTTTGGATCCAGTGATTAAGGATCTGTTGTGCTAGGCAAGGTGCCAGAGTGGCTCTGTTCTTCCTAGCGCTTTCTGCAGAATCAAAGACCAGTGCCAGGTATCCTATGAAATCTCTCTGACAAATAGCATTGCCACCTGGCTGGGATCTGACAGCTGATGCTAGCAGCCAGCTCTGGCTCCAAGAAGGCCAATAAAAAGTCCAGTTTCTTGTTGCCACGGGGGGGGAGAGAGCAGAAAAGCAATTACAATCCAGTCATTAATGCTATGCACCACATGCGTAGACCTTGAAAGAGCATGAGCAGCAATCACTTCACAGGGAAATCAACATAATGCAAAGTCAAAGAAAGTATGGTTGTGCCAGATGCTGTTGGACTGCAACTTCCATGAGACCTCGCCAGCATAGTCAGTGGTGAGAAATGATGGGAGCTGTGATTCAGTAAGATCAGAAAGACTAGCTATTCCCTGCTCCCAGAACACGTAGAAAAGAAGTTTTCCTGAACTTGTTTCCCCACCTTCACTAGGAGAGTGAATTATAAAAAGCTGTGAAGTTTGTATTGTATTAAATAGTTCTCTTTTACAACATATATTATTAAAGGACTAGTGGTTGGTTTGAAATGTTCACTTTCTGCATTATTCATTTAGGCTGGAACTCTTAGCATTAGCTCTCTTTGAGCTCAATAGGGCTTATTTCTGACTACACAAACAGAGAATTTAATTCTTAGCACAGGTACATCCTACCTTTCTTACATCATGGAACTAAAGCAGTTTATATGGAGTTCCCACAAGGAATGCATCTACACTATATAGTAACAGCACTTTTATGCTACTTTAATTGCCATGGCTTCCTCCTATGGAATTCTGGAATCTGCCATTTAATGAGGTATTTAGAATCCTCTGTTAGAGAGCTTCAGTGGTGTGGTTCAGGGCAGTGGGCTTGAGCTCTCTGGCAGAGGAATGTAAGCACGTCACCAAACCACAAATCCTAGGATTCCACAGGACACAGGTACTGCAGTGACATCAAACTGCTACAAATATACAGTATAGACATGCCCATAGCTTCTCCTCCAGTCATTACCAGAGCCAGACCTGCTTATTTTCTGCAAGATGGCTCCATGATATGTGCCCTCAGACCGTATTCTGGGTAATTGCCATACCATCTGTCCAATGCAGACTGCATTAAAGGATTTCATCATGAATCACAACAGAAGCAGATGCAACCATAATGCTGAAAATAAATGACAAGATAAATAAATGGTTGGGTGTGAGGAAACAGATTGCCTGCTGCCACTTTGGGGCGTGTTTTATTTGGGATTGGTCCAAAGATTGGGTCATCTATCCTTATTGTCTTGAAGCTGCCATTTATTCACAAGGCCTTACAACCATTCTCTAAATATCTCTTCTCAATGGAAGAATGACATTAAGATACACCTATTTTCGTTTTCATGGTTGAGAATTCCTTAGACAACCCCAAACTAACAAACAACAGCACACATGTGTTTTGTTCTTTGTATGTATTTAAGTGTACAGATTTCATGATAAAGTGTGACTTATCTAAATGTGAGTAAGCCTCAAACCTGCAATCCCCTGTTTCTTCTCCTCTTCCACCATAGTCTTGAGGAGTCTGGAAACGTCTCTAGCTACCTTAGACACACCGCAACTTAAGATGCAATATAATGTGGAGCTAATCTTAATGCGAGTTGTAGAAATACAATAGCTTCATAAACCATAAATTAAAAACGGTTTGTTTCAAGCAAGCCATAGCTAACATTGACCAAAATTTAGATTTTACATGACAAAACAAACATTTTACAATTGTCAATTTCAAAGACAAAGTCAATTAAATAAAACAGAACAAAACAAAATAGAAACAAAAACTTCTGAAACGTCTAATCACCAGACTGGAGAAGAAGGGCAACAACATATGAAGGACCTTTCATATTTTACAGATATCAAGTTTAGGGATGATTAATTCCTTGAAGATGCATATGATCAAGAAACTAACTAGTTCAAAATCTGTCCTACTTTCTTCTGACAGATCTAAGTCATCATGAACTTATCAACTGTTTTCTCTTAACAGTCTCTCTGGCTGCCCTTTTGTTTCCATGTCAATTCAAGGATGCTGGTTTTTATTTTTTAAATACTGAATAATCTGGTTCTCAAGTATCACAGACTTATCAGCTATTCTAAAATTATCTTCACTAGTTACAGTTAAAAAAAACCAAAATTTCTAAAACTACAACAAAATTAAACTACTAAAATACATTGTTGTTGTGTGCCTTCAAGTCATTTCTGATTAAGATGAACTTATGTGGTTTTCTTGGCAAAATGAATTCAGAGGCAGCCACTGCTTTCCTCTAAGGCTGAGAGGGTTTGACTTTACCAACAGCCCACAGTAGGTTTCCATGGCCAAGTAAGGATTTGGACCCAGAGTTATAGTCTTATATTCAAATCACTACATCACGCTGGCCCTCATGAATACATTGCAATAATACACAGCAACTCTCCAACATCAGGAAATGGCATTAACTGCTGCAGGAACAATAAGAACAATATCTTGGTCAACAGCTTTCCAAAGGCAAATATGGAGGGAGTCAACCTAAGCTCCTTGGGAAGGGGTTAGGGAGATGCTAAACAGAAGACCCTGCCTTTGGTGCCCACAAACCTCATCTCTTTAGCTCAGGAGTGAGACCTTCTAAATTTAGGCACCTCTCACCTAGGAGCTCACTATAGGGCCTTCTATTATGAACGTAGGCTCACAAAGGCAGAAATCTCAGACACGCTATCCCAGGACATTCATAGCTTCAAATGTACATAGTCAACAACCTGAATTAGGCTAGGAAACAAATAGAATGCCAGTGAAGTTTTCTCAAGTCTGACATTATGTGGTCTGTAAGACTCATGCACAGGACAAAAGTCTGGCACTGTGTCATCCCACAACCTGTTACTTTCAAAATGCTGTTCAAGGGTATCCCTGTAAAGGGTATCCCTGTAAAGAGTAATCTATATTCAAGGTGATTACGGCATGGATCACTGTGACTATTTCCGCAGTACACAGCTGTAGTGCTGTTATTCCTCTTTCAACATCCTATGGAATCCTGGGGTTTATAGTTTTGGGAGGGGCATTTAGAGGGCTTCAGTAAACTACAAACCTCAGAATTCCACAAGATGTTGAAAGTGGAATAATAGCACTATAACAGTGTACTATGGAAATGGCCTGTGGCTAACACCTGAAATAACTTTTTAAGTTTTCAGTCTTTGGTCCCACAGGCACGCTGATGCATGCAAAAATTTGTATAGGAGGGAATACTAATCACAATTAAATTGCACCAGCTTCAGTGATATTAAGGATGAGACCAGTAGTTTTCACTGATGTGAACAACTTAGATGCAAACTGTAAGTATCATTAACTAGCAAGAGTCATAAATACTGTGGAAGTGGAATTTGTCCATGAGTGATGCAGTTTATCTTACTAGTTGTAAGTTTATCATGATGCTCCAGAGCTGGAACTTCCCTGAACAACTTCTTAGAAGAAAAGGTAGCATCAGTGAAGCAGTGGAAGGTGCCCCTTTACTGTCCTTTTCCTTCTCACTGCTAGTGGCTGTGCTCACAGTGGTACTTGGAGATGCTACTACCTATTCTCTGTGTGTGGGGTTTTTTTGTTTGGTTGGTTTTTGCTCATCACAAACCACCTAGAGTCCAGGGGTGAGAAAAATGTGGCCCATGGACTGAATGTAGCCCTCAGATTCCTTTTTGCAGCCATCAGAGCCTCCCTCTGCAAGACATTCCCCAATCCCATTTTTAAAAACCTGTGTGTGCTTTAATTCTATAACCACCAGAAAATGCTTTTAAAATGCTGCAAAATGCAGCACAGGAACCCCCTGCCTTTTGGCGTCCCATTATCTGACAACTTGCTCTTTTGAAGGTTCTAAATTTAAGAAATTACATTAATTTGATATGATTGCAGTCCAAAATCTTGCCTATGGAAAGAGCATGTTCCCTGAACAAATAAATGGAACTTGTCTGTATTGCAAGCATGGAAACAGCAGCCTTCTATCAGTCCTTTTTTCCTATGGAGGCTCGCTCGGGACACACATGGAGCAAGCTCCAAGGAGAAAAAAGGGGCCAAGCCAACTGAGAGACTTTACAAGTAGTGTGCACGTGCAGTTGATCCCAAGGGCACCTCCATAAGTCCTTCATGTTCCCTATAGTACACAGGTTCTGATTTTCACCCATGTTCTGATTTTCACCCTTTCTGATAGTGCTCTGGTCCCTAACCTGTAAGAGAAGCAGAAGAAGCCTGTGGCTCTGCCCCCTTCTGAACCTCTAGCAGGCTGCACCACCATGCCAAAGCAAAACTAGAAGTAGTGTGATGTCACTTCCAGTTTCATGTTCAGCCAATTTCGATTCCTCTCCCCACCTCCTTTTTTTGCTGGTTTTAGGAATTGATTGTGGGTGAAAAATGATCCCCAGTGCAGTTACCATGAACCCCAACCTAGCCTAAATTCTGAAGAATTCAAAAGTCTGTGCCGCTTTTTGTCATTTTAGTCCTCAGATTTCTTCTGCCATTTTTCCTGATTTTCATATTACCACATGCCCATGAGGGCTCTTTTGAAGAGAGGAGAGGGATTTGCACAGCATATGTCTGAGCCATCTATCCACCCATATGCAGCCTTGTTTCAGTGGTCTGAAAAAAACAGCACATTATTGAAGCTTACAAGTCTGGTTGTTATTTAGTCTCTGTTGTTATTTCTGAATACCTTGCAAATTAATTTTTCTTCGTTCCAAAGGATCAGATGTTATACATTCAAACTGATTCACCTAGGTATTACCCATGGCTACGTCACAGTCTGACTTTAGAGGCTTAACTCAATTATATTTTGAAAGCTTACAGTTGCCAATTCTAAGAACAGGGAGTTTGTGTTTAGCAATGCAACCATTCCACAGAGAACTGGAAAAATGCCTGCAATCCACAATCCATTTATCCCAGAGTGGCTCCACTACCCTGTCTGTTCCCTTCATTCCTTTCTTTTCCACTGACAATTCTGCTACCACTGGTTTTAGGACAGCAGCCATGTGGGTATTTCCATTTAAATTGAGATGTATATATCACAGACTACTTCACTATGTAGCACTTGGCAAAAAATTTATCCTCTTAATCTGCCCCTTCCCCACACTCAGCCTCCTCAGGGCTGGCTGATTCCTTTTTTGTGCTGTGGGCCAAGCCGTGTCAAAATGCCATGGCAACTCAGTCCGAACTTGTAGCCATGCTGCATCTGAAAGAGTATGCCAACTGTAAGCACCAGCTAAGCGTTTCCAGCTTCTTTCTACTCAAATCCACATTTTTTTTCTCTGCTGTAAGTTGTTGGGAATTTCACCAGAGGAAAAAAAGGAAGCAGCTTATGGGACAGAAAAAGGATAAGTTTTTCCTTTTTTTAAATATATACATATAAACATGCGCACATGCGCACACATGTGCGCGCGCACACACACATGTATAATTCTGGAAGACAGATATCTATCCAAGCAACATTCTCTCCATGGGAGAGAGTGAATTCATGTTTTTTTGAACTTGTGATCTAAATGCACAGATGTATGTTTTAAAAAGTGATTTTTCCTGAATGGGGCAGGGAGGAGGATTTCCCAAGAAAGCAAGTGTCACCTTTTTTTCTGTAGTTCTCTTATCCTTCAACTGCAGCTTGGAATCGACTTAATCTGTAAACACAACTGATAAATTGCTCAGAATGACAGACAATTCAAGATGAAATCTTTAATCCCCTACTTATTCCTTTCCAAGGCTATTAAATGAGGTAGGGTTTTTAAATGCAATTATGGAAGCTAAGCAGGGTCAGACCTGACTAGGACTTGGATGGAAGACCCCACTAATGAATACCAGGTGCTGCAACCTATATTTCAGAGGAAAGAACTGGCAAAACCACCTCATGAAATTCATGGGGTCACCCTACGTTAGGCAAATATACACACACATAGGATCCCAATTTCAGTTAAACAATCAGCAGGGCAGCTTAGTCTTCCCTATAGCCACCCTCTTTTTCTGACAATCTCTGCAAATGGTTCAGGTTATCAAATAAGACAGAGGAAACTAAAAAAAAAAGCTAAATTTTGCAGTTTTGTGACTTTTTCCAGCCAGTCATGGTTGCAATGAATGTTTATAACAGAGTTGAATGCTAGCCAAAGGCAGCCTTATAAACAGAAGTACCTGACATGAAACAGAAACTTAACACATAAAATGACAAAAATGACCATTTCAAAAAGCCTGATATTTGCATCACTTTTGTTTAAAAATTCTTGCATCATAGAGAGTCTTTATTACCACTTACAGTTTACTTTGAATTAACAACTTCAGAATTCGGCTACCTGATACAGTTTGATTAAACATTGTTACCTCTGACCAAATAATGTTCTCTTGGACAGGATCCATAGCTCTTTAGAACAACTTCTACTGTTAAATTCACAAAAGGAGTGATTCTACAGCAATTTTTTTTTTTAAAAAAAAAGGTTAACATTGTCATTAATGGGTGTCTGAATACAGAGCAAATGAATTACTGAGAGAAGTAAGTTACTGGTTGTTTGATGTGAGACAACTCCAGGACTTCATCCTAAACTCTAACCTTGGTGCTGAAAGCAGGAGAGCTGGGATTTCCATTAGAGACTGAGGCAGAATTTTCAAAATAATGCTGAGTACCGTAAACCTATTAAACGTACGGGAAGCGGATATATGTTTTTTTGAAAGCAAGGTCAGACTTTATACAATGTTCTGGCAAGGTTTCCAGTTCAACAGATTCTGATGGGATCTGCAGAGCCGCCTTTTTAAAAATCAGGAATACACAGCAGTGGCAAGTGGGATCCATGTCAGTGAAGCAGCGAATTTGCTTTACATTTTAGTCCAAACACTAAAGGTGTTATGCCGTGTGCTGAACCCTACCCCCTAAACAGGTTCAGCACCTTGGATAACTACAGTCTTCCCTCTACATTTGCAGGTACGACCTTCATGAATTTTATTATTTGCAGAGCAGTTGCTTGCTTCCCCACCATTTTCTTCCTCCCATCCCTTTAATTCCTCACCCCAGGCTTGGAGGGCTTGTGTTTAAAATGGATGCTTTTCCCTTTTGGGTGAGCAAAACCCTCTCCCACTGCTGGAGATGTGGCCTCTCTCCCATTTGTCTGCACTTTCTGCTGTGTACTGGCTGCCGTTTGGTCAGGTGCTCTCTCTGTTCCTACCCCTCCTTTTTTCAAGACGGCTGCCTGAAGTAATTAGAACTTCAGAACTTCTTCTCTTCTCTGTCTGAGAGGAAAGTACTAGTAAGCCTTTGAGGCTGTTTTTTTTCTCCCCCTCCCTCACTAATGCTGGGGCCAGAGGCAAAGGAATGGGGGGAATGGGAGGAGAATCGTGGGGAGGGGGAGTTATTCACGGGTTTCCCACTTTCGCGAGGGTGCTGTGCCCTGAACCCTCACAAATGCGGAGGGGCTACTGTACTTTAATTTTCAGACTGAAACTCAGAATGAGTTCACTGCCACTAACATACATTTCTAACATTGTTCAATACTGGGGTTTTTTCTTCCCAAGGTAAAGCAATCAAACAATTTTAAGCTGAAACCAAAATCTTTATCAGAGATGAAAGCATAAACAATTACTAACAAAGTTAAATGAACACACAGAGGTTTGTTTTCAGCTGTTATTTTATTGTTATGTCTTCTCAGGGACATTTTTTCTGAAGATATGTAGAAACTACCTTTGTCCTTCAATGCATGTAAAAATATGGGTCACTTTTTTAAAAGGGAGAGAAACTGAGTACCTTTCTTGATAATATCTAAAGTGGACTAACTGGAAAGTGGATTAAAACCATTTTTATTAAATACAGTCATCCCTCCACATTCGCTAAGATTAGGGGCACAGGACCCCTGTGAAAGTGAAAAAATGTGAGTAACTCTTGGCCCTCCCAAACCATATTTAACACAAAAAAAAGTCTGATCACCATATTCAACCCACCATAGATTCTTTTCAGGCATCAAGGTTCCTTCACAAGGCAGAAGCAGGTGGCTGGTGGGGCTTCCTGCCACCTCCACTGCTGCCCCACACCATTTTTAATAGGGACTTACAAGCCTTGTTCTCAGTTTCTCAGTCTCACGAGGCTTGCAGTCGCTATTAAAAATGGCATAGGGAAGCAGCAGAGGTGACAGCAAATAATCCATGAATAATCAAATCCGCAAAAGTGAAACTCGCAAACGTGGAGGGCTGGCTTTACTAATAGTCTGTTTGTATGTGTCTTCAAGTGACCCACTGACTGATGGCAACTCCATGAATTTCGCAGGGTTTTCTTAGCCAAAGAATACTCAGAGGTGATTTTGTCAGTTCCTTCCTCTGAAATATAGCCTACAGAACCTGGTATTCATTGGGGTCTCCCATCCAAGCACAAACTAGGGCTGACTCTCCTTAGCTTCCACGATCAGTGGGGATCTGGTGCCTCATCAGGATCAAACTCAAAATACAGGTTATATTTACCCATCAAATGCATTTCACTTGCTACTTTTCCTAGTTTTTGAAGTACATGCTTTCCCCCACTGACTTGACAGGTCAGGGACCAGAGCACTGTCAGAAAATGGAACTGGCTGAAAAGCCGAACCCACGTACTGTACTTTAGGGAATATGAAGGACTTACAGAGGCTCACTTGGGACGAACTAAATGTGCGCTGCTTACAGAGTCTCTCATTCAGCTTAGTGATTTTTCCCCTCTCTAAGTTTACTTTGCAAGCGTTGTGATCATGCAAGTGGTTCCAAGGGAACCTCCATAGGCAAGAAGAACTGATTGATGAAAGAGCAGAACCCTTGCTGAATTAATGGAACTTGTCCTTAATTAGGAAGCATCAAAAGAGTAAGTTGTCAGAAGGTGGGGGCTTCCTGTAGTTTTTGATCTGCATTGAGTATAAATTTATCACAAACCAGAAACAGTATTTTAAGCATATACATTTCCCATGTTGTTATTTGCCCTCAAGTCAACTTCAACTTATGGTGACTCTTACAAATGAGAAATTCTTAAGAGTCCTAGTCATCAACAGCTCAAGACCTGCAAACTCAGGGCTGTGACCTCCTTGATTGAATCAATCCACCTGTGATACAGTCTTTCTCTTTTACTACTCCCTTCCACTTTATCAAGCATTACCAACTTTTCCAATGAGTCATGTTGCCAAGGGGCTGGACTCAATGGCTCTTATGGTCTCTTCCAATTCTATGATTCTATGATATTTTCAAAATAAAAGAGCCTCAGTTTAGTCATCCTGGCTTCTGGTCAGAGTTCGGGCCTAATTTCATCTAAGACCCATTCATGTGTCTTTTTCACAGTCTGTGGTATCTGTAGAACTCTCTTCCAGCAGCATATTTCTTCCTTTCAGCTTTTTTCACGGTCCAGCTTTCACAACCATGCATAGAAATCAGCACTACTGTATATTGCTGATGGTTCAGACTACACAATTTAATTATCTATCTTTCTGTTTGAGGATCTTTCCCTTAAGAAATTAAAATTAGAGGATGGGAATGTACATAAACAATGCTTTTCAAGGTACTGGGCTGAATTTAAAGAACCAAGAACAAAGTGACAAACTCCAATCAAATTCATACAACCTCTAATAATTTAGAACAGTACAGAATATTGGCGGCTGGGGTCAGATGGACGGATACATGGTCAAAATCAACCAACTTCCATTTGCACAAGGAGTCCTCTGGCTCCCATCCAAAAAAATTACTCAACAATAATCAATCCAACAAAAGTGTGCCCTGCTTCCACAATCGTCCATACATACAGAAACTGCTGCTTCATACTTTGAAGAACAAAAAAACCCTGAAACTACAGTTGTAAGCATAGCTGTGAATTTCCTGGCAATCAACTGGCTTTATTTCAAATAAACATGCTTCTTAATAAGCACACTGCACGAGCACAATTTAAATCCCATCGGCTGACTATTAAGACTGACTATAATGGCAGTAGATGACACAATGGCACTGTATTTAGTATAGAACATCCTACACATGTTTACTGAATTCAGCAACTCACCCTATACACCACTACCAGGAAAATGTGTATAGAATGGCAACCTTATACTATTTTTATGCTATCAGTAGAAGTAGGGCCGTGTATTGTTTCACATGACTCCAAATCACATTTGTGGGTGTATCCTAATACTCAGCACTCTAACTTGCATTTTATGGATACAATAATCCTGAAGGCTCTAAAGTTCAGTAACCATGTTTGATAGCAGCATTCTGTACAACATATTCGCACAGTTTCACATTTTGTTTGATTACCAGAATGCTAGTAGACATTGTTCAGAGTTCACAAAGAACAATACAGACCATACTCTTTGTATTTTTTTTCAGGTTGTTGTTGGTGTGTGTGTGTGTGTGTGCTATGTGCACGCACACATGTTTTAACTTCTTACATCCTAATACAGGCTCAGTGTATCTGATTCAATCACCTCCTCTTAGTGATCTGGTAAAATAGCATATTGGATCACAAATTCTAGCACTCTCCAAAGGCAGCTGTTTGGGCTACAGCATTCATCACCAAGCATCCATGGCACTAACCCAACAATGTAGGCTTCAAGGCAATAAAAAGACCATTTTCATTTTGCACAGTTCAGGGCTTAACCCCAGCTGAGAAATAAAGACAAGCAGCACAATTCAATTTAAACATCTGCGAAGCAAATCTGTGCCTCTTTACATTATGCTTATGTTTAACCGGGTTTCGAGTGGGCTCCCTTCATAAAAGAGAGGATGAATGGTGTCCAACTAAATTCTTCCTCTTGCAAAAGGCCACAACAGAGAGCAGTTTGTCTTTGGTTTATTGTCCCTTAACATCCATGAAGCATGTTGTGTAGTTCAGCCTCTCTGTTTCATATGTCCTTGTAATCCCAACAACAACAACAACAACAACATTTAGTAATCTCTACTAGGGGGGAAAAAACAAAAGAGGAAAAATAACACTTTCTAAATATTTTTATAACATAACAAGTCTCTAGGACATGCTATCTCACAACTTCCTTCAGAGTGGGTTAGAGCGCTTCCTCCTAAAACAGAACTGATTGGAAATTTTAATGGAACTTATTAGGCTGCTCTAGTCTTCTACACAAGATTATGACAGATTCTATCCAGTACAGAAGACCAGTTATTACGAATTTTTACAACAGTTGTTTCTTAAGTAATTCAGGAAGTGACTGAAGGTTTGTCATGGTTTTTATATGGGGCCTCAAAGAAGATTGCAAACACAAAGTGATAATAATTTACTGATTACTTACAATTGGAAGCCAGTGAAGCAACAGCAAAGCTTTTCAGAATGTTTTAGACATTTCAGAGAAAATGCCAATGTGTGGGGCTTTAGTTAGATGCTGAAAAAACTAAGGAATAGAATAGGAATTAATACAAGAGATGCCATGAGTAACCTGCAATGACATCATTAAGGGTTGTAAAACCATCTAGTTATAGCCTACGGCAAGCAAGAACCAAAGAGACAAACACAGAAGCTTGATGTAAATTGCCCCTCCTCTTTTTTCTTTCTTTCTCTTAACTAAGCCCTTCATGGACAGGCAGCTTAGCTAATAAACATATGCACATCGGTGACACAGAATTTCAACTGCAAGGTGGCATTATCTACACTAGTGGAGCTTCTGACCTTGTCTATTTTCAGGGAAATTCAAGTGCCCCATGGGCTATGGGGTGAGGGGTCATTCAGATGAGGAAAAATTCTGGGACAAACATGACTACTTTCTATAGTGAGTCCTGGGTGTGTACATTTGTGTATAATTCAACACACAACCACTGGGGTCAGGAATAGCAACTTTGTGCATGCTTTCAAAGTGTGAGAAGGTCATTTGAACTCCCTTCTGGCATCAAGATCGGAAATCACCAGTTTCATCATGAGTGAGACACACAGGCCTAAATGTGCATGTCATAACTGTTTCATCTCTCTGAGTTGCTATGCAAAGTATGAAGCAGCTGTAGACACAGTGGGCATGAAGAGTTTTGTACCTCTGTAGTCTTCAAAATTAACCCTAGCATCAGTCACCCATGAGTAACGCATCTCCCACTGGCTCCCTGTTCCCTCTGGCCACATCGTCACTTTCTTACAGAGGATAAGCTTTGACATTTCCATCCTTTTTTCCCCTTGACCTCACTATTATGGAGGCATCCGTATAAATGCCTGGTTAAGGTGACAGGGAGGGCTGTACTATGCAGATTTCAACTCTGTAACTGTAAAACACAGCGTAAAACAAAATGTAGGCCAATGCTCTTAAAATTGCTTGTGGAGTGGTGCAGTGGTAGGCAGTCTCTTCTATCTCCTTCTGTAAGACAGTTCTAATCAGCACCACATTTGCAACTAAATAGTATGATAATTTTATGAGACCTATGCTGTCTCTCGGCTAGGCATGAAGGCAAAGCAAAACATGTAAAGCAAGGAGGTCAAGTAATGCAGATTTATTGTTCTAGATGAGATGAAAGATACATGCCAAGTGCAAAGAAGGTAGCTGAAAAGAAGTCTGTCTTTGTTCAGAGTTCTTTGAACTAAAGTTGAAACGCAGCTGATATATTGGGAAGTGACAGCAAGACCTAGACAAGCAGAGGCCTCTTTCACTACAATTGGCTTAGCTGCTCTGATCTCAAAGATAGATTATTTGGATTTGGGCAAACATTCTAATTTGTGTTCTATATTCACTGAGCTGGAGGTTTGTTTTGTTTTTTTAAATCAAACCTCATCAATAATGCTTATGTGCTACTGGTTTGCCAATGCCCTTCTGAGTGTGCAAAAGTTAAACAACACAGAAATAAAGGGAAAAAAATCTTCTCCCTGTGAGGCTGACGGGTTTAAGGCAATTGTTCCCAAACTTGGATTCTCCAGGTATTTTGGACTATGAGTCCCAGAATTCCTGACTGTTGGCCAGGATGACTAGGGCTTCTGGGAGCAGAATCCCAAAACACCTGGAAGACCAAAGTTTGGGGATCACTGATTTGGGGATCACAACATCTGGATACAAATCCCACCATTCCCAGTCAACTGACCTGTTGATGTTATGATGTTTAGTCCAGCAAATCCAGGAAGCACAAGCTAGAGGAAGGCTGGTTTAGGACACGTCAGGACATACAACCTGATTATTTCATCTAGAGAAGTCCAGTTCACTTCAAAGTCATTTCTCTGATAAGGTCAATTTTAAGAAAACTATCTCAGAGTGAAATAAGAACTGTAGATGCAGCCTGGGAATCATTATGAGAACCTCATTGATCTTTTTCCCTATGGCAACTCTGAAGAAAATCTTGACAGCTAGGATGTTGCCTTATACAAAGGCAAACTACTGAGGTACACCTAGTCTAGTACGGTCAACTATGGCTGGCAGCAGATCTTCTGGGTCTCAGGCAATATGATTTCCAGTTCTTAGCAGGGAGAAGCCAGGGATTAATTTGGGAGTGTCTTCACGTAAAACATGTCCTCTAGCACTGAATTGTCAGGAGGAACCTGGTTTTATATCTCTGTTGGGTCTATACAATGGCCAATGGAACTTTACACAAGTGCTATACTATAATTTTTATGATCAGGGAACAAAAAAGAAGATAGCAAGGATAAAACTGACTAGACTTTATCAAATGCCACAAGCCCTATTGTTGTTTCAGACTGTTTTATCTACCACAGTAAAGATCCAGATCTGATGGTAAGATAATGAGGCAGATAGACTGTGGGATTATTTCTCCTTGTTCAAACACACTGTAATTTTAATATGCCAGTTTTAAAAAACCAAAAATATTTCAGCTCTTGCAAAATATTTAAATATATAAATAACTGATACGTGTGGTAAAATGATCAAGTAGTTTTTCTTTGCCATAAACATAGTGAGCAGTGTGGATTTTTTATCCCCCGGATTTTTGTTTTGTTTTAAGAACGTGGCCCCTATGTTCATCGTGTCAGGTTGAACATTCATAAGGTTTTTTTTCCACCATTCAGAAACAGTGATCCACAGTTTATAAAAATGCTGACTTTTCCAACCCAATACTGCTCAAAGTCTCTCCCCGTACTTCAAACTTTTCCCCCTGCCATTCACTCTCCCTACTTAGAAACTCCAGTCTGTGTGATATCATTAACGTGGGAGCCAAATGTCAAAGCACTTTTACACCTGAAAAAAAAGCCATTTAAAAACACAAAGCACTGTCCAAGATCTAGGACTATGGAGAAAAGAAAGGGGATTTTTAAAGCAGCTACCCCAGTATCCATTGCCTTTCTGTAACCTAGGGTTGGGTAACCTTTCTTCTACATATGGCAACAAACTCTTGGAGATAATGTATCAAGAACCATTTGCCACATACTGTGGGGAGGATCAAAGCTCAATAAGAGAGGATAGCCACCTCTTTTCTCCCCCTCTTTCTTTTGCACTCTGCAGGTTTCTGGGGAAGAGAATACATCATTCTTGCCAGAGATCTGAACCAATCTTTGTGGAGAGCTTCTGAAACTAGGGTCCTTTTCGCATGGCATTTTCCATGCGAAACGACACCTGGAGCATTGCACGATTGTGAGGAGCGATCTGCACAATACACTCACAATTGCGCAATGCTCCGGGGGCCAGCAGGCGCCAATCATGCACCTTTTCATTTTTGGCTAGAAGCCGAAAATGGTGTGTGATCACACCTTGCTCCCAGGCCCCGCACGCACTTACCTGGCATGCGGAGCCTCTGGAGCCGTGCCAGTCACGCTTCCTGCTCCAGTGCAGCCAGGCTGCACTGCAGAAGGAAGAAGTGGGGCTCTTGTGCGAGCAGGCAGCTCAAGCGGAGCTGAAGGACCCTGAATTCGAGAGCCTCTCACCAGAGGCTGCTCTCACAATCCCTGCACCCCAGCACCAGAAGAAGGTAAGGTACAGAAAGGGCCCGGTTTGAGGGCCACAGTTTGCCCATTTCTGCTCTAATTCCTGAATCTGCTTCTCCCCTCTCGGGATGCTCTTCTGTCACACTAATTCCAGGTCTAATCCACAGTTGAGCTTTCCTCTGGTTTGGTTTTGTCTACAAGCAAGGGAATGTAAATATCCACACGTACTTCTCTCATATCTTTCTGGCTTGGCAAAGCATTAATTGAGGAGGAACCTACATGTCTTTCTGCTCTTGGCAGAACACATCTTGTTATCCTTGAATTAAAGGTATTCTTCCCCCTCTCAACTCTATAGGATAAAGTCACAGATGATGTAGCATTTCATTGGGGGGGGGAATTGACAACTTGTGCTATTCATATGTATGTTAGAGACTATCTTTTATACTTGCGTGAAGATTATATACAGGCTAATTTGGTTTATACATGTGTGCATATATATATACTATATTGCTCTCTTGCTTGATTTCTCCCCGATTGTTGTTATGTGTCTTCCAATCATTTCCAAGTTAATGGCAACCCAAAGGCAAACCTATCACAGGGTTTTCTTGGAAAGGTTTGTTAAGAGGGTGTTTGCCTTTGCCTTCCTCTGAGACTGAGGGAAGGTGACTTGCTCAAGGTCTCCCAGTGGCTGAGTGGGTGTTTGAAACCCAGTCTGCAGAGTGGAAATCCAACACAGAGACCACTATATCATGCCAACGCATTCTCCCTGATTACTTTTATTACTTTCTATAGCTCTTCATATTGGATATTGAGATCTGGCTACCTGCTTCAGGACTACTCTTCCAGGTGCCAGATCTTTCAAACTGCACAACATTAAGGTGGAGATAATGTAGTCCTCCAGATGATGTTGGACTGCAACACTTATTTTTCCTCCACATAGACTAAGGGTGATGGGCCTTCAACACCTGGGAGAAGGACACATGATTACTACATTACATGGTTTGTTCCAAGAGAAAGAAGAAGAAAATTGCTGAAGCCAACTCAGCTACCATTTGCAGGTTCACTGCGTATTCCCAACCAAAGTAAAAGACAATACAATTTGAGAATCCCTTGAGAATCCTAACAGAAGGATGGTAGCAGTTATTAAGAAAAGAAGGAGCCTAGGAAGCAATACACTGGATAGGTCCTTTTTTACAAAATCCAAATAATATGGCTGTATATCAGTTGCCTTCTTAATATTTTTGCCACAGAAGCTTTTGGTGCCAGACCAGAAATTCACATGATAAACTCTTACATGTTGCAAACACCTGTTATAAACTACTGGAGCAAACTTGAACAAGGAAAAAAGATGGAAAATGAAACAGGAAAAAGTTGCTGATGTCATCACCAATACTAGCTAAGAATATATGTAACTTCAAGAACTACTTCAAGAACTATAGACACACACACACACACACACACACATATCAGACTGTCTGCTCATCTGGCCCAATCTTGTCTCCTTTTCCTTGCACTTGTTTGTCAAGGTCTATCTAAACCTTTGTTATTTAAAGTCCTTTAATGGAAGATGGCCAGGACAGAACCCAAGACTCTATGTATGGAAAATCTGTACTCTTACTCTGAGTTACAGGCCTTTGCTTAAGAAGAAGTCAGGAATAGACAATGGATAGTTATGGTAGGCAGAAATTAATCTGGTCCAAAGACAGCACCAAAAGAAAAACAAGAGAAAAAAAGAACAGAATTTAATAATAGATTAATTAGGCAACTGCTATTCTATATATGGGTTAGAACTACTCTCATTCTCCAAATGAAATACAGTACATGGATGTGAATAGATGAGAGAGCAGGGTAAACAGCTTAAGACAGTGACTCTCAGCCTTTGGTTCTCCACACATTTGGGATTTTAGCTTCCAGAATCCCTGGCTTCTAGCCATGCTGTTTGGAACTTCTGGGATCTGAAGTCCAAAACATTTGGAGAACCAAAGTTTGAGAACCATTGAGTTAAGGTTTAGGTTTTCCTACCACATATTAATTTATATCTCTCTTTCTTTCACACACACACACACACACACATACACACACACACAAAACACAGAGTGTACAGGGTGTACACACACTGAAATGTATTGTAACCTAATTGGGACTGGGTGGGCAACAAATCCAATTTTTTTAAAAAAAATTGTTCAAGCAGTTCAAGCAGGATAATCTTGAAATAATCTAGTCTGGAAGCAGACAATAATTTTTAGAATTGAAAGTGGTGTGCGAGCTCTCATTTCCACAATGCACTGAACTTTATGTCTTTGCCCCGGGACAGACATTGTAAGGGGGGGTTTTTTGGGTGGGGGAGGCTCCTCTACAGGCCTAGAGGAATGATATCACAACAAGCAGATCTTGGCATGTATAGACATATATGAAACTTAGGAAATGCTTCCTGATTACAAGGGCAAAGGAGGACTGAAGCAGGGGGGCTGGAGGTTTTCAAGAAAGGTCAGGCCACTTCTTTTACCCATACTTCTTTTGCACTTATCATATCTAGCTCAAGACAGCCAGCTTGATATCCTGGTTTGAGCACTGGACTGCAATCCTGGAGAGAAGGGTTCAACTCTGCGCTCGGCCATAGGAACCCATAGGTGACCTTGGGTATGTCACATACTCTCAGCCCCAGAAACACCCATGATAGATTTGCCTTAGGGTTGTCATAAGTTGGAAACGACTTGAAGGCACACAATAACAACAACAATATCTAGTCTGAGGACTAGAAACAGACTTTTACACCCCACCAGAGCACACAAGAACAAATATCCTCTTTACCGTGTTTTTGTTATTCCAGAT
Source organism: Ctenosaura bakeri (assembly GCA_948474755.1). Classification (NCBI taxonomy): domain Eukaryota; kingdom Metazoa; phylum Chordata; class Lepidosauria; order Squamata; family Iguanidae; genus Ctenosaura; species Ctenosaura bakeri. Next base: position 123,720 of record CAOLHI010000706.1, read on the forward strand.
TTTGGCATACGAATAAAAACACATCTCCATCAGAAAAAAAAAAATCTTTCCATTTCTCAAGGCAACTGTACATGGAAAAAGATGAATTTTCTACTTTCTATTTTGGTACAGAAAGGTTAAAAAGGAAAGCAACTACTTTGGCATGTCTGCTAAACCTGACAAGGACAAAGAGTAGAGGAACGGCACTGTAGACATTAGAGTACTGGTTCTGCAGAAGACATATGGAGAACATAAGAAAATAATCAAGAAGGAGAATGTTGATTGAATTTTATGTACCAAAGGAATCTGAAAGCCAATTGTGCCAAATTATAAACTAAAAATGTTAAATCATATGTGTTTGACTCATGTCCAGCTTCTTTGTACTATTTCATAGCAAGCAATTCCCTAGTGCTAAATCTGTGAACTTGGTCCTACAACATAACTCTAATGTGATCTTATTTGATGCTACACAAAAAATGGGTGAAAGTGTGACAGTGATGTTCTGTAGCTTCCTCTGAAACCCACCCACGACTGCTTCTGAACATTTGCTGCCTGTGTCCCAGTAGTATCACTAGACACAAAGCTACCATGTCATTCAACAGTGGTACCACTGAGCTTGGATTTGGGAAATGAAGATTCCAATCACCATGTCCAACCAAGCTCTCTTAAAGTAATGAGTCCCACAGAGGTGTTAGTGTGCTGCAAGTTATCTCTGCTCTCTCTCCAAAAACTGAAAGCAAGCAGGGCAGGGGCCAAACACATTATTGCCGCCACAGGCAGGCATGCCAAAGCAGCAGAAACACTTTTCTGCTGTCCACACAGGGGGCCAGCATGGAAAAGACTCTACAAGCCTACTGATGAACACTCGCAGAGCTTCTTCATGTGTGATAGAAGCTGGCCTGATCAGGGTCCCTTTCCACTTTGATCAGTTTTATGTGTGTTTGATAGTACATGAGTGGAAGAGTAGAGGTAGTAAACCTGCCCAGCATACAAACTGTGAGAAAGCATTTCCAGTACAACACTTAGCAGAAGAGAACATGATGGCAACATACATCAGCCGTGGGGGCAGGGCTAATTCACGGGATCATGCAGCCCCACTGTCAAATTGTTTCAACACAATGGGGACTTCACATGAAACTCCCTGTTACAAACTCTTCTTAGCTCCATGAAGTAACAGCATAATATATAGGCACAGAATGCTTATCTGAGGCACATGAAGCAGCCTGTGTTTATTACTATAAAGAACGGAGCATCAGATCTGCAAAATCAACCCTGCGTAACTCTGTGATAAATGGGTAAAACCAACCAGGTACAATTTATAACATGCAGAAGATATTTTTTCACTAACAGCCTTCAATATCACAAACATCAAATGCCCTTCTACACACTAGCAATGGGAAGACATCTGGAAGAAATCCGTCTTTCTTTCATTTGTTTCTCCAAAGTAAGATTAACACATACCTCACGTGCCCTCAGAAAACCATCTGCCAAAAGATCAATCAGAGAAGCAAGGGAAAACAGAAAAGGAAACTATGAATTACTTGCAAATGTTAAGAACAAAGGGGGAAAATCATCTTGTAACACAAGGATCTAGCACCAATGAGGTCTATTTAAAAAAAAAAAACAACTAAAACAGATCTTTTTGCTAAGACCACTGTCTGAAGGAAGGTGGCAGATGGCTGGCACAAAAGTGATAGCACAAAGCAACAAGGTCAGATGAGCTGGACTGAGCTGAGCTAAGCTACAAGTAGGGGAAAAAACGTACCCAAGTTCAAGGCCTCTAATCAGTACACAAGGCCCAAAGGAAGGCCTTCTTCCCCAATATTTCATCTCATTTCTATTGGTGCAAACAGCAAGTCAGACTAGCCCCTTCAAGTCTTTAAAGGAAAGCCTCAGGAGCAGCATCAGCTTTCAAGCAAAACAGCATCCACCCACACAAAAGATAGCAACTCAGGCAACAGCCAACTTGGGGGCAGAAAGTAACATGGGAATATTTCACAACATTGAACTGTTACTGAATCAGCCTGGAATACACTCTAGCTAAGAGTAAATAAATAAATAATGCAGACTTGGAGACATTTTTTTTCTTTTTTCTTAACTGCAACAGAGTTTGAAGGACACAATATGATGTCCAAGGTTTTCCTGGTTTTGAAGCAATTCTGCATAAAGCAGCTCCTAGAGGAACTCCAAGAAATGCAGGGTGAGGGCTGGTTCGATTATTTCTCCACCACAATTGAAAGGTCAGCAGCAGCTATAATGCCCAGGCATAGAATAAAATGTATTTTAGGAAGTGGGGAATAAATGCAGAACAAGAAAGCATACTGCCCTAATAACTCAAAATTCCCTCCTTTCTCTGGCTCCTTTGCCCTTTCTGTCAGACTAATTATACCAATAATACCAAAATACCAATCTTCCATTGCAAATAATGTTCCTGCTAAGTATTTGTAAAGACAGACCTTCTTCATAAGGAGGAGGTGGGGGTCAGGAACTCTGTATACTCCTGAAGGTTCTCTTTCCCTTCCCATTTACAGTGTTCAGGCAATTAATTGCTTCTGTTAAAGGTCACTCTTTTTTTCAACCATTTAAAATTAGAGGTATGGATCTTGTCACTCCTTAATTATCTTCTCCCGTGTTATGATTGCCTGTTTGTGACTGCACTCTATACTTGGCAGCAGAGGAATTTACAAGATAATTAATCTGAGAAAATCAAGGGTCCCCATCTTATCATGAGAAAGATTCAAGACAGGCTGCTGGGCACCTTCACCTAGATGTGCAGCAAAAGCCTGGAAATTTGGATGCACCACAACTGTAAAGGAGACCCAGCACTGGCTGCCCTGCTCTGCATTGCAAGCAACTAAGTTGTCAAGCCTCACAAGGATTCTGGCAAAAAGCATTCTCTGTCCTGTTGATGTCAGACCATGTGAACTCTTGCACACATTCTCTGCCTTCAGAAAACACACACACACAGAGCAGAACAGTCTGCACTTCATTCATGGCAACCGTCCATGCTTGAGCACTGACAAGGCCCACCCAGATGCTGTCCTATATGTGACTTCTTCTGGATGCTATGCAGTTAAACACACCCTGCAGTTGGCTAACAAAGCGATCATGAATTAAGGAGACAGGAAACTTGAACTATCATCCAGAACTGGGATAAAGATTAGCCAAGGCAACCACCACACTGACTGCCTAGGGTGCTTTAAGATGCCCAGCATTAGGATGTAGTGAGAAATGCTGGGAGTTGCTAAGCTAAGCACTATGCTGATGTGTAGGCAGACCCTGCTCTAGCCTCCCACCGTTTCACAGATCTTCAGGTTCTCTCCAGCACTCGTTTGAATTGTTTGTCATTTTATATAAGAGAAATCATTTTACTATGCCATTATATACAATAGCACTTGAGCATCCATAAATTTCAGTATCCACGGATTTCAGTATTCATAGGAAGTCCTGGAACCAAACCCCAGCAGACACTGAGGCCCCACTGTATTCGGTACATGGATGTCCCAACTTCCTTCCACCAAGGAAGAAAGTATATATAAGGTTTTCATGTACACTCCTTCCAGAGCAGTGGTGCAGCAGAAGCCCTTTAACAGTACACAATTACACTACTATAACTCAACTGTCATGGTTCTTCCCTAGGGAACCCTGGAGTTAGTAGTTTAGGAAGGAGCCTTCAGAATTCTCAGCCAAAAGAGCCTTATAACCCTACAAACCCCAGGATTCCACAAGACAAAACCATGGTAGTTAACATGCTATAACTAGTTAGTATGAAACGCTCCTCGCTTAGATTCAGCATAATGGCCAGAGACCCTCCCTGAGCAAAGCCCAACAACACCTTTCCAGGCTATCAGATGGCCCACTGGTGATTGCTGATATTTAATCTGCCAGGGATAAAAGAGACATGCTTCATTCCAGACTTCACAAAGGTTCCAGGTAACTTTCAGCCATGATTTAATCGGCTCTAGGACCATCTTTAGAACAAGTTTTGTACCACACAACAGCAATTTTCTCACTGCATTCCACCCGCACACCTCAGCGTCCTTAGGCTCAATACTTTGGCTCCAAGAGCCATTTCCACTCTGCTTTCTGGATGTCAGGCTGTCTTGTTCCACCAGCAATCTCTCAGTGTTTATACAGATACCCAGCCCTGGCTCTCCTTCCAGCTTTGATGTTATGAGGCATTTTTGTTTTCCTCCACTCCTTCCTAATCTCCAAGAAAGAAAGAAAGAAAGCCCATTACCTTCATGCTACTCTTGCCTTGACATCCCCCACAGAGGCATTTCCCTATCCCAAATGAGGTGGAACAGCAGAGGATCAGGAACCATTTGCCCTGCTCAACTGAGTGCCATGGAAACAGCTGTTTTTTTCCAAGGTGAGATTAAGGATGTTTCTCTTCCCCCTCCCGGCCCCAACAGGCAATTAGCCTTGATGGAGGCCGCCCTCTCAAAACACATTCATTCTTCCCCATTTTGTTCTCAATATCTCTCATTTCTGTTGGCAGTCCCCATCTTACAAGACAATGAAACAAAATAAACAAGAAACTGAAAGGAGACAAAGAGAGAGAGAGAATGTAGGAACTAAGAACTAATATGGCACTGCCAAAAGAAAGAGAGCGAGCACGGAGAGAGCACTGAGAGAGACTGTCGTAGGAATCCCCAAATGGCTTGAAATAACAGCACCTCAGCTCTTAAGTCATTGGGCTGCCACCATCTGTACTATTTAGTTTTTCCTTTTAAAAATAAAAATAAAACACAAGCACATGGAGTGCCAAAGATTACTTCAAAACAATCACTCATAGATTACTAAACTAATATGGCAGGATAGATGCCCACTCATTTTCAATGAACGAGACTAAACTGCTCTGCAGGCATGGCAGAAGTGGAAACACAAGGGAAGTGATGTGGCTGTGGATCTGGAAGTAAACTGAAGAGCACAGTCTATTTCTCTTCCAGGCTTTATCCTTCAAACATCCAGTCCACAGACTGTGAATGGGAAATGTGTGGCACTCCAGATATTCTTGGATTGCAACATCCATCAGATTCAAACGGCATGGCCAATGGGAGTTATAGTCCAAATGGAACTCTGAAAGCATGGGATGCTATTTTATCTCACAATGTGGACAACAAGAGACCAGACTTTGTTAAGCTCCTCTAATCTTTGGGGGGGGGACCTGTTTTCTCCTCATGGAGATATGAAACAGCACTACCCTGGAAATGAGCCAGCATGGTGTAGTGGTTTGAGTTTTGGACTAGCATACTGGGAGGCCAGGGTTTGAATCCCCATCCAGCCATGAAAACCCCCTGAGTGACCTCAGACTCTCTCACAAGGACAAACCCCCTCTGAACAAATTCTGCCAAGAAAACCACATGAAAGGTTCGCCTTAGGACTGCGGTAAGTCAGAAATGACATGAAGGGACACAACAGCAAAACTGGAAAGAAACCACTGAAACTGACTGCCATATCAGGTAGAAGAGCAACAGTTGGGAAGACGGTGGAGGGAATTCATCATCCCCTCCTCATCCATAGCTTATAGGGGATAAACAAGACATGGGTCTGTTCCTGCCACCATCACAACTAACAGCCCGCTAAGATTTAGCTACATTTCTCTTATCCCTGCTGAATGATTATCCCCTCTATTGAGCCATTCACATTCAAGACAGCCTCTGGGCACTCTTATTGACCAGTTTCATTGTGTAAACGACCATAAATTCAACCAAACCAGACTTACTAACTGTTAACATCAATTTGTGACAGATCTGTAGCCTAAATGGTGATAATCACACAAATGGAAAGTAATTTTCTTGACTGTGCCTTCCCAACAGCACTTTAGACCCTGGCTTATAAACAGAGTTACTACTTATGGGCCTTCACCACTGTCAAGTTTGCACTAGCCCAGAGTTTTAAAAAAATAAAAATAAAGCTAGTATCATAGGGAAAATACAGATCATTCATGGATTAGAAGTAACTACTTTGACCTAAAAACCTTGAAAGTACCAGATCCTGTCTGATCATGGAAGCTAAGCAGGGTCAAGTCCTGGTTAGTACTGTGCTTGGATGGGAAACCACCAACAAACAATAGATGCAGTAGGCTATATTTCTTAGGAATGAATTGGCAAAACCACATGTGAGTATTCCTTGCCTCAGAAAACCCTATGAAATTCATGGAGTTGCCATGATTTGACAGGAGATTTGGAGCCACATACACACACTTTGACATACTTCCATACTTGGGGAGAGAGGGGGGGAGGGGGGCAGCTACAACACCCAGACCTAATTCAGGAAAACGAATCCATGCAAAATTAAAGCCAATAAAGCAGATGTCCTTCTTGTTATTGAGACAATGGTACTCTCTCCCACTGCCTTCAATACATTCTGGTTGCAAATCATTTTTCCTATCTAAGATCAGTGAACCAATCCAAAAATCACTGAACCTGGGAACTAAGCATATTTCCTTCAACCAGGCTGCAAGCCTCTTACAACCTGGCAATACCAACAACTACCACAAGCACAACTATAATAACAGACCAGTTTGTAAACTCTCATACAATTCCCTATGATATTTCAATGTTCCTGAAATCTATTGGTGAACTAAAATCATTAAGAACATTCAGAGAGATTAGTAAACAAACTACATACATATACCACTTTTAAAAAAAAACATTAAAAATCTGGAACAGTAATAAATACACTCAATCTATCCCACCAATTTATTGTCAAATTGTAACATATTGTAGCCACTAACAATATTTGACCAGTGGGGGAATTCTAAATTAAAAAAAAAAATCTTAGCCAGACAAGAAATGCAATACCCTTTGTTAAAAGCCTGAGACTGTAGCAATTGTTTTAAAATCCATGAATGCTTCTGGTCCCTGTAGCTGGGAAACAATATGAAGATTATTCTTGGCGCACAGAGACTATTGGATATCACGTTCTTGGTTGTCCCAACTATGGTGTGGAGCTTAAACCAAGACTCCTTCTTTCTCTTTGTTTTCCTTTCCTTGCACATTTGGCTCAACAGAACATCTTAAGGTTTGAACAAGCCACTTTTGCTCTTATAAATTAACATTCAAAACTGTGCTTTGTGTGAGCTCTCCACAGCAGTTCTGTAAACACAGAGCAAACTGTGGTTTGCAATCCCAGTTTGTAACACTCTCCCAAATCACATTTCATTCATTCAACTGTAACAGGAAACTGGGTCCAACCAAGCCAGAAGTGTTCAATTAAGTCAGATGCATTAAGCAAGGGAAAAGGAGAACAAGGACTGTGTGTATAAAATTATATGTTGGTCCTCTGAACAATATCGAGAATCAGGGAAGTGGCTTTTCAATGCAACCACAGAATATCACAGCTCAGAGAACCAGAAATGAGCAGTAGCAACCATTATACCTACACACAGACCTTTTCCTCATACATAAGAGGAGATTAGAAGCTTTTGTTTCTGACTACAGTGGCCTTGTCACTTTCATGAGGATTCCGGGCACAGAACTCCTCCCCCCCGTGATCCCCTCCCATCCCCTTTTGGGGCTCCCCCCTCCCATTCCCTTGCTTTTTGCATGTCAAGGTCAGAGGCAAGGGAGTGGGAGTGGGAGTTCCAGGGAGGAGAAGGAAGGCTTCCATAAGCCTTCCCCCCCCGCCGCATTCTCTTGCCTTTTCCCTTGGCACATGTTCTCAGCGCTGGGGCCAGAGGCAAGGGAATGGGAAGGGAAACTCTGGAAGAGAGAAGAAAGGTGTGCCCATGTCCCACCTTTTCCCTTTTGTCCAGGTGCTTGCCTTCCTTCTCTGTGCTCAGGAAAATCCAAGGGAATGGGAAGAGGAGAATGGGGGGAAGGCACATGCATGCCTCACAAATAATCAAATTCATGAACATCAAAACCGTGAATGTGGAGGTGGGTCTGTAGTGTCAAACCACAGTTTGCCACCGCATCTGAATGCAACAAAGTACAACTGTCTCTCCACATCTGTGGGTTTCACTTTCACAGATTTGATAATTTATGAGTTTCTCCAACACTTCTTTTCCAGAGGAACCTTCCCTCTTGACAGTTCTGATCAGGCCAAGGAGCCCTTTAAAAACCCGCCTCCGGTCCTCCTCTTCCTCCACCAGCCATTGCCTGGCCAGCTAAGGGCAGCTTGCAGCCTGATTACTTAGCACCACAAACCCTCTCCAATGCCTCCCAACACCCAAGGAAGGAGACGGGTGAGAGAGAGGAAATATAGTGCCACCATGTCAATCTAACCCCTTTCCCTCTCCTACCCCTGACCTGGTTTGGCCCCTGGGTGTTCATTCTCCCTGCCATCTCTCAGTCTCCTTCTCACAGACACACACACACACCCATTTTGATATTTGCAATTTTTCCATGTATGCAGAGGTCCTGCACCCCTAACCCTAGCAAATATGGAGGGCTAACTGTAGTTTTGTTTATGTCACAATTTGCCCATAAACCAGAGGTCTCCCATTCCCATAAAGGCAGTACAATTCTGCTCAAAGCAGAGAAAAACTCAGTGTCTGAGTGACAAAAATTCAAAGGAAGAAAGAGAAGTAAATACAGAAGCAAATAGTATTTAATCACCTCTCTTACAATTAGGAAATGCTTCTTTCTTTTAACTTCATCAAGAGAGAGATACAGTGTTTTGGAGGCAAGGTTAAGTCCTACAAGCTCCCAGAGTACAGTTAAGCAGGCACAAGCTTCAGGTTTCTTTAGAACAACAGAAAGGGGGAGGATCTGCTTAATTCTTCTCCCCCTCCTACTACTTTTCTGCATAAGGTCACACATGTACACACAAAAAGACACACACAAGCTGCTTTTCCATCTACCTGTCTCTCTGTCTAAAAATATATGGGTAGATCTGATTTTGTATGCTTATTACTTATTTTCTTGCAGATCGATGCTTTCCAAACTATCTGATGTGGGGAGCTAGCAATTCTTTTCTCTATTATGCTAGGGACTAGTACCATTATTTGTGCCCGGGGACCAGCACCCTATAACTTGTGGACTGGTGCTATGGCCTGTAGAGTGAGACTACCACTCTGGGTAACATCGTTGTAGATCAGCATGGGTTACAGTGTCTACATCATGAGCTGACAACTGTAAAAGGGCAGAAGTCAATTTTCACTTCTACACCTCACCTCTTTGGCAGGCTGAACCTCCACATTTTGGACAAAAATTGGCCAAATATGTGATCCAGACATGCCCTGACATCATTTCTGGGTCCAAATTTCTGGGGCAGGAGTATTTTGGTCAATTTGCACCAAGTATGGAGATTTGGGGAAAGGGAAAGTTTTACAGTATAATATGGCTTCTGGTGTCATTTTGAGGTATTGTCAGGCCTTCTTAAAAACTGGAGGGTCTGGGCACTCAGGGAAATTTGGGCCCTTTCCGCACAGCATTTGCCATGCAAAAGGGCGCCTGGAGCGTTGCGCGATTGTGAGGAGTGATCTGTATGATGCATTCACAATCATGTGATGCTCCAGGGGCCGGCAGGCACCAATCACGCACCTTTTCATTTTTGGCTGGAAGCTGAAAATGGTGTGTGATCGCACATGCTGTCAGGCCCCGCGCGCACTTACCTGGCTTGTGGAGCCTCCGGAGCCACGCCGGTCACGCTTCCTGCCCCAGCACAGCCTAAGAAACCCCCAGGAAGAGGCGGGGCTCTTGTACGAGCAGGCAGCTTGTGCGGAGCTGAAGCAGCAGGGATGAGAGGGCCTCTCGCCGGAGGCTGCTCATGCGATCCCCGCACCCCAGCACCAAAAAAAGGTAAGGTGTGGAAAGGGCCTTGGTCACCAAAGGGTCCGGGGACCGCATAGCAGCCTGCAGCCTGCGCCCTGTACACCAACCTAAATGAAACAATCAATTCTCCAGAGGTTGTGGTTAAATTCTAAAGTAATGTCAAAATGTGTATTTCCAAGAATATTTTCAAAAATTATTTACAACAGTGTGGATTCAACCCTCCTAAGGCTGGAACTATAAAATCATTCTTTCCATTAGAGTTTTTTGAAAGCCAAGCGCACTACTTTTTTCCAGGCTATTCCATGCTTCCTCAAGGCACGAGAGAGTGATGCATGCAACTTGACAGAATGGGTTCATACCTTCATGGGTAAAGACCCCATAAATTAAATCAATTATCTGGTATGCTACCAATACATATGCACGTATGGGCACACACATATATACACACATAACAGTACCCTGTGCATTTCAGCACTTCATTAGCATTGATTTTATAGCTGTGCTCCTCAAGCAATCAAATAGTTCAATATTTTTCTTTTATATTATGTTAATAAATAGATATACTCTGAAAACTTGGTGTGCATGGTCTGCAGTAAAATCCACTGATTTCTCTGGGGGTGTCTACTCCAAGTAAAATTTGACTAGGACTACATATCATCCCTTGTGAGGCTCCTCCCCATCCCATTTGGAAAATGAAATGGGGTTGGGGCAACCTAACTCTTGGGTAGAGACTCCCTGAGAAATGCAGGGGCTCTTTTGATGACAGGAGATGTTGACCGGGAAGTATATTTGATACTAAAGATTACAGTTTTATCTCACCAGAGATATCACTTTATTCCAACGTAACTGATTGACTGACCTAATTTTGCATTAAAAACATGAACAAATATTGGGAGTTTTTTTCCCTGCCCTTCTATTGCTGCATTGTTTTATTTGGAAAAAGCAATACCCCTTGCTTTTGTTTTGTGACCAGTTCTTATCAGCATTTTGGAACTTGCTGCCCTCTAGATTGTTCAATGACAGGTTCCACCATCCCCAGCCACAAGGAACATTGTTGGCTGAGGATGCTGGGGTTGTCACCCAATCGCTCTGGATGGCATTGGGCTGGAGAAGTTTTTGTATATGGCTTGAAGAACATGACAGGCAGGTGGCCAATGGCAAGGATCATCCAGCAATTTTTCAAAACCAGGACCTGACTGGGAGCCGGGGAGGCAAAACTAAGGCTAACCAGCAGTGCCAGGGCTAGATTGCTGGTTACCAAGATCTGATGCTTCTGCCCTGGTCTGAATCTAAGCGACAGTCAAATCTCATCTCCCTGAAACAGACTAGTCACTCTAAAATAAAAAAACTCCCACTGGATTTTGACAACAACTTCCATCAATCCTAACCAGCACAGTCAGTGATACAAGATTCTGGGAGCTGTATAGCAAAGCATCAAGAGAACCACAGTTAGCCACTCCCGCTCAAAAGTTAGCTTGGTGCTTTCTGTCCCCTCCCCTACACACACACACACACTGCACAGAAAAGAACAGATTGCTCATAGAGAGATAAGATGGTAGTCTGGAACATAGCCTTGTGGCTTCCCTGGACAAAGTTGCTCAGATTTAGAAAGAAGGGATGACCTTGTAGCTACAAAGCAGTCAGGGTCATAGCACTGGCTGCCCTGGATTATCTAACTACCAGTATCAGACAGCTTATGGCCAGTGGTGTTTTACCTCACTTCAAATGTCTGCAGTTCATTCTGTCAAATAGTGACCCTTCCGGTACAAGGAAATGGTAACTGGTATTCCGTGCACAGGGTTCTTGGGACAAGACCTCCCTTTCCTAATCTCATGGATGAAAACCAATATATGAGTAAATATACAGCATCCATCACATTATTCCAAGTGGGTAAAGAAGAATGCATCAACCCTCTCATGCCTCGAGGAGACATGGCAGGAGACACTGCTTTCTGACTGGACAGTGGAAGACTATTAACTCATGTTGCCCCAACTAATATCAAGTATTTACAGATGCTTCCAGCAAAATGCCAGAATAAGAATGGAAAGGGTAAACACATACACAGAACAGAACAGAGCAGGGAGGTTATGGATACTTTTTTAAAAAAATGAACGGCAGTGGTAATCATCAGCATCAAACCCATATTCTATTTCCTTCTTTGAACTGCACTGTTCTATATCCTTCTGAAGCCTCCCGCAGAACTGTGGTTTACAAAGTGAAGCAACACAGCTGAGGGACAGGAACTGAAGGGATGTTTTATATTAGAATCTGCACAGACGTGTGAGCCAATGCTTGCATTATCTTAGTGACAACTCATTAGGCTACAGTCCTTTCCACAGCCCCTCCTTCCTCCTCCTGCCCATGTGTGCTCTTCCATAAACATAAAATGCAATCCAAGGCAGAGAAAGAGACCACCCTGCTGGGAAGTACTGTACTACAGCTTCAACACAAGACTGTGGCAGCTTAGTCCAAATGTCTTGAGCCAGAGTTGAGAAGAAGCAAAGGCTGATTCAGACCTTCTCTTCCTCCTATCATTAAACAAAAGGAGAATGGAGAACAAAAGATATGCTACATACTTACAACCTGATAACATCCAGGGATGTTTTGCAATTCTGTCTGTGCTTAGTCTTGACAATCAAACACATGTGAGACAGGCAAGATAACACACCAAATAGACAGAGGCTGCATTCACAGATAATGTTACACCAAACATCCTGTCTTATTTAGGCACAAAATGTTTAGCGGATGCATGTGACCCTCCCTTTTTTCATTTTACTCTCCCTCTTGGAGAAGCAGAGAAACAGTAAGCCAATGTAAGACATAGGGGTTTTTTTACATGTGGACTAGGAATGAATTGAAATTGGTTTTTAAAAAGCCAGGATTCATAGACTAGATTCAATCCAAGATTTGAGGTTAGCTATTCCTACCTATCCTGGATTAAACCAGGATTTTTTTAGTGTTACATGCCAACCTGGCCACAGACATCACAAATATGCATGCACTGGATGTGTACATCCTGCCTTCCCTCCCTCTCTCCCTGTTTCTCTCACACCTATTTCCAACCCTCTAACTTTAACATGCATATATGGAAAACTAAAGTCCAATACAACTTTTGCATTTTTACATTTCCTGTTGATATTAACACTCACATACCTAACAGTGGGCTCATCATTAACTGCCTTTCTTCACAAAGCTTTTTTTAAAAAAAGAAAATGGAGGCACAGGAGGAACATACACCATTTCTATCTGCTTGGTGGACTTTGTTAAGTTTGGTGCATCACAAACTTGCATGGAATTCACTGTTCTTTATATAATCTTTCTGAGATATATTACAGAATCAGTGGTAACAGAAATCACATGAGAATGAAACATACCATTAAAGTGCTAAGATCTCACTTATTTCAGTGAAACATCTCTGGCTAAAGTCTGCTCGTAGAGATAGAGATTAAGCTTGATTTTATTGTATTACTACACGCCTATGCTGTCTGATTAATTATTGATTCCTAAAATTAAACATTAGGGTTTGATGCACAGCTGATCCTGAAAGTCATATCCTCTAACCTAGAAGTTCTAGCTGAAGCTGTCTAGAGATTCTGATAGGAGTTGCAGGCCCATATTTGGAGGGCCACAAGTAATTTGATCTTTCATCCAGAGCAATTAAGCTTAGTGGTGGGGAACCTCCCTTCCCCACATTTTCAAAGACTTTCTTCCACATTATGGTTTAATACGGCCTAGAGCAACGGTGGGAGTCCACATATTATTGGACTGGTGCTCTCAGAGTTCCTCATCACTGGTCGCACTGGATAGTCCAACAGCACCTAGAGAGCTACATGATTTCCATCCCTGATCTAGAAGCAGGCACTAAAACTTATTCTAAAACTGAGATTCAGTGAAGCTTAGATAAAGGCCTGTGATCACTTAATGGGTTGGTACTCATTCCTCAGGGTGTTAATTCTCAGACTATTACATTCTATCCCACTCCCACAACTTCAGAAATATGTTTTTTACCTAAGGCCTGAATATCACTCAGTACTACATTTGAAGAAGTGAGTTTACACCCACAAAAACTTTCCTAAAATACAAACCAGTTAGTCTTAAAGGTGTTGCCAAATTTCTTTTTTCTCCCCCTCCGTTCCTCCTTTTCACATTAGACCCTGAAATAAACCTTTAAGAAAAATAAAAGCCATCCTTACATGGCTAAAAGGAGAAAATAACCATCAAAAGATCAGCTCAAAGCAGAACTGGTTGAACACATCGATGGCTGAACGTACAATTAAATGTTTGAGGCCTGACAATAAAAAGAAATTAAGAGTATGTAATAAAAAGAACTACATGCTGAAATCTCACTCTAAAATAGAACTCCAATAGGATTCCCACCCTTTTGTCACAGGAAATAAAGATTCTATAGCAGTTGGCATCTTCCCCTGGCTGCTTAGAAATTCTATAACGATAAAAAGAAGAAAGCAGGATTGTGCGTCTGCTACTTTCTGGCTTTGAGCACATCTTAAATTATTCTGAGACAAAGAGGCATTTTGCAGGCATCATTAACGGGAAAAGATACAAACAATATCTCTTGGGAAAGTGTATATTAATGCTCATTCTCAGATACAAATATGAAAATTAAAAGGTCAAAACGTGAGTATGTTGGTAAGTCTTGGAGGGGGCTGTATTATTTTTCAGTTCAGAACCTTCATCCACTCTTACCAAGAAAAAGCAGAGCTTTGACATTTCAATCATATGCAGTGTAGAAAAACACAAATGAATTAAAACTGCTGGACAGCTTCATGGTTATTCAATATTCTAACACTCACCCACAAAGCTTACATTGTCAAAGGAGAGTCCTGTCAGGAAAATCCACATCAACTCAACCATTTCAGAGGGGAGGGAAGACCAAGGCATTTAAAGTTCATATGACATAGCAAGCAACAAGCCTGCTGTGGTGGTATATAGGATCAGCCTAAGCAGTTTTTCCACCTGAGGCAAAGATTTCCCACCTATCCATTCCCACATAGAGAATCCAAGCAAGCTGGTAACTGAATCCTATCAGAGCTTCTCAAATTAAAGTTACCTTTAGGACAACCACAAAAATCCCCAAACAGTACAGGTACCAAATTGAAAAAATTACTGGCCATACTAGTTAGAGGATTCTAGGAAATGTAATTCAAAAAAGTATTATTTTCCAAGCTGTGAATCTTATACAATACTATTGGTTAAGGGATTTTGAAAGGTAGAGTCCAGAAAAGTACATTTTCCAAGCTCCAAAATCTACCACAGTAGTGATGGCAGAACGAGCACATCTCACGCTATGTGCGGCAGCTGGCTAGCTTTGAGGGCTGAGAGCAGACGTTTAGATGACTCAGATCCCTCTGTGTCTGCCATCTGTGACATCTACCTTACTTTGTTGAACGGCAAGCCATAGCGGCAACTGGGTATCAACCCTGGGAGTACTTCACATTGTACTACTGGCCTACCCTCACCACAAATGGTTCTATTCTCACATCAGAATATACATGGATACCCTAAGGTGGCACCAGCCTGATGCAAATCAGGGAGACCTTGGAGGCATCACACACACTTAGCCCCAGAAAACCCCAGGATAGTTTTACTTCAGAGGTCCTTTCCGCACCTTACCTGTTCTTGGTGCTGGGGTGTGGGGACCGCGTGAGCAGCCTCCAGCGAGAGGCTCTCGCGTCCCTGCTGCTTTAGCTCCGCACAAGCTGCCTGCTCACACGAGAGCCCCGCCTCTTCCTTCTGCAGCACAGCCTGGGAGTTTCCCAAGGTGCGCTGGGGCAAGAAGTGCGAACAGTATGGCTCTGGAGGCTCCGCATGCCAGGTAAGTGCAGGCGGGGCCAAGGAGTAATGCATGATCACACACCATTTTCGGCTTCCAGCTGAAAATGAAAAGGTGCGTGATCAGCGCCTGCCGGCCCCTAGAGCATTGCGTGATTGTGAGTGCATCATGCAGATTGCTCCTCACAATCGCACAACGTTCCAGGTGCCCTTTCGCATAGCAAATGCCATGCAGAAAGGGCCAGAGTCACTGTAAGTCAGAAACAGCTTGAAGGCACATACCAATAATGCTCCCAGAAGGGAGGTGTGAGAGCTCTTGTTACCGAGCACACTTACTACTTGATTGTTACTTCTCTTTGAGAAGTCCATATCTTAATCCAAGGCAAGAAACTTTAGTGGGGCTGGAAGCTATTTCCCTCCCCCCCAGGACTACCCAAGAGTTTCATGGACCACCAAAAATGCCAGGGAGAGAGAGACAGAGACAGAGGGAGACAGAGAGAGGCAGTGGAACCAACTGGTAGTCCACATTTTAAATAATTAATTAGATAAACTAAAAACATATTAAATACGTTAAAATAGGTTTCAAAGAGTAAAATGGTTAAAAGCCATGTGCCTATGCATATTGGAGTAAATTAGTGAGGATGAAAGGTTTTAGTGAATAGCCCTGTTTTTATTTGGCACCTACATGAAACCAGTGTTGGTGCCAGTCAGACCGTCAGGGAGAAGTCATTTCACAACTAACCTGCCACAGCTGAGAGGGCCCTCTTTGATGGCTTCACACAGAGTATTGGCCTCACTGGTGGGACACAGAGGAGGGTTCTTCAAGAAGTCTTTAGGCATGCCTAGAGAGGAAGAGGTACTCCCTCCAGTACTGAGGTCCCAAGCTACTTAGTCCTAAAAACGTTATCACCAACACCTTGAATACAGACTAGAATCATGCTGACAGCCTGTGCAGGACCCTTCATGACTATTTAAAAGGTGAATTGTTGGTCCTAGTGGTTACCAGGAGAGGCAGTTGACCCTCTCCTTTTTGCCAGAAAAAGGGTAGTGTAGAGAATTCGGAGATGGTTGGGGCATAAATAAACAAACAAATATAAAAATTAAAAAATGGGGAGGGACACATGTGGCCCCAAGGTTCCACTTCAACTTCTTGTTGTTGTTGTTGTTGTTGTTGTATGCCTTCAAGTCATTTCTGACTTATGGTGAACTTAAGGCAAACCTATCATAGGGTTTTCTGAGACTGTGGGAGTACTTCACCTGGGCTGAGAGTGTATGGTGAGCCCAAGGATGCCCAGTAGGTTTCAGTGATAAAACCTCTCATACCTCACTTCTAAGAGCATATGCCCTAGTAAAGTAATCTCTTCCCTAAATAAACTGGCAACCTATCTAATTTATTCAAAGCAGTGATATGGAATTTGTTCAGAAAAGTTCTTAGCGGCAGCAGTCACAGAACTATCCTACTTGTCCATATTAAAGGCAGGTATCAGAGAGGCAAGAAAAGGTAGAAGAACCAAGGGGCATCAGCATTGGGGCCCTGCTTCTTTTCCACCAGGAGTGGGATCCCCTTATATTTTGTATTGCAACTCCCATCAGCCCTTACAACTGGAGGTGCAGTCCAGCCATATTTGATGGCCAAAAGCTATCCACTCCTACTTTAAAGGTTTAAATTAGCATTTCAACTGGCCCTAGCTATATCACCCAAGTTAAAGTGCATTTTAAAAAAAGTATTATTTTTAAGGCCCTTTTCGCACGGCATTTGCCATGCGAAAGAGCATCTAGAGTGTCGCGCAATTGTGAGGAGCAATCTGCACAATGCACTCACAATCGCGCAATGCTCCAGGGGCCAGCAGGTGCCGCTTGCGCACTCTTTCATTTTCAGCTTTCAGCCGAAAATGGCACGCAATTGCACATTGCTCCAGGGCCCCACGCACACTTGCCATGCATGCGGAGCCTCCGGAGCCACGGCAGTCACGCTTCCTGCCCCAGCACAGCCTGGGAAATGCCCAGGCTGCGTTGCGGAAGGAAGAGGTTGTGCTCTCGCGCTACCTGCTCAGGAGCAGGCAGCTCATGCGGAGCTGAAGCAGCAGGGACGCAAGAGCCTCGCTCGCACGATCCCCGCTCCCCAGCGCCTAAGTCATTCACACAAGCCAATGGGCAACCACTCAGCCACCACAGGTTTGCCATAATACACATATACAAATTCTACACCCTAGCTGTAAACTGAGATGAACTTTATGAATCCGAACTTCTTCAAGAGGAATAGAATGAGCCAGAAGAAAGTTATCAGTATTAAGGGGGGGAGTTACTTGCCACACACGTGACATAAAAGAAACAATCTGACTACTGCTTTCACTTGAATTAATTACTCTTGCTGCCTCCTTAATTACTACCTTTTTTTCTGCATGTTTTATTACTTAAGGCTCCATCTAGCAGGATACAATTGCAAAATTAAGAGTGGGAGCAAGTACAGGCAAAGAGAAGTTGCAAACCCTGTCTGCTCCCATCAGGACATACTACTGTTTCTGGAGAATACAAAATTACATTTGATAGGAGGGGTACGATGCTATTCTCTCAAACTTATTTCTGCAATAAAATACTGCAGAGGGGTCAAAGAAAGAAAAAAGTGCTATGAGCCCATAAGTTCATGGCTCAGCCCTCTGAAACGAATCTATACAGGACTTATGGGGGAAAAAAGCCTCCTTCTCTAAAACAGGAAAACAGATACAAAACTTTGTTACTTCAGAAGTGAACATTGCCTTCTTTACATGATGGCTGCCATGCTGCTTAGACGTATTCTCAGGAGTGGAAATTGTGCAGTCCTCCAGATGTTACTGAAGCACAAGTCCCAGCATTCCCAGCCACTGGCTCTGCAGGGTAGGGCTGCCAGAAGTTGCAGTCCAACAATGTCTGGAGAGCTGCACAATTCCCACATTATAATGTATATGCCTCCCTAAGTATTTATGGACATTTGATATATAAATGTATGAGAGCCAGTATGGTACAGTAGTTTGAATATTCAGCTAGAACCCTGCGAGACCAGGGCTTGAATCCCCACTGTGGATCTGTGGATCTCCCAGATCTTTCTTTCTGCCTCACTTTCACTTTCTTCCACACCACTGGTTTTTAACCTTTCCTTTACCATGGACCCCCTTTTGTTGCAGTCGGCCACCAAGACTTAACTCAAGGCAACTTCTGAGTCTGTGGTAGCAAGAAATGTCATGTGCTTTCTCTCAACCACTCAATATTCTCACTTTGTGCAGAAGTAGCAAGTGCTGAGTACATTTCTTGCTATGAAACAACTTCATGATTTTTGAATGGTTTGAGATATTGTAATAAAAATTTGAAAAATGATGTCCGTCACCCTGCTAAAGATTTTTGCCCTTTTAGATTAATGCATGATGATCCATCTGTCTGTTTCCTTCCTTCCTTCCTTCCTTCCTTTCATTCATGCATTCTCTTTTTAAATGTAAAAGCTTATAACATTTCTTCAAGTCTTCAAAAGCCCAATGCGAGGACACTGCAGTCTCCAGGGGGCCATGGACCTCAGGTTAAGAGTAGCCCTTCTATACTGTTTTTCACAAGGAAGTTTCTGCTTTGGTTAAGGTTAAAATTACATGATGAGCCAGCGTAGTGGTTTGAGCATTGGACTATGACTCATGAAGAGCAGGGTTCAAATCCCCACCTTACCATGGAAATCCACTGGGTGACCTTGGGCAAGTCACCTTCTCTCAGCCTCAGAGGGAGACAATGGGAAATCTCCTCTGAACAAATCTTGCCAAGAAAACCCTGGGAAAGATCATACTAAGTCCAAATCAACAGGAAGGCGCATAAGCAGATATAGAACAATATCACAAGATACATGTATATGGACATGACTGCCAGAAAGTGACACCAAAGTTTGCTTCCATGATTTTGTATGAAATATTACCATCCCATAGAAGAGGACCAGATAAGTCTGTCCAGGGAGCAGTGATCAGAAAACGTGCAATGCTGTTCCTTTACTTTTAGGCTGCCTGCTCAGAATTTAAATCAAGCCAGAGCAGGTCAAGTATCTCATGCAGTGCTTTAGGCATAAAGCGAGTAAAGTTCTCCATATCTTCTGGGGAGGGTGGGAAAAAGAGGGGGAAGGAATAATACCACACCCTTTTGATCGCTGAGAAACTAAGGTGTGCAGCTTGGCAGGAGAACTGTGGACACAGCTGCCAGGAGGTGTGTTTAAAAAAAAAAAAATCCATGTAAGACATTGTTTTTAAAAAAAAGCAGGGCCGGAAAACTCGAGCTCTGCCAGCGCAGCCAACAACCGAGGTCATCTCCGCACTAGCCTGTTATAGCGCGGTGGTTCCACTTTCAACCTCCTCTGGAATCCTGGGGTTTGCAGTTTCGGGAGGGGCCGGCCGGCCCCTCCCGAAACTGCAAACCCCAGGTTCCAGAGGAGGTTGAAAGCGGAACCATCGCGCTATAACAGGCTAGTGCGGAAATGGCCCAAGATTCCCCCCCTTCCGCACGAATCAGCGTAACCCCCCATAATGGACTACTCGTGAGTAAACGCGCCCGTAAGCTCTGGCTCCAAAAGCCCCCTTTCGGGACCCGACACATGACCAACGATCAGATTTCAACACAGACAAACCAACCTCCCGCAGGTTTTCAACTCGGATCGTAAGGGCAATGAATCCCACCACCACCACCACCAGCGCAACCTCTGGGTTCTGGCCTCCCCCTCTCTCGCTCCATCTTTTCCGCCTGCTTTTCCCTCGCCCCCAATGAGAGTCTTTGCCGAGAGCGGACCGGGCGAAGCGACTGAATGGCCGCCCGCACGGCGAGAACTTTAACCGGAGCCTGACTCTCTCGCCGGGATCGCCGGCTGGGGGGGCGGGGGGCGGAGGAGGCGGCTCTGCTCCTTTGGCTTTCCCGAGAAGGGGGCCGGGATCGCGGGTGCGGAAGGGGCACCTCCAAAGAGACCCCCCCTTGGCTCCCTCCTCTTCTGTTCACCCCCCCCTCCCACACAGGCAACGCACCCGCTTCAGCCGGCTGCCCCTTCCCTTCAAACAATGGATCAGCTGCTTCCCAGGCAGTTGGGGCTCCCCCTCGGTGAACTCTACGCAGGGGGGCAGCGGGGTCTCTCCCCCCACCATCACACGCACGACGGGATGGAGGGGCGGGGGGGAGTCCCGCACTTTTTTTGTCCTTTATTTCCGAGCGCGGCCGAGGAAAGGAAAGAAAGAGGGCTGAGACGGAGGGGGAAATGCCCGACGCCCCCCGCCCTTCGTTCTCCCCGGGGTGAAGGAGGGGAAGGAAAGGAAAGCGCCCCCTCCGCCCGCCCACCCGCCCGCCCGCCGGCACTCACCAGCACGACGGCGAACCGCTCCTCCAGCTCGCCGGGCTCCGGCATGGGCAGCTTGAGCGGCATGTTGTGCGCCCTGAAGTCCGTCTGCTGCGCGTCCATGCTCCCCGCATTGCCCATGGCGACGGTGGCGGCCCTTCCCCGGGGCCGGCGGGCGAGCGGGCGCCGTCCACCTCCCTCGCCCTCTCCGGCCGCCGAGCTGCTCCTGCCGCTGCTGCCGGGGTGCCTCGCCGAAGCGCCGCCGCCGCCACGCCGCCGGGGCTGGCTCGCCGCTCCGTTATTCCTTCCCCGCCCACCCCCAGGCAGCTCCTCTTCGCCAGCCCGCCGCCGATCCGGCCCTCCGGCACCCTCCCGGCCGCCAAGGCCAGCCCAACCCGACCCGCGCGCACACACAGTCCCCTCTCTCTCACACACACGCGCGCACCTCCACCGAGGAGGGGAGGGAGCCGCGGGGAGGCGGGCCGCGCGGATCTCTGTCTCCCTCTAGGACCGGGCGCGGAAAGGATCGCCCGCCACCTTCACGCTCTCCCGCCTCCGCCTCCCCAGCCCAATCGGGCTCCCTTTCTTCGCCACGGGCTCAGCGGCTGCATGGCGCGCGGTGTCCAGGACTCCCAGCCGTCCCGACCGGGAGCAGCATGGCCGGGGCGGAGGGGTCCTCCTCCTCCTCCTTCGCCAAAGCCCGCCGGTCCCGCGCTGGATGCTCGGCTAGCGGGAGGGACGGAGCGAGCGGGCGATCGTGCGCCCGGGTCCGCCTCCGCCGCCCCGCGCGGCGCCTCCAAAACGACAGAGCCGCCGGCCAGCCAGACAAACGCGGACGGCGGCACAAAGCCCCCTCTCCGCAGACCCCTCCTACGGGGCTGATCCACGCCCCCCTCCCTCCGCCGGCCCCGGGGAGAGCTGGGAAGGGTAGTCCTTCCTGGTGGTCCTCCTGCACCGACTCTCAACACCGGGGACAGGAGGGAACGCCAGAGCGCCCCGGGGAAACCAAACCATCCTCCATTGATTTTCGACCCCTTGATACGTCCTTTCCTCAAGATCTGCACCATGGGCCCAGCTCCTGCCAAAGGGTTTCGGACAAAGTACCGTCTTGACAGTGCAGAACATTCTTCATTATTCAATTTGTTATCTGGATTTTGTCTATCTGGAAAAAATGCGCTTTGTCTTGCAGGGAAGGGACATCATTTGCTGCTTTGCTTCAGATGGCTAAATATCTTGAAAACCAACCGCTTCCCCGCACTGTATAGACCTCTTTTAAATGTATATAGACCACAGTTAAATAGTAGGTGTTTAGACATGCACAGTGCTTTTCAGGCTATCTGATGTGGTGGACTGAATCATAGAATCATAGAGTTGGAAGAGACCCCAGGGGCCATCGAGTCCAACCCCCTGGTCTGCAGGAACACCCATCAAACCATTCCTGACAGATGGCCATCCAGCCTCTGCTTAAAAACCTCCAAAGAAGGAGACTCCCCCACACTCCAAGGCAGCACATTCCACTGCAGGACAGCTCTGACCCTCAGGAACTTCTTCCTGAGGTTCAGGTGGAATCTCTTTTCCTCCAGCTTGAATGTCTTGCTCCTTGTCCTAGTCTCTGGAGTAGTGGAAAACAAGCCTGCTCCCTCTTCGACATGACATCCTGTCAAATATTTAAACATGGCTATCATGTCCCCTCTTAACCTTCTCTTCTGCAGACTAAACATACCCAGCTCCCTTAGCCGTTCCTCATAGGACATGGCTTCCAGACCCTTCACCATTTTGGTTGCTCTCCTCTGGACACACTCCAGCATGTCAATATCCTTCTTGAATTGAGGTGCCCAGAACCGGACACAGCATTCCAAATGAAGCCTATCTTTTCTTCCTCATGTGCCAGGAACCAGTACTATCATTGTCTTTTTTGGTTGAAATTGCAAACTTGCCATGGACTAGTAGATAATGGTTCATAGAATGAACAGGCCACAGAATATACTTTGAGTAGCGCTGCATTAGCACACAATGTATGCCTTCTGGAAGAGTAATGTTTATAACATCCTGTCTTTGGATTTCTATCTGCATTCCAAAAGCAAAGGTAATTTGCCTCAAAGGGGCACAGAGAGGAGATGGGTTGCAAACTAAGGCCCTTTTCACACGTGGGGAGCCGAAACAGGGCGGCGCACACAGGGGCGGAGATTACCTGCGTGTGTTTTGCTCCGTCCCTGCTCCGTCCCTGCGGGGAGCGTGGCTCTGCCGCTCCACACGACGCCGGATTTCGGCAGCGTTCGGCGGCATTCGGCGGCGCCCAAAATGGTGGCTGGCGGCTCCCGGCGGCGCTCTGCCAATCAGGGCAGCACGCCAGCCGGAAGCCCACCCCATCTGCAGAGACGCACTAATGCGTCTCTGCAGATTCACACCGGGAGCAGCGACGGATTAGTGCGGGCAAGTTTCGTAAAAACCACCTGGGAAGGTGGTTTTTAAAAAACTCGCAGCGCCACCCTTGCGGCTGCACTAGAGCGGTTGGAGGTGTGGAGCCTCACCTTTTCCAACCGCACTAGATCACCCCGCGGTGTGAACGACCTCCGTCTCGGATCGTCTGAACACGGAGTTTTACCCCATGTGGAAATGGCCTAAGCTGCATAGCAAGAATATAGGCATAGGTCAGTTAACAAAACCTCTGACAAAGAAGCTCCTATTTACACCTGCCAGACCCCCTTTTCCTCCTTCTAGCAGGAATTTTTTTAGCAGAATTGCCATTGGGAGGATGGTGAGGAAGATGGCTAGAAAAATACAGCCTTTTGGTATCAGATTGAAGCAGTCCATCTCCATAAACAATGCAATAAAGCTTTAGGAAAGAAAGAATGGGATTCTGCTCCAGCTCTCATATTGTAGCTGTGTGTACCTGCCTACAACAGGCAAGGTAAACAGCAGCTGCTTCCAGAAACATTTACTGAGTATGTGTGAAAAGCAAAAGACAAGGGAAGGCAGATTAGCCTTCCTTACCAGCTGTTGTCAACATGTTAAAAAAAGAGCATGGATCTATTGACCAAAATGGAAATCCTAAGAAAAGTGGAAACTGGTGAAATAAAATCATCATCCCAAGATGCGCTTTGGAAGAAGCCCTCACATGGTCTCTGTTGAACTGGGGACTCCTTAAGTATGCAGGCAGTTTGTGATTCACAAGAAAGGTTTTTTTGGGGGGGAGAGGTTAATCCCAGCAATGGTCTGACAAGAACTTGGAATCTACCAGGGCTTAAAGAATGTTGAGGTGTCCATTGGGGATCTGTGTTTGTTTGGCCTTCTATATTACTCTTTGTTCCATTTGTTCCGTTGAACTGATTAACTGGCGAGTCTAAAGCTGTAATACCTGAGGAGTTACTACTAACATATTGAGCACTCATATCTACTGGAACACAATAATCTAGGATTGATTTCTGAGTGAGACTGGTTAATTAGGTTAATTAGGGGATCACAAACTTTGCATGGAGAAAGACTTATGTTCACTCTCTAGTCTTTCCAGGTAGGGCTAGGAAGGACTACTGTTTCCAACCCCAGGTAGCCACTGCCAGTCAGTGTTAATAACTCTGAGGTAGGTGGCTCAAGGGCCTGACTTAGTACAAACCCTACAACTGTCCTGATTTTCCAGTTAATCTCCTGCCATCCCATTTTTTTCAGCTTCTTTTGAAATGTTTCAGTTTCTTTCTCCTCCTCCCACTTTCCTCTCTTGTCCTCAGCTTTTTTCAAAGTGCAAAAGTGGTTTGTTTGCACTCAGCAGGGGAGAAAGGAGAGGAGGAGACAGAATGCTACCCTTCTCTGGAGGCTTAGGTAAAAGCAAACAATTACAAGCTTCTCCTAGCTTGCATGTTCTACTTCATTAATAACTTCTGCCATCTTGATCACTATCTGATGTTGCTTGGCCACACACATCCCAGTTTTCATCTGTGAAATGTTGGAGGGTCTGTTGGTATAAGGTAGATCTCTACGAGATCTTACCCTTTTAATCCCATGCGTTAGATATTCCACAGGCAGAGGTTCCTACCCAACATGTCTGCCTTCAAAGTCACGGCTGATAAATCTCTTTCTAGGCAACAAGCTTGTTGACCAAATCATGCCAGGCTGGTCAGGTTGTGGAAGAAGTTCCTGGGTCACCAGGCAATTTGAGCTGCTGGACATCACTTCTTCACCCAGCCCCTGACATGGAAGAGGGAAAGATAAGGAGCATGATGACAGCTGCTCTGGTGGCTTTCACATGCCAAGAGAGAAGGACTTCTCCACTCTTTCTTAGAAGCCTGCAAAGGCCATTAGAACTAGTGTTGCAGACACCACCATATTCTTCTCTTCCTCCTTCCTTGATAGAGAGGGCCCAAAGAGAGAGAGAAAGAGAGAATATGGGCATGTGCATTCATGCATGGGGGGCACTATTAACAAAGAGTAGACATAATAATTTGTGACTGTTCTCATGTGCCTTCCAGTGAACTCCATCTTATGGAGATCTTCCCATCAGGTTCTCTTGGCAAGATTTGTTCAGAAGAATTTTACCCTTGTCTTCCCCTTAGGCTGCCAAAAGAGTGTGGCTTGCCCAGGGTCACCCAGTGGGTTGCTGAGTGAGGATTCAGACCCTGGATTCTCAGAATCCTAGTCCAGCACTCAAACCACTCACTCTGCTCTTTTTTATTCAATGTAAGTCTCTTTTAAAAAAAAGTAGTCTGTCCCACAGTGGCAATGGGAAGAGATGTGTCTGTTTCAAGATTTATTCAAAGGAGGCTTTCCATTGCCTTCCTCAAAGGATGAAAAGTATTACTCACCCAAGGTCACCCAGTGGGTTTTCATTGCTGAGAGGGGATTCAGGCCCTGGTCTCCTAAAACCCAAGTCCAATATTCAAACTGCTACATCACACTGGCATTCCTCACAGATCTATTGTTCTTGTAAGCCTTCAAGTCATTTCTGACTTATGGTGAGCCTAAAATGAATCCATCATAGGAGTTTCTTGGCAACTTTGTTGGCAGTTGCCTTTGCCTTCCTCTGAGGCTGAGAGAGTATGACTTGCTTTGCTTTTTTCTTTGCAAGCTTTCTTCAGTTTGATTATAATGACACACATGTCTACCTTTTCCTTGAAGACTGCACAAAATGGAGTGTTATAGCTGGCATTCCTGTTGTAACATTTACTTTCTGTTACTAATATTTCTTCTTGTTGTCGCATTTTAATACTTGGCATCACTTGAATATCCAATTTGCAGACACTTGCTTCTCAGGAACAGGCATGAGTGGTGGTGTAATGTCTCAGCATCATAACTAGCATTACATATATGCAATTATAAAGCGTTACATCTTACCACTTTTCAAAGACAAAAAACTGGCAGCCAACAGAAGAAATGTAGTAAATGCTATGAATCACACAGCACAATGCTTTATTCATGTTCGTGCTTTGGTTGAGGAGTCTGTAACAGCAATGAAATTCTTACATCCTAATTCTTACATCTAACGTCCCCCACCCTTCACACAATATAAACCATGTGTTTGAACTAGATTGTAATTCATTGTAGAAAAAATGTAAAGTTTTTTTTATAAATTGCCAATGAGATAAACATTTGTTAAGGGAAAGTAGCTGATTACTTTGGTTTGGAGAGGACTCATAACTATCCACATCAATATGATCGTGATGAAAGCAAGATGGCATGCATTATTATTTTAAGGGAGAAACCTTTTGTTAGTTATCTGATATAGTATAATTGTTTTTGCTAGAGGCAAAACTAAAGAGGTTGTCGTAAATATATTAAAATCACAAGTCACTGTTCTTTGTGTTGATGTCAGAGAAGATTACAGTTTTTATGTTTTATTTCACCATTAATGAAACTGATATACATGTTGAAAGTGAGTGGCTGCCCTGTGGAACAGTTACCAGAATCTTGGTTTACCAGAGTTGAAATCACTATTGTTGGTAGCATAATGAAAGTAAACACAAAGGCCCTTTCCGCAGCTTACCTGTTCTCGGTGCTGGACTGCGGGGATTGCGCGAGTTATCCTCTTGCAAGAGGCTCTCGCATCTCTGTTGCTTCAGCTCCGCAGCTGCTGCCTGCCCGTGTGACAGCCCCTCCTCTTCCTTCCACAGTGCAGCCTGGGATTTTCCCAGGCTGTGCTGGGGCAGGAAGTGCAGGTGCCACAGCTCCGGAGCTCCGCACGCATGATAAGTGCGTGTGGGACCCTGGAGCGATGTGCGATCACGCACCATGTTCGACTCAAAGCCAAAAATGAAATAGTGCACAATCGGCGCCTGCCAGCCCGGGCAGCATCACACAATTGCAAGGACATCATGTGGATGTCTCCTCGCAATTGTGCGATGCTCCGGAGGCCCTTTCGCATGGCGAATGCCGTGCAAAAAGGGCCAAAGTTTGGTCTACAACTGGAGTGGGAATCACAGCCCTTCTAATGTTGCTCATACATCCAAACAGGAAATGTTGGTAATCATAGGCAACTGGAATGCAAAAGTAAGAAACTGATCAGAACCAGATATTGTGGGAGAATTTGACCTGGGATCAGGAAATGAAGCAAGATATTGACTTCTTGAATTTTGTGAGAGCAACAGTTGCTTGTTGCAAACACCTCTTTCAGACAACCAATGAGAGGACTGTACACATGGACATCACCAAATTGCCAATATAGAAATCAAATAGACTATATAATTGGAAACAGAAGATCGAGAAGGTCCTTTCTCTCCACAAACACAAGACCAGGAGCAGATTGAGGCACAGGCCATGAACTACTAACATCAAAAATTTGTAGGGTGGAAATGGCCCTAGTTCCAAGAAAGCTGTTCCTGTGCTAAACTTGCATCTGTAATGGACTGGATGAGGGCAAAAAATTGAAGCTCAATCCAGACAAGACAGAGGTACTCTTGGTCAACTGAAAGACAGACTTGGGAATAGGGATTCAACTGTATTAGATGGGGTTACACTACCCCTGAAAACACAAGTTCATAGTTTGGGGGTACTCTTGGGTTCAGCCTTGAGCCTGGAGGCCCAGGTTTCAGCAGATTTCCTCCTTCAGCAGTGTGTTTTTGCACAGTTAAAGCTAGTGTGCTAACTGTTCCCATTCCCAGAGAAGGCAGGAACTGGCCATGGTGATACACGCTTTGGCTGCATCCTATTTGGATTACTGCAATGTGCTCTGTATGGGGCTGCCTTTGAAAAGTACTAAGAAACTTAGTAAGCCCAAAGAGCTGCAGCCAGGCTGTTGACTGGGGCTGGCTACAGGGAGGACACAGCCACCTTGTTGTAACAGCTCTACTGACTGCTGGTTTGTTTCCACACACAATTCAAAGTGCTGGTTTTGACTTATACAACCCTGTATGGCTTGGGTCCAGGTTGTTTGAAGGACCATATCTCCTATTAGACCTCTAAGATTGTCTGGGGAGGCCCTTTTCTCTCTTCCACCACCCTCTCAGGCTTGTTTGATGGGAAAAGGGAGAGGGCCTTCTCAGTGGCTGCTTCCAGACTTTGGAACTTCCTCCCTAGAGAGGCCAAAATGGCTCCATCGTTGCTCTCCTTCCAATGACAGACTAAAGCCCTTTCCATACCTTACCATTTTCCATCTTTGTCCCATTGCAATCCTGGCAGTACTGCTGCCAGGATAGGAACATGACCCATATACTCCCCTCCGTACCCGGCCAGGTGCCTGTGGAAGAGTAGCACTGTCATACGCCAGGCTGAACAGGCTGCCGATTCAGACGGGGATTCTGAGTTGAACTTGGACTCCCAGCCGGGGGAGAATCTCTTGGAGGGAGAGGGGGCTCCTGCAGATGCAAGGGAGGGGCCTGCCAGTGACTCCACGGCTATCCCAGAGCCGGGGCCCGAGCCAGTACCTGCAGCAGAGGAGGCCAATGCTTCTGGCTCGACAGAAGCTGCTGTTCCCGACTCCAGTCCAGAGTTTGCAGCAGACTTTCCCCCCATGTTCCTCCAGAGGCAGCTGGAAAAGGTGGTGGTTCGTAGATCAAAGCAACTGCTCGAGAAGCGTCTGAGGGCCTCCAGCTGCGGGCCAGGCCAATGGACGTTTGATCAGCCCCAGCTAGTCTAAAGACTATTTAAGGCAGATGCTGGGGGAGGGGGTCACGGGGCAACAACCGTCGACCATTCTGTTTCATGACTTTCTGTTCCTGGTTATTTTGTTAATCCTCGTTGCTGATTTCACTGCTTCCGTCTGTTTTGGGTGACGTAACCCCTTAATTACTTTATGGCTTTATTTACTGCCTCTGTTTGCTTTGGGTGCCGTAACCCCTTGATTATTTTACTGCCTACTTACTAAAAACCATAAAACTCCAGTTGCTGCCTCTGTGTTTGCTTAGCCTCCGCCTGACACTGACAAACACAAGGGACATGCATTTTTCTTCCACAGTGCAGCTGGCCACTTCCTGTGCTACACTGGGGAAAAAAGCACCTAGATTGCGCTTCCTCCCTTTCTGCACATGTACCAGCAACAGGATTGGGAGCCACTTGATTCATATGCTGTATCAAGAGACAACGATGAAAGTAAGAGGTAACCCTCTTGGGCACCTTACCAAAACCATAGAAATACAGAAAGGTGTGAAGCAAGACTGTATACTAGCCCCACTCTTATTTAATTTTTATATCAACTCCATGGTGACTCAGTTCCCGAACACTGACTTTCATCCCCCCAAAATAGCTGATAGGAATATTTCAATCCTGCTCTATGCAGACAATGCAGCCATACTCTCAAGAACACCCATTGGCTTTAAAAGAGCACTGAGAACTTTAGTTCAATACTGCAGGGCAAATCAATTAGAACTCAATTATCAAAAAACTAAAATTATGGCCTTTACCAAAAGGCCTAAAAAACATTTGTGGAATATTGATGGCCATAAAATTGAGCAGGTTTCTTGCTTTAAATATCTGGGAGTAGCTTTACAAGCAAATGGTAGTTTGAAAATGCATGGGAAATATGCTGCAGATAATGCTCAAAGAAGCTCATCGGCTATTCTAAAAAAAATTAGGTCAAAAGGAGGACAATTTATACCAGCAACCCTCAAATTGTTTAAGGCAAAAGTGATTGCGCAACTCCTTTATGGCGCTCAGCTGGCTCCCTTTCAAAACTATGCCCCGCTAGAGCTTGTACAAACAAAATTCCTAAGAGCGATTTTTCAGACCCCCAAGTGTGTTTCAAATGCTACTCTAAGATTAGAGTCAGGCTGTATGAAAATAGAGTCTAGGATGTGGGTGACTATAATAAACTATTGGCTTAGATTAGTTTCTTCTTCTACTGGCTTTGTCTCTTTGGTGCTGAAAGATGGACTCCATTCCAGATGGAATCAAACAGTGGTTACTAAACTACAAAGCTTGGGCTTCTCTCTAGAATCCTTATGTAATTTAGGCTATGATAGAGACAAAATGGCCATTAAACAAAGGATAGTGGACATAGAGCATCAAATGGACCTTGGTATGACTCCTACTTTTATTATTAGTGATTCCAATAGATACGTTGCTATACCTATGAAGTATTTAAATAAATTGCAAATCCCTGAATACCGAAGAGCCTTTACCTTGGCACGGTGTAATGCTTTGCCATCAGCACTATTGGAAGGCAGATATCGGAAGATACCCTTCCTAGAGAGAAAATGTCCATGTAATAACGAACAAGTGGAAACTGTGGAACACGCACTTTTACGATGCCCATATTACAAGGATTTACAATTAAATCTTATGTCCCCCATTCTTAATAGATTTTTAGGCCACTCGGAACAGTTCTATGTCTCACTATTACTTTCAGATCATAACTCAGAGATATTCTATAAAGTAGCTAAGTTTTGTACAATTGCCATTAGAATCTGGCACAAGATGGTCAGTGATGTAGATTAGACAAAGGGTAGATAAAGGAGAATTTTATGAGGAGGATGTTGTATGTTTTATATTTCTTTTTAACCAACTGACTATTTATATGTACTAATTTGTCTTTTACTGACTGATTTTATGTTTTATGAGAAAAATGTTGTATGATCTTATAGTCTTTTTTAACCAATTGACTATCTATATGTACCAAATTGTTTTTTATTGATTGATTTTATATGTTTTATGAGGATGATGTTGTATGGTTGCATATCTCTTTCTAACGAATTGACTATTTATATGTATCTTGTATCTTGTTTGTTCTTGTATACTGGTCTGTGACTGTAATAAAGTTGATTGGATCGGGAACCATTACCAGATTTTTTCTGGTAATGGAATATCCTGTGATTGCAAAAGCTGGGGACGCATGGGCATGTGTGACATTGTGTGAAACACAACTTGTGGACCAGCAGCAGCAGTGCATCTCTATCCTGGGACAGCGATGTCGTGCAGAAATGGCCTAAGATGTTTTTGTGCTGGCTGGTTTTTATAAATTGACTGGGTATAGGCCCTTGCTGTACAGGTGTCTTTTAACATATTTAATATTTTTAATATTAATATTTTAATGTTATAAATGGTTAAATTGGTTTTTAACTTTTATTTTCATACTTTAATGGATTAGCTGCCTTGAATTCCACTGTCAGGAGAAAGAAAGGATATAAATAGATAAAATCATTATCATCATCACCATCATCATCTCTATCTCTTAAACTGAACAGGGCAAACAGAACTACTTAGCCCACAGGAAATAAATAAAAAAAGCTACTTCTGCAGCTCTCTGAGAATCAGAGTGAGCCACACTGTTCAGCAAACAGAGACTATCATGAAAGAGGAGCAATTTGTTCATGGTTTAGTGTATTGCTGTCTAATGCTTCACAGATGAAAACTGGTACATGTGTGGCCAAGGTACATCACAGTGTGGTCAACATGGCAAAGTTATTAATGAGGAAGATCACACAAGAAGGAGTAATTGTATTTTCTTTTAACTAGAAGATAGTTAATTTGTTTTGCCTGACCTAACTGAAAAATGCAAATCCACCGCCTCTTCTCCTTGCTGAGATAAATGAATGCAAACAGCTTCTGCATTTGAACACATTTTGCACCAATGGAAATAAACTGAGGACTAAGAGGGAAAGTGACAAGAAGAGAAATAAACTGTGACATTTTAAAAGCAACTGAAAAAGTGGGATGACAAAGGATTAACCAGGATGGTCCTGGTGGTTGGCTTTAAGTTGAGAAGTAGTTGCTATTTGCTGCCCTGCCTAAATAGAATAATGGCATTGGGCCAAACCCTGGCCATTTCTGTACTAGCCTGTTATAGGGGATGATTCCATTTTTAAATCCTCCCTGGGTTTTCCCCCATTTTTGGGAGAGGCTGGCTGGCCCTTCCCAAAAAACTGCAAACCCCGGGTCCAGAGGATGTTAAAAGTGAAATCATTGCGCTATAACAGGCTGGTGGGAAATGACTTGTTAGCTGTGTGAGAAGGTCTGGAATGGCAAACAACCTATGCATTTTGCGCTGCCAAAATTCAACAATTTTAAAAATTCTTTAGGGTTCAAAGTTGTCTTCTCCAATGCTTTCAGTTTTCTTCTCTCAAATTTGCTTGCAAAAAATTTTACTACCGGTAATTTTTTTAATCTCGGGGAACGCCCGGGATGTTGTTATTTTTAATCAGAGTATGAAGTTTGATATAATAAATGTTAATATGTTTTGTTTTTAAATGTCCTTCAAAAACTTAAGGACACCCAAATGTAAACTTTGAACATTCATTCAACATCTGTAAAAAATTTTTTTTCAACTCCATTGCATATGAATTGTTATACTGATAAGTTCTGCAAGCCACTTCAGCAACGCAAGAAAATGAATCAGAGGGTTTTGTTTTGCCTTTGTTACATGTAGGCAGGCAGTTTATCTGTGTATTTTCAGATGACAGTTTCCATGCCTGTGCACACATGCTTCTTGTGCAAGAGCTGACTCTGCCTGATGCAGAGCGATACGGGCTTGTGCCCTGATAGGCAGGTAAAAATTTAACCTATATAAGCTAGTGCCATTGTGCTGTGCGCTCCGCATAATGAAACTTCCTTTTTAAATTTAGGAATTAGCTAACAGGTTTTAAAACTCTGATTTAAAATTTACGGCAGTGCTACATTTTCATTAAATTCCCCAGAATTAAAGGGGTGCCCCTAATTATTAGGTTTCAGACCTCTGCATGCTGGGAGTAGATGCACTGCTAAAGTGGAGCTTAGGCCTGAGCAGACACATATAAGACTGCATTGGAAAAGAGTCATAGCCAAAAATCCAGGTCTTCAAAATTACTATTGTAGACCAACACAACACAGTGCTGAGTTGCATGAGCTGCACTCCAAAAAGCAACTTTTCCCAGTTGTACAATAACCATCATCTTTAAATTTTACTAATCAGATGTCCAGAAAAAGGGAATAGAATTCAAAACTTCTGAGAATTAGTTTAGCAAAGTGTCTGAGCATTGAACCAAGGGTTCATATCTGTCATTAACTCACTAAAAACCTTAGGCAAGACTATTTTTTAAAAGCACCCCCTGCCAGAGCCAGCATAGTGCAATGGTTTGAAGTTTGAACTATGACTCTGTGGAGACTGGGGCCCCTTTTTCACGGGGGGTTTTTTAAAAGGGGTTCCCATTTCCCAAATTTTATCAGGTCCCCTTTTACATGTTAGAGAGCATGTGGTCGCATTAAATTTTTTGGGTTTTCCCACCACAATCTGGGGGGGAGCCACCAATCAGCATTTCCGCGCACTTTTCAAAGACCGGAAAAAAATGTGGTCTTTTCCTCCAAACCGCGCTCGATGTTTCCATGAAAAAGCAGCGGTGCGTTTGTTTCGTGCGGGCAATCAAGGAGGGAGGGATCAAGGCGTGGTCAGCAGAACCCCACAGGACCGCCCCCAGCACGAGCGGGCGGGGGCCTTTTTCCCAAACCCGCTGAGGCGCCTGCAAGGAGGAGGCAAAGGGGCCGAGGAAGGGAAAAAAAAGGGGAAGGTTTCAGCGGCTGCAAGGAGGAAGCAAAGGGACGAGGAAGGGAAAAAAAGGATGGTGGGTTTTTTCCCAGCCCCCCCTTTGCCCGTGCGGCATCGTGAATTGCGGGTTTCCGGGGGTTGTGTCTCCCGAAGGTGCCCTGTTTTTAAAATAGGGGGCCCGGGGGGGAGGGGGGGCTGGCGAGTGGATACACTCGCCGAGGATGGCATGGCAGGATGCTTTTAAAGGTTAGGGAAAATTGGGAAAGCTGTGGAGGGGGGCAGGGGGAAAGGGGGAGGGAACGTCCAAAGCAGCCACCGCGTCAAACCCGTTCTCCAGGTTACTTTGGAAGCGGGATCATGGCACAATGACGGGATGCTGTGTAAATTTGGGGATGGCTGCTGTGCTGCTCCGGAACGGGGTTTCCCCGTGCAAACTTTTACTGGGAAACGTATTATTTTTCTCTGGGGACTGTTTGGCGCCCCCAGAAAAAAAAAGGGCCCTTGGAATCTTCCTTTTAAAAACCCCAATTCTCGGGCTGGGGGGGGGGGGGTAGTGGCTTCTGTTTGACCCCTGACAGTAGTTATTTTTGAGCGGCCACCATTAATACAGTCACGCCCCATAAGGGCCTGCTGTGTTGTTTGTCTAAACCCCCCCCCCGCCACAGGGCAGAGGGGGATGATCTTCCTGCCAGGGCAGGAGACTCAGTGGTGTTCCATGCTTCTTTAGCTGTCTTGGACATGGCAGAGATCCATGGGGCAAGGAACGAAAACCACCATTTTTTGGGGGGAGGCAAAGCATTTCATCTTTTAAACCATGGGTTTTGGGGGGGAGGACCCCTTTGGGCAGAAAACCAGTTCCTGGGACTATTGTATAGGCACACAATTTACCACATCGTTTTCACTCTAGCTTGTGCCAAAATTTAAGTTGTTGTACATTAGCTTGAAGCTGTTGATATCACAAAAGCTGAAAGGTTATCTCCCCTCCCTTGAAATCTGCCCTTTGAAGTTATAAAACAAGGCAGTTCCCTTTGTCAGTTCGTACTGTTTGCTTTGTTTATAAATACTAACCCCCCTCCTTGTCTCCACAGGATTGGAAATCCACGGGGAGTGCGCATTCCCAGTGCAAATTTTCCCACGGAGTGTTGATCCAAGCTGAAAAGTCCACGCTGACACTCTCCCCTTTTCCACCACTTCGCCAAACACGCAAAACAGTTTGTCTGGCTGGCAAATTGCACAGTGGTCCGTGACTGAAACAGTGGCATGCCACAGACGCCACGCTGACCTAACAGCTTTGCAGGGGAGGGCTACATGCAAGGAGCCACACACCTATTTGAAAGAATAAATTTTTTAATAAATAAATTTTTCCTTTTTCCAAAAAAATATATTTTCATAACTACATATTTACATAAATAAATAAAAAAGTGCTGTACAGGGTGGATGTGCGTTTGGGAAAGGGCGGGGGGTTTTAAACTTTGGGCCCTTTGGGAAACGTTTTTACTCCGGGCACAGGGGTGTTCCTCCTCCGGCTCCTCCACACCCGTCCCTGGCCGCTCCGGTTGAGGGATGTTCTCTTGGTCTGCTGCCCAAAACAAAGGTGAAATTCGATTGGGGCAGGGCCATCCACAGCAGCCTTTTTGAAGGAGGAAACTTTATTGTGTCCTTTGTTGATTTTTGGGGGCGTTAGGGGGGAAAATAAAAAATAAGCCAAGGGCCAAAAAAATAGAGGTTTTCCTCCTTTTTCCATCCCTGGCATGCCCTGCGTGTCCACGGGGGCTTGGTGGCCAGGCGCATGGCGTCTTCTGCCTATGGAAATGCAACAGTAAATCAGCGGGGGTTTTCTACTCAGGCAGGGTGCATCCCCCTTTGCGGGGGATCCACGACAACCATTCCCCTGGGGTTCCCATAGCCACACAGGCGCAGTGTGTTGCGCTTACTACGTCTGCCACCGGCTGTCCAGCTGGGGCTCCCCGCCGCCCTCCACAGGCTACCCATCACCTCGAAAAAGGGTGGCCTTGCGTGGGGGGGCGGGTTTTCCGTTGTAGGAGCGCAGGATGGCGTAAACCGTCCGCTTAGCCCGCTGAAAGGGGTTCGGACCTCCTCCACACTCCTCCCCATGGCCATGTCGCTTTAAGGCAGTGGGCAACGGTGTGGAGGTGCTCATCATCGTCTCCCCTTGTGGGGGGGACCATGGGTTCCAACACACCGCCACACCACCTTACCATGGCCAACATCTCCCTGGTCTCAAATTTAAAAACCACCCCCGAGGCCCCTCCTCAACCGGTCCGGCCGCCATTTCTGCAGGAATGCCCTCGTCCGCCCCCACTAACAAACCACGCGGCTGCAGTACCAGCAATTGTCCACTAGGGGATTTTTTGGCGCCGCCATTTCCCGCGCGCCAGGAGGACGCATGCGCGAAACGCGATGAGAGGAAGGAAAAAAAAGGGAGGAGCCTTTTTTCCGTTTGAGAGGACGTGTAGGGGGGAAAGGAGGTTTGCAAAAGGAACAAAAAACCCAAAAGGTAACATGCAAAGCGGGGAGCACACCGGGGGAGTGACTGCAGCGTGGAGGAGGAAGGGTTTCCTTTGAGGCGACAGTCCATAAGGCCAAGAGGCTTGGCCTGGCGCCATACGGAATAAAAAACCCTCCTGGACATTTGGGGTAAACGTAGGTTCCAGAGGGACCTCCAGGCTACCTACAGAAATATAAAAATTTTTCGAGGAGATTCAGGGAAAATGATTAGAAGGGGACATAGGCGGACCGCTGAGGAGTGCAGGACGAAAACTAAAAGACTGCGTGCAGCCTACCGTGAGGCTGTGGCGGAAAATGGACGGGCGCAGCCAGGGTGGAATGTCCCTACTTTGAGGAACTATCCAGGTTTGGGGGGGGAATGCTTTGCCGAACCCCCAAAGGTTTCGTTGAGAGCTTGCAGGTCGCCATGGGACCCGAAAAAGCGAATGAAAAAAAGCGGCTTTAGAAGGTACGTAGGGCAGCGAGTCGAGGGTTTTTCCCTTCCCCATAGGTTTTTTTTGCGCCCCCACTAAATCCGATTTTCCCTTTTTCAGGGGTGGACAAACAGATGAGCCAGGAACTGTTTGAAAAAACATCATATGATGGGGAGTCATCAGGTGAGGCTGCATGGGTTTACAATACTTTAAATTTTTGGATTTACTCTACAATAACCCTTCGTGGTTTCAGGGCAACGCAGGAAAACGGACATAAATAAATAACAGGTGGATGAGGCCCAGAGAGCAGGCCTCACATGCAAGCAGGGCGCGCCCACGTGCATGGCCACAACGGCCCACCACTCCTGCTGCCCCTTTTTGGAATACTTCTTCTTTCGCAGCAAAAGGGGTGGCATACCCATTTCCAGGGAACTTTTCACTCTCTAGGTGACATCAGGGTCATTTACATTACCATTCTTTGCTTGCAGGAGTGAGGAAATTCCGAAAGGAGAAACCTTATGGGACTTAAGTGACAATGCCATTTCCACACCACATGTTACAGTGCAGCTTTTCCACTTTCAGCATCCTATGGGATTCTGTGGTATGTAGTTTAGGGAAGGGTATATAGAATTCTCAGCCAGAGAGCTCTTTGGCTTTAGAAAATCCCCAATCCCACAACTCCACAGAATGTTGAAAGTGGAATAATGCACTGTAACAGTGTGGTGTGGCTCTCGTCCCAGGCCAACCACTTATAGCCTCCTGCTGCAAGGTCTAACTATTTCGTTTTACCTCCAAGCAGGGATCAAGAACAGCTGCCCCACAACTATGCAGGTTGAAACTCCTGCACCGGGGGGTTCTAGCACCACGGCTGCTGGTGAGTTAAGGTGTCCTGCAGCCGAAATATTGCTGCGGGGAGTTTATATTGCATCGGGATAACCGTGGGGGTATTTGTCACCACAGGTTTGGAGATTCAAAAGCATGGCGTTACGCGGCGGCCTTTATATGCCCATTGTACTTTTGAAACCTTCATGGCCGGGACAACCTCAGCATGCTGTTATCTTCACAGTTAAAGTTTCTGTGCATCCGTTAGGGCAATGCCCAGAAAAAGGCATTTAACATTCTGCCTGTTGTTGGACTGCCATTTAAAGTTTCTTGGAAACCCTTTCCCGTTGGAGGCTGAAGCCTTACATGAAGCAAGGTACATGACTGTGACAACTGTTTTGTGTGGTTTCTATCTTTCTACAGTTTTATGAGTACCTTGATTTCAAAAAAGGGTGTCTAATTGCCACTTGCTCATACATGTTGTGTCCTAGCTCCGAATGATAAGGTTTATTTTAACCCTTTTTCTGAACAAAACCTCCCCACACTAGCCCGGACAGGGAGAGCGAGATGCCCACGGCAAGAATGTCCCCCCCGCACGCCTGAGGATGAGCAGGAACAGAACCGCAGCGGGGGGCCGGGGCAAGGCGTTTGCCTATGCAAGGGCAACCTTGGACTTCCATGGGGCCGAAAGAGGAGAGGAAACTTGAAAAGATGGCCATGGACACGAGAGGCGGCTCGAGAAGCGACAGGGGAAAATGCGCGGCAAGGAAAATCAATTCTAAAGGGGATGCGCCACTGCCATGTCTAATATTTCAGATGCGGTAACAGGCGTGGGCGGGCAAACCAATCACCTCCTGGCTCCTCCCGGTCCCGACAGCTAACTTTTGGGGAGCACAGCGCAAAAGTAGCCGGGAGCAGCGAAAAGGCGGCTCCCAGCCAGGAGCAGGAGGGAGGGAAGGGCAAGGCCGGAAAGGGGCCCGGAAGCCACGGCAAATTTATAGCCCTTGAGCATTTTGTGGGTCCTGGCGCAGGAAAAAAAATAAAAACCCAGCTTTTCCTTCCCAAGCGGGCCAGCGATGTACTTGTTTGTTGATGAGAACTGTTCATAATGGAAAAGGTTCCCTTCCCCCCCAAATTTTTTTTTTTTTTCCGCATTTATCAAAACAGTCAAATAAAACCTATTACCATTTTCAAAAAAACGCAATATTTATTTTTTTATAACATTTTGGGTTAAATGGCCGTCCAATAACACGAGGTCAATATAAATCCAGGGACAGCTTGAAGGAGGACCCACTCCTCGCTGTGTGGGGGGGAAAAGTCCAAAGAAGGTGGGGGAACCAGTGACAGCTAATTGCAGTCGCCCGCAATCATATTGGCGATAGCGTCCCTCACCAGTTCCCCTTCATGGATCCTCCTGGAAGAGTTATGAGGACGGGACTCCCTGTCGGTGCGTCTCAGAGTCAAGGGGGCTGGCTTCTGTATCATGGGGTGGAGAAGGTGCCCTTTGCCCCACAAATGTTGTGTAGCACCACACAAGCAGACACCACGGGGGGGTAGTTCTTCTCCGAGACGGTCAAAAAGGGGGCCCAGAGACACCCCCATCTGGCCTTAAGCCTGCCCCAAAGCGCGCTCCACAACATTCCTACAGTGGTTGAACACCCTGTTGTAGGCTATCTTCTTGGGGGTGAATGTCCGCCGTAAGGCTTCATTAGCCATCTCGACAGTGGGTATGCAGCGTCGCCCAGAATAACTGGGCCTATGGTGACACTGTCTATGGTGATGGTCGGGTTCCCGGGTTAAAACCCCGCCTCCATGGCATGCCAGAGTGATGAGTGCCTGAAAACCAAGGGATCGTGCGTTTTTCCAAATGTAGCCCAGCACGATGTCCCCCAAACCTCCCCCAATGATCCACTGTTCCCTGTAGGAGAATGGAAAATGCGCTCTTCCTGTTCACAAATTCTTCCCCGGGCCCCTTGGGGGGGCTTACTTTGATGTGCGTGCCATCCACAGCTCCCCAAAGCACTGAGGGAAACCCATCTGGCGGAAACCATTCATAATCTGTGAATGTAGAGGGCAAGGAAACAAGTAGTCAGTTTGTAGCTGGTTTGAGATAAAAATATTTGTGGGGCGCACGCGCACACACCCCATGGGACCTGGTTGGCCTCCCAGTGTCTTGGAGGACAGGACACAACTTCATTGCTTGGCCCACACATTAAAACGGGCACCAAATCCAAAAAAATCGCGCGCTCCCCATGGGGTGATAAAGTAACACTGTGGTGAAAAAAAAGGCAAGCCCGCAGAGTGTACCTGGTTGCCTTCAGCAGTTATGTCATGCTGATGGAGGGGGAAAGTGCCCTGCTGCCTCCCGCTCATCCCAAGGGACCATGATGGCCGAGATGGCATATACTGTGTTTTGCTGGAACGCCCCCAACCTGAAGGTCCACAACCACATCCCGCAGTGCCTCCACAGCTAGCTGTTTTCAGCTGGTATCTTTACAGGGGAACTTTCTGCTGGCAGGCCTTAATTAGATAATCCAGATACCGGGAACCCCGTGGACATCCATGCACTTTCTTCTGGGTGGCAATTTGCTTAGCAACTCTACATTCTTGGGCCAAATTTACTGCAAAACCCAACCTCTTCTCCCAAAAGAAAACCAAACCCCCTCCTCCTCCCATTTTTAAACCCACTGGGTTTGGGGGAAACAGCGGACCTACCCTCCGGTAGTCCCCCAAGCAACAGTGGACGCAAGGAGTTCATGCTCGATCGCAAGGCACACCTCGATCACGATGACAGACACCGTTGACACTCCCAGGCCAAAAATGTTCGCTGTCTTCCGGTATATCAGGGGCGATGTAAGCCACCACACGGTATGGCCACCCTCTCCTCTACAGAAATCGCTTGCCTCATCCCTGTGGTTCTTCTTTCAAGGAGGGACGCAGGCGCCCCGCGATTTCAAAGAGGGTGGCTTTTGTTATCCGGAAGTGGTACAACCACTGGTAGTCATCCCATTTCTGCAGCACCTCCTCGCTCCACCACGCCCGCCGCATCCGCTCCCCAACCCACCACCTTTTGGGGCGCGGGACTTCATAAAAAGAGGTGCAAGAATTGTGTAATACAACCTCGAGCGTCTCATGGCAGCGCGACGGTTCCTTGCGGCCTTTCGCCTAAATCGCACCATCTTTTGGGCCAGCAATTTCAAGCGCTCCTAACAAGGCTGCAATTGCTGTCATAAACGGGGCAAGGAGCCCAGCTATTTCCCTCAACTGCTCGTTCGCCATACTCAAAACAGCAAAAAGCGAGCGGGCGGGAAAAATTTGACAAAAAATTTCCCCCGGTGCTTCAGCGGGGGCGGGGGGGGGGGGGGATCCCGGGGGGGTGTGAGGGGACGCACGTGTGTTTTGGCGTCATTGATGACGTCCAAAATTTTACTTTTTGAAAAAAGGGGACCGCCAAAACAAACGCTAGGTAGGGCGGGGAAAAAACGTTGGGAGGGGCTATGGCCGCGCTGTGTGAATGCGATAATGCTCGCCTAGCCTCTTGCCGATCGAGCCATTAGAAACGACCAAAAGTTCGGCACGTTTTAGTGGGGATTGGGGGAAAAACCTGCCTGGATCGCGGTGGGAAGATTTCAGCACCCCGTGTGGAAAAAAGGGCCAGGATTCAAATCCCCCACTCAGCCTTGGAAAACTGCTAGGTGCCTTTGGGCAAGTCACCCTTTCTCAGCCTCAGAAGAAGAAAAAGGCAAGCCACTTCTGAATAAATCTTGCCAAGAAAGCCCCATTTTAGATTCACCTTAGAGTCACCGTAATAAAATGACTTGAAAGCAAATAACAACAATATCCAGATGTTTATTATATGATATTGGATGTATTTTGGAAGAAGCTTTCAAGTCATCTCCAGACGGTGAAGATGTTGTTACTGCTGCTGCTGCTGCTGTTTTTTTTCTTTTGCAAGGCTTACCTGACCTGTCTGTGTCATTTAACACGTGCAGTTTTGAATAAAAGGTTTGCTGGAACATATGGATGTGGCCTTTTTTTTGGTATAGGAATCTGTTCTTATTCCTTCCATGTTATTTCTGCCTCTAGTACAATATTTTCTGTTAAAATAGTAATAAACACATCTGCTTTGTTTACTGAAGTATATCTGTATCCACTTAATTCTTGTACAGTGACAAAAAAGTATAAAATTAACTATCTTCTAGTTAAAAGAAAATACAATTACATACCACAATCAGTGGCTGCAAATTTTTAAAAAAGGCATAACAACAAATGTCATGATTTTTGGGAAAATTTTCAACATGTACCGAAATTACAACAGGATCTGCTTTATTTGATAGAGAGAGATGAAGGTATGTATATCCAGTGGAATAACTCTGACATTAGGACAATTTAACTTCCTGCAAGTCATTCCCCCCCGAATAACTTTGTCCTTCACTTCTCCCGAGAAATTTCTCCAAGTTTCTTTTTTTACAGAAAAGGGATGGCATGCAGAAGGATGATTGCATCAAAAGAAATGGTGATCCATAGAACAAGAAGTGAGATTTAAAGCATTCAACAAACTACCTGGACTGAAACTAAGACCCTTTTCGCCCCTTACACTTTCACGGAACTGGGGTGTGGACCTCGCGCGAGCAGCCTCCAGCGAGAGGCTTTTCGTGTCCCAGTCCCATCGGCTCCGCAGCTGCTTCCTGTTCGTGCGAGCCCCCCACCTCTCCCTTTCGCAGTGCAGCCTGGGACCTTTCCCCCGCCTGCGCTGGACAGGAAGTGCGACCCCGCCCCCGGGTCCCAGGGCCCCGCACTCCAGGTAAGTGCACACGGAGCAATGCGCGATCATGCACCATTTGCAGCTTTTAGCTGAAAATGAAAAAAAACCAGATCAGTGCCTGCCGGCCCCTGGAGTGTCGCACAATTGTGTGTCA
This sequence comes from Ctenosaura bakeri, assembly GCA_948474755.1. Lineage (NCBI taxonomy): Eukaryota > Metazoa > Chordata > Lepidosauria > Squamata > Iguanidae > Ctenosaura > Ctenosaura bakeri. The sequence goes on from CAOLHI010000706.1 coordinate 166,094, forward strand.
TGCTATCAGCTATTTTGGGGGAATGAAAGTCAGTGTTCTGGGGGGGTCTCCTTGCAGGGGGGGGTTTGGAGGGCCCATCCAGAAGCCGTCTGTGTGCGTGCGCACACACCACACACACACATTGTCATCAGGGGGTCTGTTCTTTTTTCTGACATGAGGTTCATATCCACTTTGCTTTGCATCAATATGGATCAGTTTCTAAGTGAGCTTAAGAGCCTTTTTTTACACCCTGCTTGAATGCAGCAGCTTCATAAGTGATGTGATGTGTGTGTGTGTGTGTGTGCGCGTGCACGCACACATACATACAAACGTGTTTAGCCAAGGGATATATGGACTGCACTGCTTTGCTGTTCTTGCTAAACACTGCTCTCAGGTCCCTGCTGATGCCATCTGTTAAAACACAGCAGGAAGGAAAATAGCTTGTAAGGAGGGTGGCTTGTATTCCTCCCTTTCCTTGGGAAAACAAGGGAGAGATCTTTTATCATGGCACGCCTCCTCCTTCTCCTCCTCCTGTTGACCCAGCAGAGGCCAACTTCTTAAGGAGCCCAGCTAGACCATTATTTAAGTGAAGGTCTGAAGCCTGGTACCACAACTCTTCTTTTGTGCCACACCAGTTTCTATAATCCTATCTCAATTCCCTTTTTCACAGAAGCTCCCATCTGTACAAGTTTCATCCCACTAGGGAAACAGGCTACAACAACACAAACACACATACACACACATTCTGTACTCTCTTTGCATGGAACAAATCCTATTTTCTTCTAAATCCCATGTGTTCAGTTTGGCTCCCTCCACTGTCATTTTGGCAAACTTTGATTTGGAGAAAGAGGGAGGGAGCCAGAGACCTTTCCTGATTGTTGGACATCATTTGCTCAGGAGTCTGGTTGTACTATTGCCATGATGCAACTGAATCAGACACTGAGGGTATTCATAAGCCAGTCAGTCCCTGAGTTGCAGTGTATTGTACCAATGTGTGCCTACTGAACAAAAGATCAGGGAGCCACATCTGTATTTATTGTATGTGTGTGTATTGATATCTTGTCTTTCTCTGAAAAATGGGATTTCAGGCCCTCCAACTGTCCTGATTTGGCAGGGATAGTCACAATTAATCCTCTGTCTTCCCACTTTTTCAGCTGCTTTTAAAATATTTCAGTTTTTCTCTCCTCCTCCCACTTTCCTCCTTTGTCCTCAGCTTACTTCAGTTGCTGCAAACTGACTTTGAAGGACAAAACTGGTTTTCATCCAATTAACTCAACAGTGGAGAGATGAGGGAAGAGGGTGGAAGCTTGCCTTTCCCAGTAGGCTCAGGCAAAAACAAACTACTGCAGCCTCTCCTAGCTTGTATGTTCTTCCTCATAAATAACTTTTGCCATCTTGATCACACTATAAAGTTGCTTGACCAGACATGTTCTGATTTTCATATCTGAGATGTTGGAGGGTAAGGCATTCAAGGCCACTTGCAGTAATACTGAGTAAAAAGTATAATTCAAGATCAGAGATAAAACAGAATAAAAAGTACCATTTAACAAAAACAAACCAGAGAAACACTAGAAATGTATCACTAAGAAACGGACAGCACCCAAAGAACAGCCTTTTGCTACCCCTGTGACCACTCAGTTGCCTAAAGCCTGGCAGATTTGTTTGTTTGTTTGTTTTTTTGGAAAAAGCATCTTATTGCTGAAAAAGAAGAAAGAGGCTTTGGAGGGCCCACTGAAAAATGACAATCTTGTGTCCATACCAGATGTACTTCTGAAGGTGGTGGGACCGAGAGAATATTCCCCCACCCTAAGATCTCAAAGCCTAGGCAGGCTATTACAGAGGGGAAAAAGAGTCTTTCAGAACAGATTCCTTCATATTATTTCTGAAACTGGGCTATCATTAAAACAGGTACATGTGTTGTGTCTCTCTCTCAGTACTGCATATAAATTGCCATGAAAGTGGACTCTAATCTACTGCTGCAATAAATTTGCTGGTCTTCAAGGTGCTGTTGATATGCAGTGTTTATTTTAGCTGAAACAGGTATGACTACCGTTCCTCTGAAAATTGCTGCATTTCAAACACTGAGAGCCCATACATACAGTCAGGCTATCATCTCAAAGCATCCTTACTGAGGTTGCTTTTTTCCCCCTGTTTCTGCTAGTGAAAGGGGAAAACCTAGATTAGGCAATGAGCTCACTTCCTTATCTCTGGTCATTCCTTTCCTGTGATAGGTGATGCTGTGATTGAGGAGCAACTGATTGTGCAGGAGGCTGAGCCAGTGACTGAGCAAGTCAACCTGCAAACATCCCCTGCACTGGAAGGTCAAACAGAGACTGAGTTGCCCAGCCAGCTCAGGATGGAGAGGGAACCAGCAGTGACGCAGAGAAGTTGCAGCCAGCTGTGCCTATCAGCTCTCAGTCATGCAGAAGGCTGAAACGGGCTGCTGTGAGGGAGGCTGCTTGGACTAGGCTGAGGAAACAATAACGAGCAGCACCTGCTCACAGGGGTTATTTCAGTCTGCCGGCATGGCTGTTCCTTGCTTGCAACAACTCATTAGCAAGCCCTCACAACCTTTGTGTCTCCTGCTCCCTGAAACCCTCCAGACAGATCTCTGCCTCCTGAACCTTTGGACTGGACCTTGACCTGGCTTGGCTTGTGTTTTCCTCGTGTTTGGCATATTTGGACACCCCAAGTGTTCCTGGCCTCTCTCCTCCCTTGCTGGCTGCGGCCCGGCTGGGACAGATTCCTGACATTCCCCTTTCTGGCTTCTGAAATGTAATGAGATGTTTCTCATTAGACATTATGGCCCTTTCTGTGTGACACACGCAGCTCACCTTAGGATGGGAGAAGGATGGGGCCAGGACGATATTTATGTGTGATGTTGACCGGGTTTTGTCCTCCTTTCTCCAGGCAGTGTGATTGCGCCACAAATCACTGATGGGTTTTCCCCATCAATGACCAACAATGCGCCGCCCTCCCACTGTGCACCCACACTTACCTCGCTTGTGGAGATTCTGGAAGTACAATGGCTGCAATTCCTGCCCCAGCACAGCCTGGGACAGTACCCAGTTGGGCTGTGGCAGGAAAAGGCCAACACACTTCCTGGGTCCCGCAAGCAGGGAGTTTTTTTAAAAAAATGTTTTTAATGTATATTTATTGTTGGAAGCCGCCTTGGGTCCCAATTTTGGGAGAAAGGCGGCTTAGAAATATAAATAAATAAATAAATCCCACTCCCCTCCCGGCAGAGCTGCTGCTGCCTTTGTCACCGGAAGCCATCAGGACAGAATTAAACTGTGGAAAGAGCATAAGGGCTAGCAATGTGGGAACTTCAGGTTGTGGGAACTTCAGATTGCTGCAGATATGCAGCCAGTACCAATTTGTGGACTGGATCTAAACAATTACCTGAGCCACTGACAACTACAGCATGCCAAATGGGACTTTAAGTTTGCTACATAGAGGAGGTATTCCTCCCACCTACAGTAGTATTTTAAAAACTGATTTTGAAAGTTCCTTCAGTTTTTATAATTTGTTAGGAATGTCTTTCTTATTGGGGACTTTCCTGGCACCATCAGTGTATACCGCTTCTGCAGCATGGTAGAAGGCTTGGATCTATAGGAGGGCCTTTGAGGACCAAATATCTTAGAAATTATGATATTTGTTGCTGATTGTTAATTTTTTTTCCTTTCCTGTCCATACTTTTTTATTTGTCATTATTATCTGCTATAATAAAAGTTAAAGGGTTAAACAGAAAAGAATTAGAAGAGAAATCAAGCAGAAATAAATTTGATTTAGAGCTGAAAATATTGAAATAGAAATAAAAGTCTGCTTTGCTGTGCAATGATTTTTGTATTAAATTTACAATTCTTTTGTTACTATACCAGTCACCTTGGCTCTATCTTTTAAAAAGATAGATAAAAAGGATAAACATTTGCTAAAAAGAAATAAAAAATAAAAATAAGAGTAAATAAAAATAAAAGAATGGCTTGTCATGAACGCCAAGAATCTGCTCATGGAGAACAACAATGAAATTCTGCTTGAGCATTGTTTCTGGTTTCATTATTCTATGAACCCAGAGATACTGAGACACATAATTTTGGCCAAATGCTATTGAGTACATGGCTGTATATGAGTATGGTTACAGTGGTCCTATGGTAGCCATAATTTCATATAGTGTTGTGCATGAATATTGCTAAGTTTGGGCCAATGAGGCCTCAGCCCTGATATTCAAATAAAGCATGAGAAATAAATCTTCTCAGCTTCAGTCACTGAGCCTGACTTGCCATGAAAGCTTAAGAGGATGCTGGGCTTTAGTCTGAACATTAGAGGAACTAACCAAGGTGCTGAATTCTATTTTTCATCAGCTAGATTAAGCATCTTAGATCACTCCTTTAAAGTTCAGATTAAAGGCCAGAGTAGATTCAACCACTGACATGGGAGCCAAAACCCACAACTGCAGCCTGGGATGGAATGATAAACTGATCCCTCACATGGTGAAACAGCCCCAGCACCCTTCTCCTCTACAGGGCAACTGAACTTTGGGGAGCAGGCTCCTTTTCAAAAAGAAAGCTTAATTATTATCTGGAGGGTGTCACTGTTGGGGAGGAAAGTTAACCCTTCCATCCCCGCATTCCATGGCCTGATAAAATTCAGCCACATGGCCGTTAAGCTCCATAGAGAAAGATCGCCAGCACACCTCTCCCTTTGCCCCTGTACAATATTCTTTACATTAATGGAGACTCTATTCCTCCAGAAGTGAAAGAAAGAGGGACAAGTATGGGTGGGGAGGAGAAGCAAAAAAGTGACAAATAGAAGAAAGAGAGAGAAAACGCTTCCCCGGTCTCTCTGTATTTTCTCTGCTTTGAGAAAGAATGACTTCAGAGGAAAGCATGTGGTCCTGAATGGCTCTCCAGAGGCCCCCCCCCGCAAGGAGATTCCCCGAGGCATGACAGAGAACAGGTGGTGGTGAGTGGATGATTTGGAGAAAGTGGTTGGTGGCAGCAGCAATGGGGGTGTGGTAGTGCATGTTCTCCTCTCTCAAGAGGTGGGAGAGCTTGAGCTACCGTTGCCTTTTCTCCTTCCAGGCTCCTTTTGTCTCTTCCATGGCCGCCCAGGCCTTGCAGCTGTTGCTACGTATTTTCTAGCAATGAGCCCTAACACTGATGTGGCATTCAGAGATTGATCACTTGGCCGAATCCTCTCATAAATTCAATTCTGGATTTCAGGAAACCTGAATGAACTGCCAGAGGAATTGTTAGAATTCCACAATCCTGTGTCTTCCCCCACCCATATTTTTAAAAAGAAGATTGTGATAAAAAAACCCTCTGAGGGCTGATTTAGGCTTCTGTCTACTAGGAGTTGGGATAGAATGATGATGTTCCAGATCCGTTCCAAATCGCTCATTATTTTATGAGATCTAGTCAGTGGAAAGAGAAAAACAAGTTCTTACCAGATGATACTCCTGGCAACAAAAGCTACAGCAATTTTTGTTTTAAAGAGCAAGAATCTGACATTTTACCATGATGATATACTGGAACTATTATGAAAAGGGATGGCTTCCCATGTGGATCAGCTTTGGGCTACAGGTCACACATGACTGTCAATATTCCCTTGTTACTTATATTCTGTTTTAACAATGAGGGAGAATGAGGGTATCTTCCGTCTTTCTGTTCCATATCGATGGAAATAAAGGGATTTCAAAACGAATAACTTCTTCTGGGGAAGGCCACATGGCTTACAAAGTCACCAAAATCTGTAAGAGTCTACCAAGACTGCATACTCCAAAACTTGGCTCTGAAAGTGAATAGAGATTTACAGAAGTTTCATAATGCTGGCAAAAGAAAACAGATGCAGTGGGGAAAAGGGAAGACTAATGGTAAATTTGTGTGTTTGATTTTGGCTGATTTGATGTCAGTGTTCATATTATATCTGTGGATTGTACTGTTTTGTAAGTAGCTTTGAAAAACCAAGCAGATGACAAAGAAAGAGAAGCAGATTTGGATCCAGAACAGTGCACAGCTGAGCTCTGTGAAGGACCTCAGAGGGCCTTTCCATACCTTTTAGCAGGCCCAGTTTGGCAGAGTCAGTCCCAATTAATCCTCTGCAATCCTACTTTTTCAGGTGCTTTTAAAATATCCTGGTTTATCCTCTCTTCCCACTTTCTCTTTTTGCACACAGTTTAATTCAATTGTCACAGATTGTGCTTGAAGCATAAAAGTAGGAGCACTCAGTCAACTCTGCAGGAGAGTCTTGCTGTTTCCAGCAGACTCTGGCAAAAGCAAACTCCAGCTGCCTCTCCTAGCTTATGTGCTCTTTCTCATCAATTTCTTTTGCCATCTTGACCACGCCAGTTTTCATCTGTGAAATGGTGAAAGTTATGTATTTCCCCATGCTCCTAGAGCTTCAGATTTTATTTTATTTTTTTACAAAAATACGTTTTAAAGTTAAAATCTGGGGGGGGGGTGGCCAGGGGAGAATCTTGTTCTATTTTGGGGCTTGCTGGGCTGCTTTAGGTCCAAGAGACGCCAATATTTAACCCACAAGTAAACCAGAAATTGATGTTCAGAGTCCTTCCTGGTTCAATAGGCCTTCTCTGGGCCTAAAACACCTCATGGAGGTCCAAAACTCCTCAAAAATTTCCCTCACACTATACAAAAGATAGGGGGCAGTTTTAAGATACAAGGGAGGGAAGAAGGAAACATACAAAAGTGGGGCTTTTTCCTCATAAAATGTAGAGGTGGTGTGACCTGCATCATCTCTACCTATGGTGGTAGCCTCTCCCTTTTAGTAACTTTTCAACTGGGAAAGAGGTTATGGAGGTTTCCTTGGCAAGGAGCTGAGCATATTCACTTCGCCTTGTCGCCTGCATAAAGCTTCTGCTGAAGGCACCGGAGTGCAGTTTCACTTTTAAAACAATGCTTGACAACCCCATTGCCCATCGTAAACAGTGCCCCTCGCTCTCGGTATTTAAGGCCTCAGTCACTGACTTGGACAAATTATCAGAGCAGAACGGCCTTTCATGGAATTGTGCAGCTTTACCCCAGCTGAAATTCTGAGCCTGCCCTCTGCACAGGGAAGTCTAGACCGAACGGGCTTCCAGGGTAACTTTTTAAATGATTTGTCTCTGAATCCAGCCTGGCCCATTGGGAGCAGGGAGTAAGAAATATTTGTTCCAGTATAAAATGAGAAGAGATTTTTTTTTGCAAACATTGTGCTACAAATACAATGCCCTTTGCCCATAAGCCCATCCAATTTCTAGACAGATGGGTCCAAATTCAATGTACTTTATGGCTAAAATTTTACATATGTATGTCAGAACAAGGAAATTAAAATCCATCATTTCCATTGTAGCCATCATTCATTTAACTCCTCCAGCCTATCAACGGAATAAGAACATTTGCCATTCTTATCCTATAAATAAAGAACAAATGTATTTTCTGAATCACAAAAAAGTATGTATACCAAACTGTACCATCCCTACATCAGAGACAGTTCTGAGCAGATTAACAAGGAAAAACAAGTTCTACCAAAGGGAAAAAAATGGGGGTAGGAAGGCAGTTTTGTTGTTTTTATTCAGGCTTTTTTATAGACACAGAGTGGCCCAGGGCAGAATATTCTTTTGAGGCCCCTTCCCACTGCTTCCTTCTCACAGCACCATTTGCCGTTGTCATTTTTCCCCCTACAAGCAAGAGATGGGAGAAAAAAAGGTAAGCGTGCACGTATGTGTGTATGTGCCTTCAATGCACCTGTCAACTTATGGTGACCCCATGGATTTTGTGGAGTTTTCTTAGGCAGAGATGGATACGATAGTAAAGACGCAAACACCTATGTTTGAAATATGAATGTTAAAAGATTTTATGACTAAAGTTAAAGCAATATATTCACATCCAATGTAAATGCAGGTATCATCACACTCAGCATATGTTAGGAATTTCTTTTTCCTACTTTCTTGTCAGCAGATTAAGAGATGATTATCTTTTGACTGGATAGAAGATAAATAATAGATAGATTGAGCTGGTCACTGCAACTCTCAAACTAAGCTGTTTCACAGAACCGCTGGGAAGACATGGTGGAGGAGCAGGACTGTATGAGCCACCTCGGGTAAAAACAGAAAGCAGGATATAAATACAGTAGTAAAACATATCTGAATATAGTATAGGACCTGGTATAGTATAGCATAGTGTAACATAGACCCTTTCTGCACCTTACCTTTTCCCGGTGCTGTGGCACGGGGATCGTGCGAGCAGCCATTTGCAAGAGGCTCTCATGCTTCATCTCCGCAGCTGCTGCCTGCTAGCAAACAGGCAGCGTGAGGGCTCCTTCTCTTCCTTCCGCAGCACAACCTGGGATTTTCCCAGCCTGTGCTGGGGCAGGAAGTGTGAGCGCCATGGCTCCGGAGGCTCTGCATGCATGGTAAGTGCGCACGGGGCCCTGGAGCGATGTGTGATCACACACCATTTTTGGCTACAAGCCCAAAATGAAATAGTGCACGATCGGCGCCTGCCAACCCTGGCAGCGTCACGCAATTGCGAGGACGTCATGTGGACCGCTCCTCGCAATTGTGCAATGCTCCAGAGGCCCTTTCACATGGCGAATGCCATGCGAAAAGGGCCATAGTCTGTTGTGTCAATCTTCAAGTTCATGCTGTTTGGAGATTTTTGTTTCATTTTATAATCCCTACTCCCATTATTTGTTTATTTCATTTATTTTATTCATTTGATTTATATCCTGCTTTCCTCCTTATGTAGGACCTAAGGCAGACCCATTAGGTTTATAGATCTCAAATGTGTGGGTCTCAAAGGTGGATCTCATATATGAAAGAAATTAAGTAACAGAAATGCCCATGTTAATGCATTCCTTTCACCTATAAGGATCTCTCATATGGGAGGCTAGAGGCAGTTCCTCCTGGTTTTTTAAAAAGCTCTGGGTAAACAAAACTTTGAAAATAATTACGAAAATTTCAGTGCATGGGTTTTGACATAGGCCATTTCTGCACTATGCTGTTATAGGGCTATTATTCCACTTTCAGCATCCTGTGGAATCCTGGGACTTGCAGTTTAGGGAGGGGCATTTAGAATTCTCAGCCAGAGAGCTCTTTGGCCTCAGTGAACTACAAACCCCAGAATTCCACAGGATGTTGAAAGTGAAATAATAGCATTAGAACCAGTGGCATACAGAGGCTCAACTGTGCCCAGGGCGATGGGGCAGGGTGAGCGGAGATGGGGTGAGCAAAGTAAGCAGCAGGTAGAAGTGGTCGGGGCGAGCAGCAGGAGGAAGTGGGTGGGACAAATGGGGGTGGGGCGGGGACACGTGGAGGATGGGTGAGTGGAGGTAAGTGACACAAGTGGCGAGGGCAGGGTGACCAGTGGGCAGGAGCGAGGCAAGTGGCAGCAAGAGGACAGGCAGAGAGGGTCCTCATTTTGCACCCTCTGACAGTGGCCAGGCAGTGCCCCAGTTGTCCCACCATAGATCTGCCTCTGATTATAACAGCATAGTGTAGAAATGGCCACAGATTGTTACCTCCCAGTAAGTGGACTCGGGGAAAGAAAGTCTCTCATTGGAGGCAGGGGAAGTGTTTTTAACTTTAATTACTATGCTGTGGGGTCAGTTTTTGTAGAAGGGGGATCTTCCCCTTGTGTTTCAGTCTCCAATAAGATTACTCCAGTCCTCAATTGGTTAAGCTTAAAAAAAGCCTTCCATTTGATTTAACTGAAGGGTCTCCCTCCCACCAAAGTCTGATTGCTGGGCATAGAATCTGTGTTTGTGTGCATGTGTCCTGCATGAGAATGAATAAGAAAGTATACATACCTATTAGGTGTGTAGCTGTGTACAAACGGCTCTCTCTGTGCCATCCATCCTAACTCATTGTTTTCTTTTGGTCCCGTCCAGAGCTAGTATGTCCACCCCACCCCCACAAGACAGATGGGAAGGTAAAGTTGAGGTTTTGCACTCCTGGTGAAGAGGAAATTGTACTTTGCCACACTTCCTTCAAGACCAGTATTTCCTTAAGGCTGTTATGAGACAGAGCCAATCTGTTCCACTTGGGGGCCATTCGGATGACTTGATTTTGTTCAAGCCAAGAGGATTGAACTTGTGGGGCATCATGGAACTCTAGTTAATTTTGCTCTACCATCGTCTTCTGTGTCAGGTGCAGGCCACTGAATGAGCCCACATTGTACACACGGCCTGAGCTGGAGGCCTGTGGCTAATTTGATTATTTAAAACAAAAGAATTAACATAATTGGTATAGAATTTTAATGAAACTGGCAGATGCCAGGTTACAGTTTACAGACTTGTAGCACTGATTGTACAATATTCCTGTCCTGTAAGTGCGATGTGGTTATGTCTGTCAATGCAAGCAAGTGAGCAAACAAACAACTAACAACATAATACATTGGGGTTTAAGTTCTGTGTGTTCATTTTTTTTCTGATCCTTTATTTAATTATTTAGGCTATTAGCCACCAGAATCACTGTTTCATTTTATTTCAATCTTCCTGTTTTGAAATTGACAGTGCAGCAGATTTAGTTTCAAAAGGGCCTTTGCAGGGACAAAGAATGGGAGTGTATCCTGGCTGATTCTGTGAATCTCTCATAGGTTTTTGATATCAGTGTGAAAAAGTTTGAGAGAATTCATTTTTTCAGAATTTGGCAATTTGGGAATTGTAGTCCAAAAAGTAATATTTCCAAACTATAGTGTGATGTGACATATGGTGATGGAAAATGCAAATATTGAATTTGTTTGAAGTGCTACATTTGTACATCAGCTATGATATGATAATGCCCAAAGCCCATGTCTGCTAGTCTTGCCAATTACATCCTCCTCCTGCTACGAACCAGGTTTGAACCCATGATTACTGCTTCTGACAGAAAAATGGAAGTGGGTACAAACAGTATTTGTGGAAGGAACCAAGGCAGTTAGAATTACTGATTCAAAAGGATTCAAAATAATACTGCAAAACAGACTGTGGCTGTTTTATTGAAAGCCATTTAAAAGAACGCTTTTGCACTACTGAGTGCTACCCCATTCTTGCCAACTCTGTTTCCCTTTGTTTTGTGTCTCCTTGCTTGCCTGAACTAAGATACTGTAGTGTGTGATGGATGACATGAGACTCAGGGCCAAATGGGTGACTAAAACAAAAACATGAAAACACAATCCATTGTTTTCTAGTTGCAGTGTCCACTTTCTTGGATGCAGAGGAGCCAATGTGTCTCTCTGTAACTCTTTTGAGCACTGCACGCAGCACCAAAAATCTCTCTCATATGGCATCCAAGTTGGAAAACAAATACTTGAGCTTGGGAGGATGGTGTGCAGATATGGGTGCATTTAAATAAATAAGTATGCTGAATGTTCACACCAAAATAACTAGCCGCACAAAAGGCAAACCTTTTCAGTATCTATCTTTGACCTAAAAATATAACTATCTGCAATGCCAATTGAGCATGATATATTAATGCTTTTGTTGTGAATTCTGTTATAGCCAGACTTTCAAAATAAGGAGGTAAAGGCAGTTTATAAAAATTGTAAATACAAACTCTTTGTTTTCTTTTACAAACACTTAAAAAGACACATATAAAAACATATTTTGAAAAGTATTGTAAAAATCATATTAAAATATCCATGGCATTAAAACCATTTAAATAGATCCGTTAAAAGACAGAAAAAAGTCAGCACATTAGAACACCTTTAAAAGCCCCTGAGGTCAATTTCTCAAAGCCTGTAGAAACAGAAAAGCTTTCCCTTGCCACTGGAAGGGCAGCAACAAGGCAGCTACCCTAGCCTCCCTGTGGAGACAGTGCAAAAGCTTAGGAACAGCCATGAAAATGGCCTCTCCCACCAGTGGACAGAGAGAAAAACCTCCCCAGTCCAGCTTAAATGGAAGAATACAATCTTTCAAACAGCCTGGATCTGAGCTGTATAGGGTTTTGGAGACTGTATGCAGCACTTTGAAATGTGAATGAAGACAGAGCAGCAACTAGTGGTGCTCTTGCAAAAAGAATATTGTATGCTCACTATAGCCAGCTCCAGTTAACAATCTGATTGCAGCTCTTTGGACTAAGTGGAGTTTCTGAGCATTTTTCAAAGACAGACTCACATAGAGAGTATTACAATACAGGCATAACTCAGTTAACAAAGGTCATTTCCACACTAGACTGTTATAGTGCTATTATTCCACTTTCAACATCCTATGGAATCCTGAAGTTCACAATTTAAACTGCAAACCCCAGGATTCCATAGGATGTTGAAAGTGAAATAATAGCACTATAACAGTCTAGTGAGGAAATGGCCAAAGCCTCTGACAAAGAAGCTCTTTTTTACAAAGTCTTTTTTACACCTGCCCAGGCTCCCTTTTCCTCCTATTTAGCAGGATTTTTTGAAAACAGAATTGGCATTGGGAGGACGGTGAAGGAGGACTAGAGAAAGGAGGCATGGTAAACTCCTTTTGAATGTCTTTCACCATGAGAACCCCATGATGAGACAATCCAAAATGAAACAAGACATAGGCCCTTTTCGCACGGCATTTCTGATACAAAAGGGCCCCTTGAGCATCGCATAAATGTGAGGAGCAGTCCACATGACGCACTCACATTTGCACGACACTCAAGGGCCTGACGTGGACTGCGCACACATTTTTTCATTTTCCACTTGAAGCTGAAAATGGTGCACAGTCACACATCGCTCCGGGACTGCGTGCACACTTACCTTGTGTCCAGAGCCTCGGGAGCTGGGCCGATCACACTTCCTGTCCAGTGCAGCCTGGAAAGGTCCCAGGCTGCACTGTGAATGGAAGAGGCGGGGCTCTCAGGCAAGTAGGAAGCTCGTGCAGAGCCGAAGAAGCAGGGAAGCGAGAGCCTTCCTCCGTAGGCTGCTCGCACAAGCCCCACACTGCAAAAAGGTAAGGTGCGAAAAAGGTCATAGTGCCAGAAGATGAAACTCCCAGGTTGGATCATGCTCAGTGAGCTACTGTACAAGAGCAGAGGACAAGTATGATTAGTGCTGTGACTAATGATGCAACTGGACTCAAGCTGAAAGGACGTTCAGCTGTTGACATTCTCAGAGGCAAAAGGAAAGTCCAAAGTTGCACAACACATATTATAGAAACATGGAATGTGAGAAGCATGAATCAGGGGAAGCTAGACATAGTAAATAAGAAATGGAACATGTAAACATTGCAATATTTGGGGTGGACAGGTATTAGACAGGTATTAGTGGACAGGTATTAGACAGTTTGAATCAGATAATTGTCCAAAAAGTAATATTTCCAAACTATAGTGTGATGTGGCATATGGTGATGGAAAATGCAAATATTGAACAGTGGACAGGTATTAGACAGTTTGAATCAGATAATTACACGGTATTTTAAAGTGGACAGGTATTAGACAGTTTGAATCAGATAATTACACGGTATTTTACTTATGAAATGAAAATCTAAGAAGAAATGGGGTAGAATAAATAGCAAGGAGAGATGTAACAAAAGCAGTTAAAGGATATATGCAAAGTCTGACCAAATCATATCAATAAGACTTCAGGGAAAACTCATCAGTATAACCACAATCCAAAATTATACTCCAACTACAGAAGCAAAAGAAGAATTTGAATGCTTTGATGCTGGAGTCCAGGAGAAAACTGATCAAACACCAAAGTAGGACTTGTTGTTAATCATAAACTACTGGAATGTAAAAGTAGGAAACAGAGGAGAATCAAAGATTGTTGGGAAATTTTGCCTAGGATCAAGAAATGAAGCAGGAGAGTGACTGATTGAATTTTGGAAGGCCAACAGTTTGTCCATCACAAATACATTCTTCAAGCAACCAAAGAAGTGACTGTATACTAAAATCTGTCAACCAATATGGAAACCAAAAGAAAACCCCACAGATTGGAAAAGTTCAATATGCATTCTAGTCCCCAAGAAAGAGGACACCAGAGATTGCAGTAATCACAAGACCTTGTATTAATTTCCCATGCACTCAAAGTCAGGCTCAAAATTTGACAACAAAAACTTTTACCATATACGGAGTGAGAAATGCCAGATGTCTAAGTGAAGATCATGAAAGGAAGAGGCATTAGAGATCATATTGCAAATGTACATTAGATAATGGAGGACATCAAAGAATTTCAAAAGAAAATCATCCTGAGATGTATAGAGTGTGAAAAACTATGGATGGCTCTTAAAGAAATGGGTGTATCACAACATTAAACTGCGCTGATGTGTAACCTGTATGCAGAATAAGAGTGGTTTGAGGAACGAATATGGAGAAACAGAATGATTTCCCATTGGCAAGGAGGTCAGTCAAGGCTGCATTGTATCACTCTATCTGTTTAACTTGTAAGCTGAACATATCATACATAAAGCAAAATTAGACTCAAAGGTGAGAGGTGTGAAAATTAGAGGAGGGAACATCAACAATGTGAGAAATACAGATGACACCATAGTACTAGCAAAAAATAGAAAAGGCTCAGAATGATTACTGAAGAAAATAAGGGAAGAAAATGCAATCTCAGGTTTACCGCTGAACATTAACAAAACAACAATAATGACCATAGATGATTCATGTAACTTTAAAGTAAATTATTAATATATTGAAATAATTCAAGATAGTGGATACATCAGCTCAGTATCAATCAGAATCAAGACTGCATTCAAAAAATCAGAAAACTAGGGTCCTTTTTGCATGGCATTTGCCATGTGAAAGGGCCCCTGGAGTGTTGCGTGACTGTGACGAGTGGTCCACACGATGCACTCGCAGTTGCGTGACGCTCCAGGGGCTGGCAGGCGCTGACCACACACTATTTCATTTTCGGCTGTGAGCCAAAAATGGTGCACGATCATGCATTGCTCCAGGGCCCCATGCGCACTTGCCATGCGTGCGGAGCTCCAGAGCCGCGGCACTCACGTTTCCTGCCCCAGCACAGCCTGGGAAAATCCTGGGAAGAGGAGGGGCTCTTGCGCGAGCAGGCAGCAGCTGCAGAGCTGAAAGAACCAGGACACGAGAGCTTCTCGGAAGAGGCTGCTCATGCGATCCCCTCATCCCAGCTCCACAAAAAGGTGAGTTGCGGAAAGGGCCTAGGACTTGGAAGGGCAGCTAGGAAGGAACTAGACAAGATCCACAAGTGTAAAGACATATTATTGAATACTCAAGTTAGGACTGCCATGCTGTTGTATTTATGTTTTTTAAGCATGAACTCTCCTGGAAGCCAAGATGACCAAACTGAGACTGTAGTGCTTTGGACATATCATGAGAAGAGATGACTCACTAGAAAAGACATTAATATTACTTCATTAACTGAGACATACTTGTAATCCAAATGAGATGTAACCAAACCATTTGTCACCATGGCCAGATCAGCCATTTTGAGGAACAGGTGTACCTATGAGACTGAGACTTATGCTACAACTACATTTCAGGTATAAACCACTCCATAACCAGTTTCAACTTTGTTTAACGGCGCTGGCTGCCAGATAAATAATCCACATAAGTAATTTTGTGACAATGCTGCATGTTAGAGATTAAACCTCCATACAAAGGTACAGTTTCCATAATTCCATTGTTGCACTGGGACTCATACAGGATTGAAATTCTTTTACTTAGATTTGCAACATTCAGTCGTCTTCAGTATGGTTCTTTTCACATGTTTTGGACTGCAATGTCTATGAACCCTAGCCATATGGCCAATGGTTTGTGATTACAGGAGTTGTAGCCCAAAACACCTAGATTATCTGGACTAGATTGTGAAATGCTTGCTTATGTTGTTAAACTTAAACTGTGATTCTAAACATGCTTACTTGTAAAAGTGTTTCACTTGATAAGGCAATTTGTGAAACTACTTTGTGTGTGCCTACGCATCTTTTGTTTGTAGCCCAAGCTGAATTGTTCAAGTAGTGCTTGGATAATGTAAAATCGTTTGGCACCAAGCACTTTCTACTGCTCAATATTCATCACGAAGATAAATGATCTATGATCTCTATGCATGGTACAATGCAAAAAGCATCCACATTCAAGATAAGTGGTTGTGTGAATTGACTGGAATAGACATATGCATTGAGCATCACTGCAACCAGAGCATTGGACTAGAACTGGCAAGTCCCAAGTTCAAATCTCCTGAAACTCAAGTGACTTTGCACCAGTCACATACTCTCAACCTAACCTACCTCAAAGGATTGTGGGGGAGATAAAGGGTGAAATAACTGGAATCCAGTTACATCCTTCCACTGGCAGAATGGCTTCTGCTTCCATCAACAGAAGAAGCTACAGAATTGCTCTTCCTCTTTTTCTTTTTGTGTGTGTGTATACATGTGCCTTCAAGTTGCCTGTCAACCTATGCTGACCACACACATTTCATAGGATTTTTTAGAGAAGGAATACTCAGAGGTGGTCTTGCCAGTTCCTTCCTCTGAAATATAACCTACAGCATCCAGTATTTGTTGACAGTGTCCCATCCAAGTACTAACCAGGGTGATCCCTGCTTAGCTTCCAAGATCAGACAGGATTTGCAGCCTTTAGGGTATTTAGGTATAGCTTTCTCCTCCTTGTACACTGTCAAAGCAAAGTCTGCTCCAGAGAGCTGGGACTACTCTCTGGTACAGATTTGGAGAATGTTGTAGAGGACCACAGAATAGAAAAAAAAGTCCCATTGTGGGAATATTTCTTACCTCTGACATGGAATTTCATTTTATGTCTGCCACTCTGTGTTCTTTGGAGAAAGAATGGCACTAACCTTTTGTTTTGTTCTGAAACTGTGTTTTATTCCAGACTGTTAACTATTTGTCACTTTTTTAAAAATTTTATTTCACAATAAAATTGCACATCTAATAAAATACAAATGACAATAATACAGCAACAATAACAATACCATTATATCCTGATTGCTTGAATGCATGACATAACGATCTTAATAACAACATCATTTTAATAACACATATCCAATCATATTCATCCAGACAAAATATCATTTCTGAGAATTTGCCCCTGTAAAGGTGGAACTTGGATTAATTTATTGGGATCTATATACTTCAAGAATGGGAACCATCTTTCTTCAAAGGGTGTATATGAAGTATTTCCAAAATGCAATTGGTCAGAAAATTTTTCTGACAGAATTGCACTTCAAACTCTACTCCACTGTTGTTGTTGTTGTTGTTGTTGTTGTTGTGTACCTTCAAGTGATTTGCAACTTGGCAACCCTAAGAAAAACTTATCACAGGGTTTTCTTGGTCTGAGAGTATGTGATGCACTTGAGGTCACTCGGTGGGTTTCCATGGCCAGGCACCAGGGTCATGCTCCAACACTCAAACCACTACACCACACTGGCTCTCTGTCAGCTCTCTATTTGCTCACAGTTTATAGCAGCACCTGGAGGTGGGGGGGAGAGAAGCAAAAAGTATAGCTACAGAGTGAGAATCTTGCAGTCAATTAAACAGAGCCAGATTCAGAGAGAGAAGTCATAATTGAACTATTTTCTTCAAACACAGCATATGGGTAAGATGAATGAATGGATCTGTAAGGCCCTTTTCGCACAGCATTTTCCATGTGAAAGAGGGCCTGGAGCATTGCACGATTGTGAGGAGTGATCTGCACAATGCACTCACAATTGTGCAACACTCCAGGGGCTGGCGGGCGCCGATCGCGCACCTTTTCATTTTCGGCTAGAAGCTGAAAATGGTGCACGATCGCGTATTGCTCCCGGGGCCCCCACGCACTTACTTGATGTGCGGAGCCTCTGGAGCCGCGCTGGTCGCGCTTCCTCCCACAGCGCAGCCTGGGACTCTCACGCGAGCAGGCAGCTCGTGCGGCACCAAAGGACCCTGGATGCGAGAGCCTCTCACCGGGGGCTGTTCATGTGATCCCCACACCCCAGCACCAGAAGAAGGTAAGGTATGGAAAGGGCCCCAGTGCTACCTTTGGGAATACTTACTGTGCAAACAATTGTTCAGAATCATGTTGTGTTAATGTTTACACATGATGGTCACAGCTATCCTCTGTGGTGAGCACTAGAATGACTCCTCAGTATCACTTTAATAACTGCTCACCCAGCCATAGCTATCTAGTCTAAGAAATACTCTGGGAAATGTGTCTATGTGTAAAAATGCTGCTGTACCTATAGATCTCCTTATCTCTAAGCAGCTTAGAATGCATGCTGTGTCTTTGAGGGATTCCTCTCAATTTTCTTGGCAGCTGAAATCTAAATTCTGTTATTTTTGTAGGCAAGGCCCATCTGCTCAAATCATCTGTAAATGAGAGAAACAGAAGCAGGCTTCTAACTCATGTAGCATGTAATCCACTATTTATGTAAAGGTCACCTGAAAAAATCCCTTGTGCTTTTGGCAGGGGAGCTGGGCATTTCCCCCTCTTGTTATATAGATGGCACTCAGTTATAGGTGGCACCAGACACCTCACTTCTACCATTTCTATAGTGAATCTTGTAGTTATGGGGAAGGAAGGCACCTTTCACATCCAAATACAGAAACAACATTGCACTGGAGTTCAGCCATAAGTATGACAGGACTTTCATTGGTTCCTCTCCCCTATCCAGTCCTAAGTGAAAACTGGAATGAAAACTGTCTCTACAGGGTTTTTCTAAACTCTTGAGCCAGTATTGGTAGCATATGCTGGACTTCACCTTCATCGTGGCTGTACCAAAGAAAGGAGAGCAACCAGCAAAGTCCCCTCTCAGAGCCACCCAATGCTTTACCACCCGTGGCCTGGTTTAACCTATCACTGAATAATGAACTGAAAATTAAAATATTTTAGGCCTCAGCCCTAAGCTTTCTTGAAATTTGATCCCAACAAAATAGTTCAGAGAAAATAGAATGTAAACATTGATGTGAAATACATCTCCCAAAATCTCCCTCGGAAATACATTTTGCCTCTTCTGTGCCTTTCTCACATATTTTTATTTATTTATTTTCATTTTTATTTCTGCTTTTTAACATGTAGTGCCACCACGTACTTTCCTTCTGCTAGGGTCCCCAGCCATACCAAAACATTTCATTCTTTTCAAATAATCACAGGGAGTCAACAATCCTGGACTGTTACTCAGTGATGTAGACTCAAGTCAATTGATTCAAACTCAAGTCAGACTCAAGTCACTTCAGTGACTCGGCTCAGACTCAACTTGGCAATAAATGACGGACTGACTCGACTCAACTTGGGACTCATCTATTTTTAGTGACCAACTTGCTGTCCTTGGAAGTCCCACCTCCCCCAGCCTTTTTCCAATCAACAGTCAGGGAACATTATGTTGATGACTGAGACCCTTTCCGCAACTCACCTTTTCTCGGCGCTGGGGTGCGGTGCTCACGCAAGCAGCCTCCAGAGAGAGGCTCTTGCACCTGGGGTCCTTCGGCTCTGCACGGGCTGCCTGCTTGCGTGAGAGCCCCGCCTCTTCCTTCCTGTCTCAGGAGCAGACAGGAAGCGTGACCGGCCCAGCTCCTGAGGCTCTGCACTCACAGCAAGTGCGCGCAGGGCCCTGGAGTGATGTGCGACCACACACCATTTTCGGCTTCGAGCCGAAAATGAAAAAGTGCGTGAGTGGTGCCTGCCAGACCCTGGAGCGTCGCGCAAATATGAGTGCGTCATGTGGGCCACTCCTCACATTTGCGCGACGCTCAAGAGGCCCTTTCGCATGGAAAATGCCATGTGAAAAGGGCCTCGGTGAGAGTTGTACATGCTCCTTATCCCTGTCTCTCCCTTGTTTCCTGTGCTTTTTGAGAAGCCATTTACAGGAGAGCAAAAGTGTGGAAGACTGAAGAGGGAAAACATGGGTTTTCAGTTTTTCAGGGTGCATGTGGGCATGGAGCAGTCTCAGCATCAGGGGTGGGGAGGAAGTCCTGGAGAGTCTCACTCAGAGGAGCCACGTAATTGTGGGGGGAACAGACGTTGGGGAGACAGTGGGGAGCAGGAGGGAAAATGGTCGGTTGTATGGCTGCCTGTTCTTCAATGGCTGAAGGCTGTGTTCCAATCCTGCCTGCTTGTGAGTAAATGGGAGATGCAGGGTGTCATTGCCAAATATGGCAAAGTGGGGAGGAATTTCCTCCCAGAGGGCCTGTCTGTTCTTTGATGGCTGAGGTCTTCCTTCCAATCCTGCTTGTTCATGAGTGAACGGGAAAGACAGGGCATTGTTGCCAACCATGGCAAAGTGGGCAGCACTTTCCTTCCAGAGGGAGTGCTTGTTCTTCGATGACTGAGGGCATCCTTCCATCCTGCTTGCTCTCAACCTAACCCGCACACCCCGCACACCCCACTACCACCTCCTTTTTTCTGTTAAAGCTGGCTCCCAGATTTGAGACTTGACTTATCTTGCAAGGACTTGAGGCTTAACTTGAGACTTGAAGGTGGGGGCTTGAGACTTGGAGTAAAAGGCTTAAATACATCACTGCTATTACATTTCACTCCACTTAACTCATCTTTGAACACTTCTGCAGCAGCACAGCTTCAAGAAGTTACTTTCTGGGATCACAGTTCTCTTGTTGTGGTGTGCCTTCAAGTTGTTTCTGACGTAAGGAGCAACCCAAAGGCAAACCTATCACTGGGTTTTCTGGGGCTGAGAGTGTGTGATGCACCCAAGATCACCTAGTGGGTTTCCATGGCTGAGTGGAGAATCAAACTGTGGTCACAGTCCAACACTCAAACCACTACACTGTACTGGTTTTATGGGATTACAGTAGTTAGGCCCAATGCATTCAGTAGCTCTTACTCCCCAATAAGTGTACATAGAATTAGAGACCATACTCACTTGAAAGTAAAGATGAAGAACCTCAGGCCCAGGGACCTAGTCAGGCCTTTCTGGGATTCCCCACATGGCCACAGCACTTTTCACATTTGGTGGTGTTGCAGTATTTGTACAGACTCCACCCCCAGTGCAAGGTTGAAACTTCTCTTTTCCTGAGGCTTTTTTTAAAAAAAATTGGCAGGAAGAGCTTCAGGTTAAAATATGGTAGCATTTTTGGCCTTTGACTACGCCCCTCACAGGATTGCGTCACCTGAAAACTTCCCTGAAATTGAAATGAGTCTGAAGGAACAGGGTTGGTCAATGTATAGCCTACTGCTGTGGGCAGTTTACCCATAGCTTTGTGTTCACGAGATTTAAAAAAAAAAAAAAGAAAACAAGAAAATTGTACTTTACAAGATGCCAAACGTTTAAAGAAAATTATTATAAAATGTTTAGTAGAGGCTATTTAACACCAACAAAACTAGCAAAGATTTATAAAGGAAATAATGACAAATGTTGGAAATGCAAGGCTAAAAGAGGGACATTCTTTCACTGTTGGCAGGAGTGTAAAAAAGCCAAACATACTGGAAAAACATCCATATAGAAATTTCAAAAATGTTAAATACAAATTTCCCCATGTTACCTGAATGTTACTTGCTAAACATGGTTGAGCTAATTGAAAGATATATTGGGAAGCAAAATAGAAAAATCTTTTTATATTTGATAACCAAAGCCAGATTATTATTTGCGAGACTGGAAAAAAGAGAAAATGCCAGAAATAGATGAATGGTTGTATGGGATATATGATTTGATACAAATAGATAAACTTACTATATTGTTGAAAGATAAATCTCTGAACAGATACCAAAGAGATGTCTGTAACTATGCCTAGAAAAGAGATGGGGGGCTCTGTCAGTAATCACTCTGAGAGATTATGGATAGCTATCACTTTCAAATCTGTATCATAGACTCCATTCTATTTCACCTTACCTTATTCATTTAATATTGGTATTGAGGATATTCATCAAGGAGAAATTGATAATTGTATGTAACTTTTGTACTTCTGGTATTCTATTACTCTATTAGGTGGTATTGGCTTCTCTGTATATAATGCGGGTTTTTTGCCTTTTTGTTAGTGTATGTAATCTGAGAATAAATAAATTGCTTTTGCTAAATTAAAAAAAAAAGAATACATTTTTCCGCCACTGCTAGAGGCCTCCAATACCACCAGTTTTAATGTATTAATGGTAGCATGAAATCCCCCAACCAAACTGAAGCCCTCTAAAACAGATGTAGACCTTCAGTGGGGTCCAGATGTAGCTTGTAGTGAGTGTCAATGGCAAAAAAATTGGCTCCTGGAACCCTCCAAAATTGTCCACCAGTGGTCTAGTGTCCTTTCCTTACCTTGTTACGTCTATGCTATCAGTATCAGATTCTAGACCTTCACTCCCAATGGTGAAAAATCTGGGACCTGTATTCCAGTTACATCCGGAAGGCTGAACATTGTCTGGCCCCATTCTTAACAATGACAGCACAAATGGAAGACCTAACACCATAAGACAAGGTAATATAGCAGAAGCAGACTGAAGAAGACCTTTTACTTGAATTAGGATTGTGCGTTCTAGTTTGTTTTTGTAAGCAACTAAAACCCACGTCTCTACTCACAGTTACCTGATAACATTTCTGGACAGCAACACAACCAAGCCTGATATCTTGCCACATTCTAAAAACTGTTTTTTTTTAATTTGTTTCTTGGAATATGCAAAAGCAAACCAATAATTTCTTACCTCTTGCCCAATACTACTGACTTCAGAACTGACAATAATGACACATTTTCATCATCAGTTCATTATCCATCAGAGACCATTATGTATATACCAGAAGGCACATAAAGGTAAACTCTTCTCTTTTCACTTATCAGTTTCATGAGTGTGCAAGTTCTGCATTTGTTGCATATTTACAAATGCCTTTCATCTCTAGTTGCATCATTCCTGTTCTGAAGTGAGAACTGGACTACTTCCTTGCTGTTAATTTGTGACTTTGTGTACGTTTAATAACCATAATCACAGGGTACATTGAATAGCACTCCTGACTTTGAAAACATGGTCAAAACAAGAACATCCTCTGCCCTTTCATGTGTTTGTATTTTGGTTATCAAAACCAGAAACCTATGTAACAGTCAGCAATTACAGAACTGCAAAGTCTACTGAAACAAAGCAACATGTCCACATAAATGCTGGAGCTACAAAATAATATGTCATACACAATAGACAAATAAAGACTCAAAAGAAAACAAATTATTCTTTGAAGGTTTGAAAAGAAATTCAAAAGAAAATCAGTCTGTGTTTTATAGATCACAGCAAAGCCATTGATTGTATGGATCATGAAAAACTGTGGATCACTCTTGAAGAAATGGATGTTCCACAACATTTGCTTATTGTGATGTGTAACCTGTACTCAGGACAAGAAGCTACCATCAAGACAGAATATGGAGAAACAGAATTGTTTCCAGTTAGCAAGACTGCATTTTATCACACTGTTTCACTTGTGTGCTCAATATATCATACATAAAGCAAAATTAGACTTGGAAGAAGGAGGCATGAAACTTGGAACATCAACAGTTTAAGATATGCAGATGACACTATAGTACTAGCAGAAAATAGCAAAGGTTTGGAATAATTACTGAAGAAAGACAAGGAAGATAGTGCAAAGACAGGTTTTCAGTTTAATAATAAGAAAACAAAAATAACAACCATAGAGGATTTATATAACTTTAAAGTAGAGTCAGCTTAGTAGACTTAGTAGACATTGCTTAGTAGACAGTTAATTCATTGAAATAGTTCAAGATTTTTGATACCTTAGCTCAGTCCTTGATCAGAATTGAGACTGCAGTCCAGAAACCAGAAAACTAGGATTTGAAGAGCAGTTATAAAGGAATCAGATGAGATTCTCAAGTATAAAGACATATTATTGAATGCTAAAGTGAAAATTCTCCATGCCACTGTATTTCTCATTTATATGTATGGTTGTGAAAGCTGGACAGTGAAGAAAGCTGACAGGAAGAAAATCAACTAATTTGAAGTTGGGTGCTAAAGGAGAGTTCTACAGATATTGTTGACTTCTAAAAAGACCAATAAATGAGTCCTAAAGCATATCAAGCTTGAACATTCACTAGAAGCCAAGATTACTAAACTGAGGCTATTTCTGCACTAGACCGTTATAGCGCTATTATTCCACTTTCAACGTCCTATGGAATCCTGGGGTTTGTACTTTAGGGAGGGGCTGAGGTCTTCTAGTACGGAAATGGCCTGAGGCTGTTGTACTTTGGACATATCATCAGAAGACAAGACTCACATGAAAAGACAATCATGCTTGATAAGGCAGAAGTCAATAGGAAAAGAAGAAGGCTGCATTACAGGTGGATAGACTCGATCAAGGGAAACTTGGCCCTGAGTCTGCAAGACCTGAGAAGGGCTGATGATGATTACAGTGACTTGGAGGGTCTCTTGTTCATAGGGTCGCTGAAGTCAACTTGATGGCAGTTAACAACAACACAAATCAGATTGACCTTTCTCCAAGTCTATCTTGCTCCAGCCCCATCAGTTTAGAGAGTTTACAGAGAAAGGTCTATCGCTGTTTCTTTGAATTCTTATGAATTCTTCATATGATCAATCAGCCAACAGCACAGGCCTCTAACTCATGGAAAAGCTTCCACCCATAAAACTGTATGTGCACAGGTCTCTTCCCTGCAGATGGTCACGCTATATGCACATACACTTGAGGAAGAGCAGCAGGCACTTAAGGAGTCACTTCCCTGTTTCTTTTAATTACTCTTAAATAGATGTCATATGATATTATTTAGAACTGAGTTACAAGAGAGGGCACACTGGGAATCTTGGCAACTCTGCTTGTCACACATTCTGTGCTATCACATAGCAGATTCCTTTTCCAATTATTTTATATATGAATAACTGGATAATTCATTTATATAATTTGACAAGACACAAAACTACACATAAGTCTATAATTAAGGCAGTACTCTCTTCTTACAGAAACTGTGAGATTCTGAAATTCTTTATATGAACAATTCTTCTGTTCCATCTATTGCAACATCAAAGAATTCCAAAGTGACCTAAAAGCATGTTTTGTCGTATCTGTCAGCTTCCCTTATGAATGGAATGTGAAGATTGTAAATAAGAAAGGGAATGATTCAGCATGTCAGGATTAAGATCTTTCAAGTTAATTGATTTTAATGGCAAAGATCTAGCTGGATGCTTGGACTCCCACAGAAAGCAACTGCTCTCAAAAAGTTCTTAACATTGATTGGTCTATATATAAAATGGGCTGACAATGATTTTAAGGAGATAACTACACTTGGTATTGAAATGCGAGGGCGGGGGGGGGAGAATTACATATACAAGGAGTCTTTATTGGACTATGAGCATTTCCACAAGATGTATTCATTCACTTCCCCAAACACTTCTTTTAGATAATTATACTTTAGAGAACTCTTTTGCCTCATGAAGTGGTTTCCTCATTTAAAAATAAGATAGTTATCCACAGTGTAATAAAACAAACCACATTATATTTAAAAAGTCACACACCTATGAGAACAACTTCAAATTTACATTTCTTTTTCACACACAAACACACAAATAATTTTCAAGCTGATGTATTCAGACTGATTTAAGGAGAGAAAATTTAATCAGCATCTTAAGTACAACATCATTTTGCTTCTAGGCTTGAGAAAATGCAGTCCTTTGTGTTCCCAGGACTGAAAGTAACATATCTCTCCTTTGCTCCAGAAATGACAATATGAACACAAAGGGCTGTGTTTAAGTGCAGGAGTCCCTCTAGCAAACTGCCATCAGCTTCTTTCCTGGCTGGTGGGCTTACTGGTGGTGGCCATGGCAGCAGCAACACCATGGTTTGTGGTGCGCAGCAGTGAACTGCCCACAGTTTTAAGTTAGCATTAGTCCAGGGCATTGCGGGAAATCAGGTGGCTCATAGCTCCCCACTACTAGACAAAAAACAAGTTAGGAGCAATGGATAGATAGATGGGCCCAGCCCAGAACAGCCATCAGCAGTGGTGGTATATATCCCAAAGATCTTCTACATGCAAATAAAGCTATTTGAAGGTGCCAATCCTATTACGTAAGCCCGTCCCTAGTAGTTTCTTCTTTCCTACAGAGAGAAGAGAGGCTAAGCCAGTGACAGCTGGGGTCAGAAGCCTCAAAGACCTCTCTTGGACTTTGTGGATGCTCTAGCAGTGAACTTTCTCACTTAGGAGAGTAGACAGATCCCTTCTGTTTACTTTTAGGTGGGGTATTAAAAACGTCTAATTTCTCAATGGCCTTGGAGTGATTTTACATGTTCACTCCTAATGTTCCTCTGTGTTTTTCAAAAGGTCATTTTCTCTTGTTTTGTTTTGTTTTTTATTTCACTTTGTGTGATGTTTTATAAGTTCTAACCTTTAAAAAAAAAGCTTAACTTGTAAGTTGCCCTGGGGCCCTGCTGGGAGCTGAAAGGCAATTCAGAAATAATTTTATAAATAAATTTAGATAGATCTCCCTTCTAAATCCTACCCATCAAAGGGGGAAACCCCATATTCTGCAATCAGTTCTCTAAATTTAAACCTGAAGGTTTAAAACTTGCCCAGTTTTGGATTCAAGGATGGGATTGAAGACAGCAGTTTATTTAATGACACAGTGCTGATCCAGATGTGCACCATTCTATCTACACAATCTGGCACCAAAGCAAAGCTATACCTTACAATTTATAGCAAGTTGTGGAAAAGCTACCTAGTAACAGCATGCCACAAAGTATAGCAAGTTGCAAGAGGATACTGGAGATATATTAGCCAATCACGCAACAACAAAAACGAGCACTGCATAAAAGCTATTCTAACTACTCTACCACTTACTCCACTTAAAACTAGTGGTAACATGCCTTATTGTTTGTGCTTTATGTAGATGTCATACCACTTCTGCAGAAGGTGAGAGAAGTTTCTTGACTCAGACTCTCGACAGGTAGCATGTGAATCTATAACAACAATATAACATGGCTAAAGAACTTGCCCTTCAGCTGTCCCAGTTTGGCAGAGACAGGCCTGATTTATCCTGTGTCATCTCACTTTTTTAGCTGATTTCAAAATGTCCCAGTTTCTCTCTGCTCATCCCACTTTCCCACTTTCTTCTTAGCTTATTTTAATTATTGCAAACTGAGTTCAAAGTGCAAAAGTAATTTGCACTCAACTAAGGAGGGCGGAGGAGAGGAGCAGGTGGAATTTTTTCCTCCTCGTATGCTCAGGCAAAAGCAAACTGCTGTAGCTTCTTCTAGCTTATGTGTTCTCCCCCATTAATATTTTTTTCATCTTGACTATATTCTGATGTTGTTTGGCCATACATATCCTGCTTTTCATCTGTGAAATGCTAGAGGGTATGAAAGAAGTAATGCAGAGGACATGGCAGATTGGACGGAATTCCTGACCCACTCTCAGAACATGATCTACTGATGATAAAGTGAGCTTGTCATTATCTTTTTTGCAGTACTTTCACATTCTGTTCAAGCTGTGAAGGCTCAAGGCACTTGGTGCAGCATAGTTCTACAGTCGGCTCCCCAGCTTCTGCCCTGAGATCCGGTCCACCTTTCTCATCCTAAGAAAGTGAGAGAGAAAACGGCTTTTCTTTAAATGCCAGCTGCTGACAAGTCCTTCCCCAGAATACAGCATAATTACATCCAACCATTGTAAGGGAGTGATAGACTGAGAGACAGATCAAAAGATCAAGGTATGAGCAAGGTATTGAACACTGCTTGCTAGTGCAAAAATAAAATAAAATATACTTTTTTTTAAAGAAAAGCACACATAATTTTTAATTAAGTAATTTCCTTTTCAGGGTGTTTTTATGTATTTATTTGTAACATCTATGGGCAACCTTTCCTCCAGGGAACTCCAAATGGCATATATGGATCTCCCTGCTTTATCCTCACAACAAACTGTACAGAAGGCAGGTACAGAAAAGATAAAATGGCCAGTCCAAAGTCATGTTTCAGTGCCCAGTGGAGACTTGAGCTTGCATCTCACAAGTCCCAGCACACCTCACAGGCTCTCTTCTTTCAAGGAAAACTGGGGCACAGAAACTTCATGTAAATAAAAACTGGGTTATTGAAAATGCACACATGTCATAACATTACAAGTACCAGCTACTGAAAACTTTCTTTTCAGGGGCAGTTTTGGTTCATAGAGGACTTAGGCCCTTTCCACACCGTCCTATTAAAATGGTGCAGAGAGACCTCCAATGGAAGTCTTCTGCACCGTGGAGTGGACTGGGATGGACTACTTTTCATAGTTCTGCACCTCAGTCCGCTCCGGAGCAACCGGAACTGGTCGTGCAGCATGCTTTTTAAAAACCTCTTTTAAGAGGTTTTTAAAAAGCACGGAGCACGACCCCGTGTTGCTCCGTCGGTGCGCTCGGGTGCAGATTTGCAGGCGCGCACTAGTGCATGCCTGCAGATCTGCCAGGGCGGACTTTAGGCTGGCAGGCTTCTCCGGTTGGTGGAGAGCCTCCACCAACTGGAAACCGCCATTTTGGATGCCAGAGCAGTGCGGAGCGACAAGCTTGCACTGCTTCTCATCACGACGGACCCAAACGGACCCACCAAAAAGCCGGTGAGTAGCGGCAGTGAGCGTTTCCCTCTCCATGTGCAGAAAGGGCCTTACTTTCCAAAGAGTGTATCCTGAAAGATGACTGAATGAACATAAGGCCTAAATTCCATTGTCAGTCCCATCTAGAACAGACCCACTGAATAAATAGCAACTTGGTACTTCAACACTTAGGTAAATTCAGTTGATTTACTGGGTCTCTTTTAGTTGAGACTAGCAATAACATTTAGGTCTAAGAAAATATCAACTGAATGATGGCTTTCTCTATACCTAGATGTGTTCTTTTGGACTGCTTATCACTTTCCCTGTAATCTGCATAGCTATGAAGTACGATATTCACAAGTGTGCTTTCTCAATGCGCTAGAGGCAATGTGTGCAGTACAGCGTGCTACATGACTGTCTTTGGATGAAACATGCTACCCTAGCAAATAAATCTTTTACAAGTTAGCATCACATTTGCTTTCCTTCTCCCATCTTATATTTTAAAGTTTGAAAAACTACATCATGAATTAAAGTATGTCTCCTTGCTGTCTCTCCCCTTTTCTCTCTTCATGGAACCATGCCAGAATTTATAATACAAAAAAAAAAAAAGGATCAAAGTTAAGCTCTTTTCATCTAGGCCGTTGAGACTGTGAGCAAAAACCTGCTTTTGGCACTGCAGAAATGTAACTCAGAAAGCAAGGGATCAGCAGCCAGCTTGAGGCATGGAGGAAAAGTAGAACAAAGTCCCCGGGATAATTAGGACAGCTAGTTGTGGAAGAACTCAGCCTACTTCTTAAAATAAAGGGGGGAAAGAAAACTATGGAAACATCTTACGCCATCCTGATGCCGTCTGGGGTAAACTGGCATCATGAACGCCCTCTTTCTCTCCCTCCCTCTCATGCTTCTTTTTAAGTGTCACATTTAAGGACAAAGTTGATCAATTTCAACAAACAACAATTGCAAGCAACACACATTTAAGCAACACAAATTTAAAGCATTTTGCTTTCCTACGTCACCACTCTTTTTTATTAAACCAACAGCTAGTACTATGTAGCTTACATTAAGAGCCAAGGCAGATTCAGGCCAGGTCAGTATAGGGCATACATAACGTCCAACATTTCACAGATTAAAACTAGGACTCATGTGGCCCAGCAATGTCAGAGTGTGGTCAAGATGGCAAAAGTTATTAATGAGGGAGAACAAATAAGGGAAGGGAAGGCTACAGCAGTTTGCTTCTTTCTGAGCCAACTGGGAAGGACAGGATTCCACCTTCTCTTCTCTTCTCTTCTCCCTGCTACTGAGTTAATTAAGTACAAACTATTTTTACATTTTGAACTCAGTTTGCAGCAACTGAAGTCAGGTGAGGACAAGGGGGAAAAGTGGGAGGCAGACAGAGAAACTGGGACATTTTAAAAGCAGTTGAGGAAGCGGGGCAACAGAAGATTTTTGTGACTGTCCCTGCCAAGTCAGGACAGTTGGAAGTATGGGCATATTCCATAAACATGAACAGTTGCTTCCTTAGTAGTTACTAGGAAGTACCTTACATTGCCCATCCACAACAGTATGTTGCCAGAGGTGAGGGCACCTTGACCCCTCCTCATTTCCATACAGCAGAGCTAGTTGAAATAGCTGTTGCTTCACCCTGTTTGAGCTCTGCTGACAAGACAGCACGATAGCTTACTTGGTGGCAGGCACACTGTGTAGAGCACATATGTCTTCCCCCCAGCACTATTGCAACTGTTCTGCACAAGCATTGCCTAAGGCAGCTGGCTTGCCCCACCTAATGGCAGGACTGACCTTGCTTCCCTAAATACAGGCCTTTCTGCACTAGGCTGTTATAGTGCTATTATTCCACTTTCAACATCCTATGGAATCCTGGGGTTTGCAGTTACTGCAAATCCCAGGATTCCACAGGATGTTGAAAGTGGAATAATAGCACTATAACAACCTAGTGCAGAAATGGCCACAGTCTGAGGACAGAGGCTTCCATACTGAGTTCACAAGTGAAGATTTGACCTGAGGCTTCTCTTAAATCAAGAGTAAGAATCATTTTACTCTCCAAAAGTTTTTGGATTGCAATACCCTACAACTCTAGCCAGCATAGCCCATTGTGAGGAACTGACTTATGACCCTCCTTCATTTTATATTATTGTTTCAAGTGTTACACCCCAAAGTAACCCTAAGAGAGGGCCCCTGATTTGGCATGACTTCCCCATATTGGATATTGGTTAGCAAAGGCCAGTTGCAGTTAAAAACAACCTTGGCGTTGAATGGGAAATTCTTAACATTATACTGTCTCCCTCTGCTGTATGGAAACGTAGACAACGTCATTTAGGCTAAAAGACTGACCTATTGTTCCGAGTCACGTATCTCTAGGCAGACAATAGACTCACTCCTGGACACTGTCACACCCCAAGCTATGGTGATGAACTATGCATAGCCAAACAAACAACACCTACCAATTCGGAATTTTAAACCCATCAATCTCCTGGACTTTCCCAGGAGAAACAATACCGAGGAGGGGTCGTGATATTCGCCTAACATTATATTCCGCAATCATCGCCCATTAACGCCACTTTGCTAGCCGATACCTGGCCCAAGGACAGAAATTGGCTATAAAAATCCTCATGTTTTGAGCCTCTTTGGAGTGCCTCCCAGACCGGACAAGGGCCTGTTTCGCTGCTATCGAGGTGTCCCACTCAAGCCTCTCAGACGCTGCTGAGAGCTAAACGCAACTCATGTCTTTGACTTTCAGCGAAACCCCACTGCAGCCAGCCTTCCAGCCTCCCCTTGGTGCTTTACACCGAGCTTTCACTGATCTTTTCCCTCTCCAGGATGCTTAGACTAAAGTCCGTATGCCCTCTCTCTCCTGACTGTCTCTTATTTTCCAACTTCATTTCTGTAGCCCTTGTGTGATTGCAGGATTATTTGTTAACCTGTGTGTGGTGACCTTTTTCTGTTAGTGTTAATAAAACTACTTTAGGTTATTTCTCTGACTCTTGCGTGGTTCTGACCCCGTAGACATAGGACTAAAGATCCCTTGCCCTGACCTCTCGCAAGCTTTGAGTTTCTCTGTTAATTCCCCTAACTGAAGCCTGTTTGGGTGTCCGTGAGATACCCCCAATTTTCAGGGTATCACAAGCTTAAAAGGGCCAGAAGAGTTTCATATCATAGAATGCATTTACATCCAGCTATATTACATTGCTCTTCTTCCAGGAAACATGGTAATGATTCTCCCCTAGCACTAAATGCCCTGATTACTGTGGATGTTTGTTCTATACGTTAAACAATTAATTAATGTTAAGTCATTAGACTTTGTTAGGGTAGGTAGCAGCCATGGTCTATTCAGAATATCAGGGTTTTACTGAAAGACTGGTATCTTCCACGTGTGTATGTCTGCATGCACACATATACACACATGATGTGTATGGATGGAGGATGTTGAACTGAGTGATGGATTGTAACTCTCTTCAATTCTCCTCCTCTGTTGATTACTTTCTAGTTTCAATATTATTTGTGGAGAGCTACGATTTACCTCTCTGTAATCCTCTAGTATATTTGTTGTTTTCACACAGTGCTATGCATTTGAATAAGAACATGAAAAGTTTTCTTCTCCCTCTCATTGCTTTCTCTCTTGACTTCTCTCCTTCCCTGCTCTTTTCTTTTCACCTGTCCTTTTCCTCAGTAGGTCTGCTCAGACATTTTATGGGGTTCAGTGGAGTTGGAGTGAAAGGATATAGCTCTCTGAATGCATGCCATCTCATTCCTTCCTATGTCTATCTTTAAAAAAAAACCCCATTGCTCTGAAATAAATCTTATCGAGTTAGGTGAGTTACGTCCAGGGATTTGTGTTTATTAAGCCATTTTTCTTCCAGATCATCCATTAGAGAAACTCTTAGATCGCTAAGGTATATTCCTTCCTTTGCACACTTCAGCCAGTCTGTTCATAGAGACCATAGCACAAGGGCAGTCAAAGTGTTGCATGTTGTTTCTGGGGGGTTCTCAAGGGTCCCCACACCCTTCCCCCCAAAAAACCTGAGATCCCTGAATGTTAAAACATGTGCTCTACTACTGATTATGCCTCTTTAATGGGAATGGGATGCCAGGGAAGACATAGCGATTCAGTTGTGCAGAAAAAATGTTCTCCATCTGCTCACAGACTCTTGAATATTTTCTGATTAAGAACTCTGCACCTTTTATTAACTAACTGATCTTTTTAGTATGCCACTTATTGCTATACTTGCAATGGATCAGTGTCTTGTAGCCAAAATAAACACCTCACTCCTTTACAAGCCCTTAACACCACTCCTTATTAACATTTAACAAACAAGGCATTTGAAGGGTAACTGAATAATACACATGCTGGTGACTACAGGAAGGGGAGGAATGATGCAATCAGTGACACAATGTAACCGAAGAGGATCTATGATGATGTCCCATGCTCTCCCAACCTAACAATTTCTGGACATATTTGACTCTCACTATCACTGGGTGAAAATCATGTTATGGGCTTTGTAGTCCACCTGGAAAAAAAATCAAGTTATGGGAAAGCAACTTTAAAGACGAAGAGAATTTTGGAAGGAGCCATTTATAAAGCGCACCCCAAGGGTCAACAGTTACAGTCTCCATGGCTTTATTTATAAATCCTACACCCTCTTCTGAAACCAGAAATCAATTACACAATTTCAGTTATCAACATAACAGGCAACTAATTAGCTTCCCAATTTCCAACATCAAATTAATATTCAACCCTAACATATCAAGCTATGTGCAGACACTCTCCTTTATAATCCACTAAAAAACATGAGGGCCCTTTCAAACTGCCATGACTGCATCCAGGGCTACTTTATCCATCAGGCACTTTAGGCATAATGTCTAGGGTGTACATTAGATTCTACAAAGGCATCCCTAGTGGTACGATGAGGTGAGGTGGGAGTTGAATGCAGGAGTGACTAGGGTCTATGGAAACCTTAATCTGGCCCTGGTTGCATCTATGGAATTGGGGGGGGGAGTTTCAGTTTGATAAGGCTCTAGAGCTCTCCGGTTGAGAATTCTGAATTCCCTCCCTAAACTACAGACCCCCGGATTCCATAGGATCTTGCCATGGCAGTTAAAGCTGAACCATAGTGCTGTAATTGTATAGTGTGGGAAAGTCCTAAAACACTTCAGATCACTTAGGCTACTCTGGTATAGCAGCTAGAAATGAAGATTAGTACCGTCAGGAAGACCACTATACTATCTATCATGTCTGAAAGGCCATTTAACAAAAGGATGCATGAGAGCACACAAAAAGTAGGCACAGAAATCCCTTAAAGATCTGTCTCTCATGTGTTCCCTTCTCTTCACACCAGCATCATTAGCTCTGCTGAAAATGAAGAGCTTCAATCGTCAAGAAGCCTTTTTGCCTTTGGTCTTGATTCCAACAGGGCTTGGCTGCTGTTCCTGAAATGACAGATGCTGTATTCTATTCATTCAGCATTGCTCTTCACCTGGGCCTCTTTCCTAGACATAGACCTCCATGTCTCCTTTTCAGCTGGTGAATGCTGTTTACTTCTGAAGCTATGACTCCTTTTCTATAGAAGTGTTCCATATGCTATGGAGGCTATTGTGTGGAAAAACATTTCTACGGATTTTACTGTGTTTAGTAAACACGAATACATGATACCAATGAGGGTTTTCAGTTAAATGTCAGCTTCCACATCTATCCACAGCACTTTGGTGTATGGAGATTATGATACTAGATTCTCAGTGTAGAAACTTAATGAGCTATTTCTAGAACTACTTTGTTGCCTGTTCCTCCAAGTCTTTGCATGTTGGCTTTCATTCAGCAAAGGATTTCAGGCTAATTTTGCATAGCTAACTAGAATAGGCCAGCCAAATAAATGAATGGCAAGTCAACACTTATGCAAATCCCATTGATTCAGTAGGTTTACTCTAGTTGGGACAAGTGGCTAGACTGAGGCCTTTGTCCCATGCAAGAAACAAGGAGATGACAGCAACAATCTTATACTATTGTTAATTCTGGATGTCAATTTTTAAAATATTACCCTGGATCTAAAACTCTCAGTCTGGAATGTAATGAAATAATGAAATCAGTAAAATATATAAATTTCTGCAGAAATAAGTAATCAAAACAAAAAGCAGAAACAGCAATGCAAAATAAATCCATGCAATTCAGCAAAAATAAAACAAGTTGAAATGCCTAGACAATTTGTTTAAACTATCTCTGCCTGGTCCCAATATGATTATGAAGTTGGAGGCTTTCTGGGGATGGCATTTCACACTGGTGTGGTAACGGGTACCTCTATGCAATCAAAACAATTTAGCTTCAGATGGTAGAGAGCTGGAGAAGGGCCTAGCTGATGACAACACAATCTATCCTGAGATTTGCCACTGATTTTTTTTCCCTCAAAATAGTGTGCAAAATCCAAGTAATAAGACTATTGTAAGACCCAGGTGTTATCAAGGGTAGAGTTTGAAAAAGGATTTTTTGTTGTTGTTATTTTCAAAGAAGAGTTGGACATCTTTGGTTAAGCTAGTCATTGCTGATGGTCAAAGATGATCAGAAGTGTAATTTTTTTAGTGTGTGTGCAATACTTTTGTACTCAATAAAGATTTTTTTTTTAATAGATGATTAGATAACTTTTCTCAATGGCAACAGTTAATTAGGAAGTGCTTTCCTGAATAGGCTATCTACTCATAGGGCTGCACTGAAGACTAGAGTTCTGCCTTTATATATCAGAGAAGACCCTCACCCTAAAAGCTACCCATGAGCAAAGACAAACAGGCTATACTGGACAGAACACTAAACCAAAAGCAAGTGCTGGTGAATGTGTTCCATTGCTCCTCTCTTCTTCTATTGCAGCTTTGATCAGAAGCATCCACTTCTGTTTTCAATAACATACCATCTGCCATTTTTGCCCATGCCATGCCAAGCTGTGATTCTTTAAAGCCACTGTCTGCATTTTAAAAAGAAGAGCAAACTGTGGTTTTGGAAGCTGATTTGTTCAGGTAAACCATACTTGAACTCAATGGAAGTTCTAGGTTCAGAAGAAATGGCAACTGTGGTTACTCAGATGAAAACCTAGGCTTCTGCTCAGCTTTGAACAGATGTACCAGACAAGAAGAGAGGGAGGACAGGTTTGTGTATATAATATTGGTTGGTGTTCCTAATACTGGCAGCTGGTGGTTTCCATGTCAATCAGGCTGTGAATCTACTCCAGGTCTTAGGCCATTTTCGCACAATGACACTCTTCTGCGTTGTCTTGCTGCAGTCCCGAGTCCAGAAGGAAGAATGTCAGCAACGCTCTCCTCTGCACCTGCTCGGTCCATGTGGAAGAGAACGCAATGGTGCCACATCTTCCTTCTGCAGTGCAGCCGGGCTTTTTCCATTGCTGCGCTATGGAAGGAAGTGTCGCCAATGTGCTTCTGCAGCTTCTGCATGGCCAGAATGACGAGAGCGCCATGCGATTGCAGAAATGAAATGGATTTTTTCCATTTTGCGAAAACTGCGCAAATGTGACGCTCCACGACAGGATGGCAGCGGGACGGCAACAACGTCACGTGGAAATGCAACCTGCCGACCACTGCCATCCTGTGGCAGAAACGAGATAGCGACGTTGTGCGGAAAGGGCCTTAGTTTCAGCTTTAAAAGAGCTATCTAAGGTCTGAACCCTATTCTTAAACCAGGTTCAGCACTTTGGAGAGCTCCAGTGAATTACAGAGTACACCTGAACAGATTCACTATCTCACTGACATGGAAGTTATCAGCTGCCACTGGTTACAAATAATGGTGAGCAGGACATATGAGGAAGGATGATGGTCAGATTTACACCAGGTTTGTGCAAACTCTAGCCATTCAGAAGTACTTAGATTGCTGCTCCATAAACGGTCATTGCTGGCTAAGACTGATCGTCCAGCTATGTATGGAAGGACATGATTGCCCACCCTGCCTTATGTGCCTTACAACAAAGAAAACTGCAGGCTGGTCTAAGGCATATTGTTGCCTGAGACACCTTTCTGTGTAGCATATAAGTATTATTTCCAAAAGAATGGGATTATATTTTCAAATGGCAAAAATGCACTATTGCCACCATATGGTTAGAGCACCAAACACCTGGTAGCAGTCATTTGAGTCAAAGAAAGCATTTGTTCCCATAATCCACCCAAAAGCACACAGTGACCAGATGACAAAGTATTAACAAACTGTGTACGTCAACCTACATTTCATCTGCTCCCTGCCACATGCATAAACAAAAGAGATCTTCTCCTCTAGAGCACTGGTACCCCAAAGTCTCTTCACAAAATAATGTGTTCAGTGAATATTTCCAGGAAGTCGGGTGGGGGCAGATTGTCCAGATTATACTCACTGCTCTGTCCCTGATGCATACACGTTTAAGCAGGTTTAGTAAGCAGAACCTGCTACCTCGAACTCTGTTGGACAGCATGTGATTGTTGCTATATAACACCTACCTATTTTTACTTGGAATCTCAATTTTTACTTCCATGCACATGCATACCATGGCCATTTCTTCACCAAACAAACATATGAATTTGCAGTAAAATTTGAAGGTTTGTGACATTCCTGGATAAAGCTTAAGAAAAGCAAAGTGGAAGATATCTATATTTACACGCAGGGCGGGTTATAGCTGCACATTTTCAGCTGAAATTCAGCAACAACCAACAAAAACCATCTCATAAATGAGTAGATGTTTACTTCAAGCTCACACTTCCTGATTTTATCACTCCACTTTTAGCTGACTTCTGGTCATATTTTAAAGTTTTGGGAATCAGGGGCTGGAAGGGTTGTTTTGAAGCCTAACACTGTTCCAGGCAGTTTTTGGAGAGATTTCATGGACAATTCCTCCATTTTTTTAAAGGAACAATTGCGATATAGAGGAACTTAAGGTTACAGAGAAGGGAAAGTGGATGGATGCAGGTGACAGCAGTTTTTCATGCTGACAGTGAAGTAGCCATCCCTAAAGTGAACAACAGACAGAAATGTCAGCATGAGGCAGACCCCTCCCTAAACTGCAAACCCCAGGATTCCATAGGATATTGAAAGTGGAATAATTGTACTATAAGAGTGTAGAGCGGAAATGGCCTAAGTGCAAAGATTAGAGGAGTAAAAGAAGAAGCTGTTGCGGAACAGGTGACTGAAATGCCTTGCAGCTATCACCCCCATGCACTGCCATCACACAATGCTTCCCTTTCCATGCACTGCATACAACCATAACTTACATCATGGTTAACAAGCACTTTCTTATGCAACAATCTTATCCATGCTTAACGTAGTCATAAATCCCACTGGGGACTTATTTCTGAGTAAACGTGTAGGTTTGTACTGTAGGTAGGAAAACAGCCAACTATTACCATGCAAAACGTAAGTGTGGCTAATATGTATTGTATGGTAACTAGACCACAGTAAGAATAAACTTGCAAATGTTTGGAATAAAACAATCCTGAGCTTTAATTAGTATTTATACAGGGTCACTGTATATTCAAAACATACAGCCCCACCTTTCAAGGGGCTTACAGTGTGACATTTGATGCTGGGAAGGGAATAGTGAGAAGGGGTAGCCCAAAATATATTTGATGATCCATCTTGAGGTCATAATAACTGTGATGCACAAGGCACTGACTTTCTGTAATGCAATCTAAATCGTTCACCCGGCCTATAGCATAAATAATAAATAAAGGAAATGCTTTCTGTGCTTTCTGAAAGAGCAAAAGGGCACACACTTCACTGGGAGAGATAGGCACTGAACATTAGGATGGTTGTTAGCAGTATCTCCCCAAGGATTATATCCTTCTGAGGGCAGACTGAAGGTTCATTTCACAGGAAGTGCGCTAACTTGAGCACAAGAGGTTACCCATCTCATTTAGTTGACAAGTTAAGGGTAACAGCTTGTTGGAGGTCAAGCCACATTTTTATTCTGAAAGATTTTTCAAAAGTGGAAATTACTTTAAGCATTTTTTTGATTCTAATGCCTCTGCCACTGAAACAATTTTGACAGGATACTCAGAACTTACATAGGAATGAGCAAAGTCTACTTGTTCTTTCATACACTGGCCCATACAGAGTCATATTTATTTTATTTTTAATCATTTCTACCCTGCTTCTCTACAAAGGCATCCAGAGCAAAAAACAGTAGCAAAATAACAATGGCAATTACACTTCAAAACATTATAAAATTAAGGGGAAGAAAACCAACAGAAGGCACTAGTTACAACTTATCTCCATAACGATAATGTAAGAAATTGCAAAATAAAATCTGTTTACTCCAAAGCTTCCTGGAAGCCATGCTTTAGTTGGAAGACAGAACACACTCAAGAATTGGGGGAGCCAGGAGCTGCCATTTCTGCTAAGCCAATAAACATTGACCTATGCAACTTAATATCTTCAGACCCACTCAGTCTGCCCACCCAGGCTGGCCATTAATTCTTCTCAACTGGGAGAATGGGCTTTAGGATGGCAAATACTATTCAATGAAAGCAAGTGTAAAGTGATACACTTTGGGGCAAAAATATTTTAATCATCACATAATCACTGACTGGGTCTGAACTGCCAGTGCCTGGTCTAGAGATCAAATGGGGTAGTAGTGGGAACTCCAATGAAAGTATCAACTCAAATATGCAGGTGCCATGAAAAGGGGAAAATTCCATGCTAGGATTAATTAGAAAAGGTATCAAAAATAAGCTTGCCAAGATCCTAATGACCCTATACAAACCCTCAACAGTGTAACCATACTTGAAATAGCGTGTGCAATATTCACAATTCAAAAAATAGCGATATCTTCATGAGGCAAACTGAAAAGCACCAAACTTATCATGTAAGCTTTTGAAGCTTCTCTGGCTTCTTCAATCAGGCAAAGATGTTAAAAATCATACCAGACAAGAAAAGTAATGATGTTCAAATCACAGGCCTACATTTGTCTCAGATGTTACTTCTGTTGTCACTTAAGATGGTATCGATCACTGTTCCTCAGAAAGGACGTTCTGGAGTTGGAAAAGAGAAGAGAAGAGACAACAAAACCAGCCAAAAAGCTGGAGCAATTCCTCTAGGCAGAAGTTCATGTTTTTATTAAGCTTTAGTTAAAAGATTAATGGAGGGCATGACAGAGATATATACAATTAGGCATATGATGAGGAAAATGTTTCCTTTTAATAATGCTAGAACACAAGTCCATTCACTGAAACTAGATGGTGGAAGACTGAGGACACATAAAAGGACAGGCTACCTCACTCAACACACTGTAAAACTGTGGAATTCAATATCACGAGATGTAATGACACCTATCAAATTGAATGACTTTAGGAAGTATTAAGACAATCTTATAGGGCATAGGGTATCTACTGTATATAAATGTGTTTGATGGGGAATAGGCATCGACAGGAGCTTGTTGCTACCTATTCCCCACTGACTACATTTGCCTACAAATGAGTGACAGCTATGTAAAAAACATTCTGGACTTCACCAGGGCTCAGCTCTGTTCCAGTGGTTTAATCTCAAAAAAGGGATGTGCATTTTCCCCTGCTGGAGCAAAGGCTGCTTAGCATAAATTGTTTTATTGGCTCACGCACCTTACAAGATCAAACAGCGCTAGCATGTTAAGACCGTCTGTTTCTGGGTGTATGAAAACATTCCGGCATGATAAGCAGATGCCTTGGGGTTAAGGACAAGGCTTATGGGGGTAAGAACTGTCACACCTTGGATAGTGCAGCCAGTACTTTTTAAATTTATCACTGGAATGCAAAGAACTGACAGCTCTCAGACAGGTTCTGGCATTCCTCCCTGAACAGACAGCAGCCCCCCACCCCATCCCGCACCCAGCCACCCCCATTTGTCTGCACAATTGGAGCTGTGAAACTGCAGGTGCTTCTCTCAGGAATGTTGGTGAGTCCAGCTGAAGACAGGCAGCTGTTTCCCTGAGGAAAAAGTGAGACTTTTACTCTCATAGATGGGTGTGGGCCTCATGCTACAGCCTGAGCCCAAGTCTTAAAATAAGCACAACAATGTCATAAATATGTACACCAATATATACAGATAGTTCCTTTTCCCACAGATTAATCACTACTCATCATTAACTTGTTAGGTGAAGCCCAAAATTCCTTATCACTCACACAGAAACTTAGCATTACGAAGGTTTAGCATTCAAGAACAGAACATTTTTACAAAGTAGTATAATGGGTTGCACATCCACAGACAGAAATTGGCACACATGTCTATAATACAAATGTGTTCTGCACAATCTCATCCTTGCAGCTATATTATTATCATTTGACACATATTGACACTATCTGCTCTTTAAGATAGTGCATTAATGCAGTCCTCCCTCCACATTAGGGGCACAGGATCCTCGTGAAAATGGAAAAACCATGAATAACTCTAGGTCTTCCCAAACCATATTAAACACACAAAAGTATGATCACCATATTTAACCCGCCATGGATTCCGTTGAGGCATCAGGGTTCCTGCACAAGGCAGAAGTGGGTGGATGGTGAGGCTGACTGCCACCTCCCCTGCTGCCCCACACCATTTTTAATGGGTACTTATAAGCCTTGTTCAGTTTCTCAGTCTCACAAGGCTTGCAGTCGCTATTAAAAATAGCATAGGGAGGCAGCAGATAATCCATGAATAATCAAATCTGCAAAAGTGAAACCTGTAAATGTGGAGGGCTGACTGTACTATACATTTGCTATAGTATTACTACCCATCATATTAATAAACAAACAACTCTTCCTCTGTGCCTTTACCCTCATGGTTGCTGCTACTGCCACCACCACAGCTGGTCTGGAGATACGAAGACCAGAGGAGATACAAATCCTAGAGGAAGTAGCAGACTAGCAAAGATAGTGCCAAGATAGTCAGAGTTAATCACTCTTATTATCTAACATATACATAAGGACCCTGACTGACATTGGTTAAGTCACAGGGTTGCATACATTTGTTACTGCGGCTCCGGCCTACCCAGTGATAGCACTAGATATCTCTATTGATATCAAAACCATTCGGCCTTCCTCTGCCACCCCACTCCACGTGTTTGTGAGGCCTCTGGACAAGCACGTAAACAGGTGTGGCCGGTAATTGTTGGGCATTCCATTCTCCACCTAGGCAGGCAGAACAAAGCCACTCCGTTGCTTCAGGGACCTCCCTGCAAACACCTTTTGCTTAAGCGCAACAGTAACAAAGGCGCCCGGCTCTGAGCCGATAGCCTTACAAAGCCAAGCTAAGCACCTTGCATTTGCATACTGGCTACACTATTGTTGATTCTGCGCTAAGCCGATCATGTTAAACTTGACCTTTTCCAAAGCTTTGTCCCGCTCCAAACTCGCATTGTTCTCACCGAGTATGGTATGGCCTGCGGTCACAATTCACCCTATATAAACCCCCTGATTCTGAGAGCACCTCAGATCGCTCTAACTGCCAGCAACCCCTGGACCACTTGGATCGCTCTGGACTGCCATCCCTCCTTGCTGCCGCTTTGTCTGGCGAGCTCCCCTCAGCCTCCACGCTGAGTTTCTTCCCTACCATCTTCCACTTCTTCAGGACTACGAGAAAAGGTGTTATATCACCCATTTCCCCCGAAAATCCTTATTTCTAAGTCTCCCATTAGCTGTGTGGTTGTGGTGTCTTTACTGTTTGTTTGTCTTTTAATAAGAACATCATTTTTGCTATTTTAAAACTGTCTCACTGCTTGACTGACCTGACCCCATAGACATTGGGTTGCAAGATCCCTGCTAAGTTACCCTGCCTCTCGCTAGTTTTAGTGAGTACTCCAGCTAATTCTCCCCAGAATTGTGTTTGGGTTTTGGTTATTTGGGCACCCCTCCCGGGACTCCCAGAGAACAGGGTAACACATTGTTGTTGTTGTTGTTGTTGTTGTATGCCTATAAGTCATTTCTGACTTCTGGTGACCCCAAGGCAAACCTATCATGGGGTTTTCTGGGACTGAGAGTGTGTCATACCCTCAAGGTGGGCTTCTATGGCCAAGCGGGGGATTGAATCCTCCAAAGTTGTCTCTAAAGTTGTAGTCTGTGGAGAACTGGGGAGTCCCTTTTCCCGCTCAATGCTGACTTCTGCCCTAGAGTAGGAGATAGGAACTTCCCAAATTCCCTTAATTAAACACTGCCACCACCCACTGGTCAACCCTATTTTACAACAATATAGTGGGATGTTGCTTAGGGTTACAATTTCTATGCATAAAGTCCTTTTCCTTCCCTCACCTCTCTCGTTCTGGATGAGAGGAATCCTAGGTACGCGTGTTGCCTAGGGACACAGGGGAATGAAGAGGAAACAGAAGTTTTACAGAAAGCATTTATTTTAAAGCATGCAAGGTAAACAAGAAAATAATACTCATGAAAAGGCTCCCCTCATTTCAGGTACACTTCATAGTTACAAGTAGTTATAAGAACAGATAGATTCTCAAGATCGGCCAAACTTCCCAAAATACTAAAGACCTAATGCAACTAACTAGATCCATTCTAATTTACTCACAGCAGTTGGTCATTTTAGGTCATGAGATGCTATGCAGGGGAGAGCCAGGAGATGGCCTATGCCTGTCTCTACCGGCATCCATGCCCCTTGTTGATGTTTTTGGATGTCTTCTTTGTTTTTTCTCTCTACCTCTCAAAGATTTTATAACTTCTCCATCAAAGCATCTCGAAGTTTCTCACCTTTTCCCCCTGATTGGTCAACTATCTTTCGTGACCTATGATGCTAACCCTAACAACAACAACAACAACAACAACAACAACAAATTATTTCTATCCCGCCTCTCCCCATGGATCGAGGCGGCGAACAACAACAATACATTAATTACATTAAAAAACATTAAAAAGCATACCCAATCCTCCCCACCCACCAACCCACCTAAAACCAACCCCCTAAAACCCACAACAATTAACAATTAACAACAATCAACTGACTATTAAAAGAACAGCAAGACAGTTAGCGGGAGGCAGTGGAAGTACTAGTCTGGGAAGCCCTGTCGGAAGAGAGCAGTCTTGACTGCTTTTTTAAAGCAGTCAAGACTGGTAATATGCCGGGTCTCCTCCGGCAGGCCATTCCATAGCTTGGGAGCGACAGAAGAGAAGGTCCTCTGGGTAACCGCAGCCAACCTAGTTCTGACTGGCTGCAGTAGGTTCTTCCCAGAGGACCTTAGTGTGTGGGGCGGATTGTATGGGAGAAGTCGATCCCGCAAGCCATAAAGGGCTTTAAAGGTAATAACCAACACCTTGTACTGTGCCCGGAAACTAATAGGCATAATAAAATGTAATCTAAGCCTAACAGTTCATTAACCCTTTATATGCCTGAAGGGAGAACTATCCTCCTTCCGCACTGAAGCCTGGATAATGGAAAACCCCATTATCACATAGCCCAACATTCAAACGGCTATACTATACTGGTTCTCTTTAGGGGAAAAAACTTAATCCAGAACAAGTATTATGTTCACTAGAATTGATCTGAAGTGCCCCATGGACTGGAATGATAGAAAATGCCATCTCTTTGCCTATCAAAGCAGTGGTCTCTAACTGGAGCAGAAGGGTGCTAGGCACAAGTTTGAGAGCTGGCAGGGAGAACAAGGCAGAGGCAAGCAAAGGAAAACTCAGATGAATGTAAGGCAAAGTCCAAGCAAGATAGCACCCTGGACAGCTCCACTGGAGGGTGGTACCAATCACTTCCAGTAACAAGCAAGATCTGATAACAGACTTACGTAAAAACCCTATTGAAGGGTTCAGAATAGTGCTTCCTTCTCCTTGCAAGCAGAGCTGCATCACACAGCCTCTACTTCACAGCATCACCCACAGTATGTGAGGGATGGGGAAAACACATCTGTGCATGTAACACAAACACGTGCAGAAGGCAGCCCAAACATTTGTACAGGTGCGTACAGCTATACTGGGTGGGTGGGTGGGGATTCCGTAATAGTGTAGTCTAGGATGTCTAGAGGGCATCAAGATGGGGAAATGGCATAACAAAAGTTTGTCACTGTACAATAGCAAAGCAAAAAGTTTATTTAAAGACTGTTCAGTTAATGAACAGATTTTAAGCATCTGGACGTGAGAGAACAGAATCATTCAGAGTGATTAGTTTAAGCACAACCCTCAGAGTTTTTCCTGCCCTGTGTTCGTATGTGGTAAGGAAAATCACCCATCCTACACTTGGAGGTTAGATTATTGTTCACTTTAGATATCTTCTACCAACGTAACTGTTATGCACTCTCAAGTAAAATGTCTTTGCAGGAACATGCAGGAAGAACTTCTGGAAAACCATCATTTTGAGCCCTAAGAAACTTCTCAGCTATTTCTTTCCATATATGAACCTCTTGTCTCAACCTTGCCTGGAAAGGACTGTGAATGTTGCAGTCAGGAGTGTACGATGGTGGACATTCAGAAGTGGGTTTTTCGGACTGCCATTCCCATCAGCCCTACTCGGTGTAGCCAGTGATGAAAAATTCTGGAACTTGCAGCTCAGAAACATCTGGAAAGCCACTGTCAT
The DNA here is from genome assembly GCA_948474755.1 of Ctenosaura bakeri. Lineage (NCBI taxonomy): Eukaryota > Metazoa > Chordata > Lepidosauria > Squamata > Iguanidae > Ctenosaura > Ctenosaura bakeri. Next base: position 210,921 of record CAOLHI010000706.1, read on the forward strand.
TCATGCCTGCTTTAGGAATATCAGAAGCTAACTCAATTGAGTCAGAATATCAGTACATTCAGCTACAATGGACTGCAGTGAATGGCAGCAGCCTTCTGGGATTTCAGACAAGATACTTTCCCAGTCCTGTTTGCAGATGCTTGTGAATGAACACAAGGGGTTTTTTTTGTTTTGTTTTGTTTTTGCATCCTGTACAAGTGTTCTATCACTGAGAGCTGGCCCTCTCTTCAGTTCTCTTATGGTTACCTCTGTGTGAGTGTGTGTACATAAGACCCTTCATGAACTCCTGTTGACCCATGTTGGTGTCATATAGATATGCACATGCATCCATCCATGCACACACACACACACACACACACACAGAGTGTGTATCCCTATGACCCCAACACAGTAGAGGGGTTCTTCTAAAGCAACCATTTTCAACAGGGCCATATGGCCACCAAGGGGGCCCTGCCATATTTGAATGTGTGTGTGTGTTACAGACTAAAAACTGTGAGAACAGAGCCCTGGTAATTGAACTGAAAAAATACCCAAGCAGCAATCTTTATCAGAATCAATAGTTTCTCTCCTACTTATAATATCTTTCCAAAACACTGTTTGAATTTGGTGCACCTGATAAATTCATTACTTAAGCTCTTCCTAAATCTCAATTTAGGAGATCAAATTCACAAAAGTGGAGGCTTTTGTCATATATTTCACACCCTGTAATAACCACCAACTGTCATTGTCTAATTTCGAGCCCAATGTCATGAAACTTTCAGAAAATCACCAAGCTGAAGGATTACATTACATCCTGATGGATATTTGATTTTCTAAAATCAGAATGTTCACGTTTTCTTGTTGTTCACTAATAAATGATTTTTTGTCTATTAGTTCATGTTGTATCCCTGTTTGACTGGGGGGTAGGGTGGGGCTGGAACCTGAGAAGAGCTGCTAAGGGGCCGTGGACAAAAAAAACAAAACAAAACCCTCAGTCAACAGAATGGCTATTCTAAAGAATAGGAAGGGGAAAACAATGAAAGTAAAACTTGGTAGGAATCAAAAAGAACCTAGAATCCAAACAGTTTATCTATTTTGAGTTTGCACAGTCTGAACAGTGTTCCTCCAGCCAGTTTCCAAAACTCATTTATTTATGTGATCTAGCTATTTTAAATGTGCTGGGACAAATTAATCTTATTTCATAACGTTTGTTCTGAGAAGATATTTAACTATTAACTTGAATATTAATGCTGCAATTCTACCCTCTGAATTTAACAATATTAAAGCTGCAATTCTACACTTTGAAATTAACAGACCAATTTCCAACTCAAAATGAATCTGAAAGGTTACAACCAGTGATGTTTTTAAGTCCTGTATTCCAAGTCTCAAGTCAAATCTCAAGTCCTTGCAAGATACTTCCAAGTCAAGTCTCAAGTCTGGGAGCCAAATTTATACCCCAACATATAATCCAGAATTTAGGGAAAGAATTGAATAAAGTCAGTTTTAACCATTTAAGTAGAGTCAACCCTCCATATTTGTGATTTTGCCATCTGCAACTTTGGAAGTGGGGAATAGGATCCTTCTTACTCCCCATTCCCAAAGGTGGAGGCTTTTTTGGAAATGTGGAATAGGATCCTTCTTTTTCCCCAATTACTGAAGTTCCAAAACCTTTAGAAGGAAGGATTCTTCCTCCTCAAGCCCATTGCCTAAAACATTTTCTGTTTCCCTCTGAGATGTTCACCCTCCACTCTAGGCGTGAGTGTTGCCTTCTGCTCTTAGGAAAAGTTTTAGAAGGATCCTCCAATATCCAGCAGGGATATTGACCTCAACCCTGCCTCAAGTTCATTGCCTAACCCATTTGCTGTTCCCCTCTGAGAAATGTACCACTCTTTGGGCTGATCACCATGTGACCAGCAGGCAAAAAGAGATGGAAATGCTGTTCAGAGTTGTAAGGTTTATGGATGTGTTATGTTACTGAACCAAGGGCTGCAAGTCAGTCATTAAAAGTATACAAGTCTTGAGTTGAGTCAGTGCATCATTTATTGCCAAGCCAAGTCCAAATCAAGTCACTGAAGCAACTTAAGTCTGATTTGAGTCTGAGTCAATCAACTCGAATCTACATCACTGGTTATAACATAGATTCTCCTGATACATTATTTGTGTGTACAATTGACTTATTTCTATACCTGTGTTCCTTTTTCTGCCTTGAAAACCTAAGTGCCACTTTCCTTTACTATCCAGATAGAGGCCTGTTTAGTAAAAGCATTTCATGTCCACAGTCTGTTTTTGCAGCTGCCTGTATAACGTACCAACGGTGCATTTTGGTGCACAAAAAAAGTCAATGTGAGAAAGGTTTGCTATAATTTTCAGCAAAAAGAGTGAAGCATTCTTGTCAGGGACTTGGATGTTATCTCCTGGATTGAGATATAAAGTGTCCAGGTTATCAAGAGTATGTTTATACTGCACAGCTGTATATAAATTGTCCCATTAGACATACCAGAAGCAAACTTGTAGCTTCAGGGCCTTGGATTCCACTAAGTGCATCAACAGATATAAAACTCCCCAGGACTCCAATGCTTCTAAAGGGCATGCAATGATTCTGATGAACACTGCACTATTCCAGGGTTATCTCACTTCAAGATGTTTACAGTAAGAAATTCTAGGGCTAGGGGGAAACGTGATGAACTTTCATGCTTACAGAACTGAACAGTAGCAGCTATCAGGCAAACGCTGTGGCTAAATTATGGTTTGGACCGATACTGCCACCCATAGGGAAAATGTGGCATATCAACTTTCGTGGCCTGACACCTGACAACAACAAACAGGCACTTAACAATCAATTGGTTGCAGGGAGTCAATATTTTCTTGAGGGTGCTGCTGCATTTTCGACTTTATTGTTATGTTTTTAAGTGGTTTTCCACTTTTAAATTTTTAAAAGCATTTTAATAAAACTTGCTTCATTGAGTTTTAACTTCTTTTTAATCTCAGATTTTTAAACTTTTTCTTGCTTTACCATTTTTGTAAGCCACCTGGAGTTTTGGAAGCCACCTTGACCATGGGATAAACTGAAAAGAACCTTTTAAAGTAAAGCAAAAAAAAAAAAACCCAAGGGGTATTAAATAATCAAGCACATTCATTTTGACAAATGCCATGAAACATGTGTTTTAAGAGTAAATAGTTGCACTTCAAAGAAATGTGACCTAAAACATTGACCTTTAAAATTAAACTGAAAATGGGAAACTCTTACAAAGATCTCAGTACCACTTTTAATTTGTACAAAACTCTGCTCAGCATTAATCTCTGGAACTGGTTGGCATTGTCTGGCATCTCTGATTGAAATATAGCAGGTAACAACAGGCCAGGGATCATAATAGCCTCTACCAAACCTATTCAGAGCTATGCTTAGCTCTGCATTAACTATCTTTTTGGTGTGTTTATTCACAAGTTTATACAGGGGCACAATTGCACCAAGTGTGGTGAGAAACTTGCAGTTGATGCCAGAAGTTTTGTATAAGCTTTGAGAAACCACTGACACATGACAAACAGCCACTGAGCATTCTAAACCACTTCTGTGTGCGAAACAAGAGAGGGCAGAAATCACCTGCCACTTTTTGTGTGCTCCATCTGCAAATGTGCCATCTTCCCCATGAAGACTCTGGCACACAGTATCAAATCTTCTTCATAAACCTAAAGATTTTGGATAACAGGCAGGCTGGTGCTATGTCCTGTATGAAGGCTTTCTTCTAAAACAAATAAATTCTGCTGCTTTTACACTTTCCTCACAAATCACATGTGACTCTCAATTGATGGCTGTGAGAAACTTGTTAGTTGTCAGTCTTTTCTTTCAACGTGATTAGTAATGTCAGATTTGGATTTTGGTTCATGTTACATAGGGAAAGGTCTTTCTGCCTTAACTGTAGCTTTTTGGTTGCTGACCATCCTTAAGAAAGTGTGTCAGGAAAGATAATTTTTCTGCACATTCTTTTGTAGAACTTTATACACATCTAAGACATCTTTTATACATTCTGGTGGCCAAATTTCCTCATCCTTTCAATTTTTTTTTTTTTTTTTATAAACCGATAAGCAGTTTCTTTTTCTTTTCTTGCTAGCCCATTCAAGTTTTTTCCATACTTTCTGACGGTGTTGTAAACATAATTTTGTTTCAGGAAAGACACAGCATACAGACTGTTAAGGCACCAGGAGGATTCTGGCCATAATCTCACAATGCCTGTTCACATCATATGCCAAACTGAGCAGTGATTTGATGTTTTATGCATTTTGTGCTGGCTGAATTTTCAGCCACCCTTGTAATGGAATAGTCATCTAATAGAGACCTGGTCACATCAGCAGACAATGAGAATTGGTTGACAAAGGTATTCATTAGCTTAGGGCATTTTGCAATAGTGTACTGAAATTCTTTGTGTTTCCATTTTGCATGCTTTTCAACGTTTGGCATTGCCAACTCAACTAAACAGAAGTGTGAGAATTGTTTTCCTGAACAATATACAGTTGATTCATGGCTTGTTCTGTTATCACGGTTATGATATGTCTGGTGAGAGCACTAGATATCCTTTTGATATCAAATAATTCGGCCTTTGCTTGACCTTTCTCTGTCACCCTACTCCACGTGTTTGCAGAGGTCCTCCGGACAAGCATGTCTGGGGCGCGGTCGCTAATGGGTAAACATTCCAAACCTCTTTCAGGCAGGCAACTTAAGCCTCTCCGTTGCTTTAGGGAAAAACCTCCCTGCAAACCAGCTCTGCTCGGCACATATCCACACAAAGCCACGCAGCCAAGAGCCAAGCCATTTCTTTATGTCAGGCCATCAACGTACTGGCCACGCTATTGTTGTTAAATGCTAAGCTAATCATGCAAAACCTGACCTTTTCCAAATCCTTTGTCCAGCTCCAAATTTCCTTTGTTCTCACCGAACATAGCATAGCCTGTAGGCACACTCCACCCTATAAAAAGTCCCCACTTTTGGGACCACCTCGGACTACTTTGGACTTCCATCCCGCCTTGCTGCTGGTAGTCTGAAGGAACTCCCCTCAGCGAACCCCGTTGAGCTTTCTCTTCCGGAACCCCGTCTTTCTCTCCAGGACTACGAGACCAGGTGTCGTATTACCCTTCCCTAAAGCTCTCCATTTCAATTTCTAAGTTAGTTAGTATTTGTCGTGTCTTTCGTGTTGCTTGTTCTTAATAAAATATTGTTTGTCATTTTAAAATCTTGTCTAGCCGCTCTCTGACCTGACGCTGTATACATAGGGTTAAAGATCCTTGCTAAAGTTACCCTGCCTCTCGTTTAGCTGAGAGAGTGCTCGAGTTAAATTCCCCCAACTTGTGTTTTTATTTGGCTATTTGGGCGCCCCTCCCGGGACCCCCAACATACAGGATAACAGTTCTGCCACAAGTACTCCTATATTTGATGCGAGCCTTTATCAGCTCTTACACTGCTCAGCAGAGTCTCTTCCCTTCCTCAGCCCTCCAATCACCTAAGGTTAGACTTCCCAAAAAGCAGCAAGCGTACCTGGGATCAAGATTTTAAACTTCCTTCACTGTGGGGTTTTATGTTTTTAAGTGGAGAGACTAAAAGAAATGTCTAAATCAAAGCCTTCTTCTAGATCCTTAAACCTCACTCCCCAAGACTACAATCCCAAAAGACAGCAGGATCATGTCCTCCAATTGTCTTGCTTTGGCAGGACAGTCCTGATGAGTCTTCTGTTGTCTCAATTTTTCAGTTGTCTTTAAAACATCCCAATTTCTTTCTTTCTTTTTTCTTTCTTTCTTCTTCTTTCCCTTGTCCTCCCCAGCCCCATTTCCTCCCTTTGTCCTTAGCTTACTTCAATTGCTGCAAACTGAGTTCTAAGTGCAAAAATAGTTTGTACTCAGTAAACTGAGCAGGGGGAGAGGAAGGGGAGATTCTTGCAAAACCCAAGTGCCTCTCCTCGCTTGTCTGTTCTTCCTCATTAATAACTTTTTCCATCTTGACCACACTCAAGTATCGCTTGGTCATTTGTGCCCCAATTTTCATGACTGAAAGGTTAGAGGGTATGCAGGATTACTGGGAAAGGGAAGAGTCTCAGCAAAATAGCCTCACAGGAAGCAGAGTTCCTCACTCACAATTCTACTATACTCTAGGGGAAAAAAATTATAATTAGGCACACTGATAAATTTAAGTTTGAGCCTCTTAGCATATTGCTTTTAGAGACCCCCAAGTATAAAACAGACAGGCAAGTAAGGCTCACTCGTTAAAAAGAAAGGTTTGCATTATCCGGGCCATTTCCACACTACACTGTTATGGTGCTATTACTCCACTTTCAACATCCTATAGCAGTGGTTCTCAACCTGGGGGTCAGGACCCCTTTGGGGGTCGAACGACCATTTCACAGGGGTCGCCGCTCCTCAATCCTGCCCCCCCCTTTTAAAAGAAGGTGGCCTCACAGCCAATGGGAGCAGTGCTTCTGAGACTCCTGCGCTGGGGTTCAAACTGCAAACCCCAGGATTCCATACGATGGTGAAAGTGGAATAATAGTGCTATAACAGTCTAGTGCAGAAATAGCCAGGATGACTTTCTCCTCTCGCTTTTGTTGTGCGTGGACCCTTGGCGCTTGCCACACGCACGTGTTGTGTTCTTCGCCCTGACTGTCTTGCATTCCTCGCTTTTTGTATGTTCAGCATCCGCACTCCCTTTAAGGGAGGGAGGGAGGGAGGGAGGGAAACAAAACGCGTCTGCTTATGCCGCCATCTTTCCTCTCTCCCTGTCCTTTCCTCCCTGTGCCTCGTGTAAAATGTGGGCTGTTTTGGCATTGCCTTTGGGAGTGACTGGCTTTTTGAACTGTGGAAACCCAACATTCAGAACTAGAACTACTGCCTTAATTCTGGCATTGATGGACGCTCTCTGTGCTTAAAAAAAGGGGGAGGGTTACCAGTTTTTAGGCATTAGAAGTCTATCCAGAGCAGTGCTTTAGGGCAGTGTTTCCAATCTATTTGATGTTGGAAATAACTAACTAACTAACTAAATAATAAATACATAAATAATAACGAAAATGATTTTATGGTTGGGGGTCACCACAACATGAGGAACTGTATTAAGGGGTCGTGGCATTAGGAAGGTTGAGAACCACTGTCCTATAGAATCCTGGGGTTTGCAGTTTAGGGAGAGGCCTCTAGAATTCTCAGCCAGGGAGCTCTCGGGCCTCAAATCCCAGGATTCCATAGGATGTTGAAAGTGAAACAATAGCACTATAACAGTGTAGGGCAGAAATGGCTTTAGTCAAAATAGATTTGCACAGCTTCGGAAACTTCATTCTCTTCTCAAGTCTCTCTTCTCCACCCTCACTGGAACTTAAATTCATTGACTCTTCTAAAATTAGAGATCTAACTATATCGGATGGATTGTAAAATGCAGCCTTCGTTTATGGCAGGGGCTAAATCCTATTTCAGAACCACGAGAGAAGAACAGGAACAGTATCTAAACCTGATATTTGTTTTCTCTTAAGTTGAGCCAGAGCCAAGGAGGGCAGGGGGAGTGGGTGTCCCCCCCTGCACTTTATACTTTTAAAACGAGACAGCTCTACACGGCCATACTTTCCGCACTAGCCTGTTATAGCGCGATGATTCCACTTTGAACATCCTCTGGAATCCTGGGGTTTGCAGTTTCGGGAGGGGCCGACGGGCCCCTCCCGAAACTGCAAACCCCAGGATTCCAGAGGATGTTCAAAGTGGAATCATCGCGCTATAACAGGCTAGTGCGGAGATGGCCGGTGTCTCAAATAAAATCGTAACGCGTTCTTTCTTGGGATCAGTTCCAAATGGGTCACGGGGATGTTACGCAGCAGCAACCGGTCCTAGACGTAGCTATATGCGTGTAATCAAATGTGCTCAGGACCACTCCGCAGTCATAACTGCAATTACTTTGGAAGAACGGCGTCCCTATCCCTTTAACGAACAGTTCCCTTTACCTCATTCTTTCCCACAACTGGCACCTACTCCATCCTCCCTCCCTCTCTCTTCGCTCCTGCGTCTAGTCAGAACAGTATCCGAAGTCCAGATAACAGTTCACAATGATGCACGTACAGATTTGCTACTTGCTTCATCTCTACGGTGGATGTACAAAAATAAAAATAAAATTGGGATACAGTGATTACAGCACCTGCGGGGAATGGCACCGAAAGCTACTGTCGGGAGATTCTATATGGACACAAAATAGCGCCGTTCTATTTTTTTTATCTCTATGGTAAATGTCTTCTATCCTACGTCTCGGAAGTTAAGAGTCGAAAGGCTTTCGAACCTTAAGAGTGAAGTCTACTATTCTACCTTTCTACCTCTATGCGCATTACCTTCTCTAGGGCCCACTGGTTAGGCGTCTATCGCACTGCCTGTCTCGTTGGCCGAAAATGCCCCCCCCCAGCCACTGATGGCACGCATGTTGGTTCCAAGGGAGACATAAGCGGGGGCCCGGAACATTCAGTTCGTACGTTCTACCCTCAGTTTAGCGGAGCCGGTCTTCGCGCTCTCCTGAAGCACGGCTAGGCTCAGGCGCTGGTAAGGCCAACGTGAGGTGGGAGGGCGGGTCCTTCCTCGACGCCGCCGGCGGGCGGAAGAGGAAGTCGGGGAGAAAGAGAGGGGCGGGGTCGAACTGAGGTGGTCGGTTGCGTCGCGCGTCGCTTCCTCACCTGGGACAGCCGCTGGCGCTCCGCGAGCCGGGCCCGAACGCGCCCCCCCCGGCGGTGCCGCCATTTCGCCTCCGTCACCCTTTCCCCCGCAGCGCCGGCGCCATGCCGCTCTTCGCCCCCAACCCCTTCGAGCAGGATGTGGGTGAGTCGAGGACCGCGGGGCGGGCGGGCGGGCGGGCGGGGGGGAAGCGGGGTCAGAGGCTGGCCGGCCGCCTTCGGGGCGAAGGGTGCTTGCCTTTCCCCCTAGAAAACAAAGCCGGTGGAGGGGAAGCGCGGGTGGCCCCTGTGGGGCTCCGTTCTCTGGGGACCTGTCTCGGGTCCCGTGGCGGAGGAGGCTGCGCCAAGAGCCTGGCGGCGCAACTCCTGACCCTGAGTCATTGGGGCGAAGGCGGCTTCCTGGGGAGGGGGCTCAAGACGCCCGAGCGAACCCCTCCCTCCCCCGGAATGTTTATGACAGACCGAAAAGGAGGTCACCCGTTTTCTTGGGTTGGGGGTTGTCTCTGGCCGCACTACAGTGTTATAGCGCTATTATTCCACTTCAAACATCCTGTGAAATTCTGGGTTTGCAGTTTACTGAGGCCAAAGAGCTCTCTGGCTAAACTGCAAACCCCAGGATTCCCTAAGGTGTTGAAAGTGGAGCAAGTCCAGAGGAGGGCGACCAAAATGGTGAGGGGCCTGGAAGCCATGCCCTGTGAGGATAGACTTAGAGAGCTGGGGATGTTTAGTCTGCAGAAGAGAAGGCTAAGAGGGGACATGATAGCCATGTTTAAATGTTTGAAGGGATGCCATGTAGAGGAAGGAGAGGGCTTGTTTTCTGCTGCTCCAGAGACCAGGACAAAGAGCAATGGATTCAAGCTGCAGGAAAGGAGATTCCACTTGAACCTCAGGAAGAACTTCCTGACAGTCAGGGCTGTCCGGCAGTGGAATGAGCTGCCTTGGAGTGTAGTGGAGTCTCCTTCCTTGGAGGTTTTTAAGCAGAGGCTGGATGGCCATCTGTCGGGAGTGCTTTGAGGGGGTTCCTGCATGGCAGGGGGTTGGACTGGATGGCCCCTGGGTCTCCTCCAACTCTACATTTCTATGTTTTTATAATAGCAGTGCGGAAATAGGCTGTTTTTTCAAGCCCTAGTGTCGAGGACAGGCCCCTTTGGCTAGAGCAGATCTGGCTCCTGACTCTGTTGGCCTGGGATCAGGTTGCGTTTTGGTTCGCTGCTGGGGAGGAAACGGTATTCTAATTAAGAGATTACTGTTCCGGAAATGCTCCATGTTTCTTGTCCCAGTTTAAAAGTAATTGGTCTGTTTCTCGTATACAGAGCAGAAGTGGAGCTCCCTCGCTAGAGTTCCTGCTACTCCTATTAAATGTTTTGCTGACTGTGAGTTACCCAAGGATGATTCTTTCTCGACTGTCAGGTGCAGAACTGAACCTGAAGGCTAATGATTTGCCCAAGAGCAAATTCAAGGATCAGTCAGGTTTTTAGGCTGAATCCTGGTCTAGTTGTTTGTCTGCTGGACTGTTATCTGCTGTGTACTCAACTACAATGTGATAGTTAAAAGTAAAGGGACAGTTTCTTCTGCTGGTCTTGCCTTCACTATATAGTACTTACATGTAAATGAGTTTTTATATTATTTTTTAGTCCACAGAAGAACTTCCAAAGCTATTTATAGAAAATAACAAAACCAAATCAAATAAAAATTGAAGTTGAAACCTGAAAATCAAAAGGAGTTGAGCTAAACTTTCCCCTATAAAACCATTAAAAGCCAAGCAGAATAAGGATGCTTTTCCTCTTTACAGAAATGTCTTCATGAGTAGTCTTTTTCACCTTGTTTGCTCAGCCCCTGGATTGATACAACTGTTTATGTGCACTTTCAGATGTTTTCACTCTGAATTATGTTGGGATGCACCAGCACCTTGAATTAGGCCCAGAAATGAATCTGACTGGACAATAACTTATAGAACATATTGTATAGCTTAAGTTGATTTGGAAGTGGGGAGGTCTGACATGACTACCTGGATTTCCACAACATAGACTTGTTTTTCAGTTAAGATTGTAAGAGTTTATTCCAAAACATATTGTGGCATGTGGTTTCGTAGAGTGTTCACAAAATATTGAGCTGGAATTCATGGATTTATTTGGCTTCTGTTCAATCTGTGTATGATTAAATTGTTCAAAGTTAACTTAAAAGAGCTTTATGGTTTCTTGTACGTGTACTCTGTTTGCTGTCAATAGATAGATATAGTAAGGGATCTCGTTGGTGGTTCATATTCTGTCTTGAAAAGCTGAAAGTTCTGAAAGGGGCTGTGCTTGGAATCTGTTAGTCACCCGGTCACATGGGTACACACAGAACACTTTTCTTCACCAGTTACAGTGACTTCACTTGTAATCAGCTGTTAGCTATTGTCCTTTCTGGCTGGTGGATATTTTGAACAAGCACAAGTTGTAGTGTGCAAAGAATTATGAAACTGTGTTTTAGTCCCTGTGTACATCATCTAGGAGTAAGTCTAGGATATTATTTTTGCATAGAATTGCAGTGTTAGTGGCACTAACTTTTGTATGTTTCCACTGTAATTCATTATACTCTTTTAAAAGTAAATTTAATATGCCTAATTTTTTTCCATTCCAGAGTCTAAAGTTATACACAGTAAAATAGTTAAGCAGCTGAACATAAAGGAAAATATTAATTACTTCAAAATAGCAATTAAAAAGCCAAGCATATTGTAGAGTACTACAGAACTGGAAAACAGGGCAACAAAATTCTTCTATGAAGAAAAAATAGAAACTTCCATAGACATGATAAGAACATCATAAACAACAAAATGTATATAGCAATCATTTTTTCAACTTCCAAAGAGATTTGGTGTCACAACTGAAAAAAACAAAGTGATCCTTCTGTAAGATATCCTGAAATGACTTTAGAAAGCACGGGGACACAAAGCATAGAGGACATGTTCTTTAAGGTATGTGGGGTTTGAATGGTATAGAACGTCAGAAGTAGTAATCACCTTAAAGTAGGCAAACTGGAAACTAACTGCAGTTCAACCAACATATGTATATGAAACAAGAGCTTAATACTACACCTTTGTTCATAGACAGTGACTGCATTTTGTACTAGACAAAACTATTACAAAGGTCTAGTCAGATGTATACTGACAAATAACTAAGTGGGTTTTAGAGGATAAGTCAGTTGAAGATCTTTGAAATATTGGACACCATTTATGGACTTTTTGAGCAATAAGTCAAATGATTCAATAATTTGTGGATATGGTTATTAGTTTACTTAGGTGGATCTATAATGGTAGAATAATATTTTTCTGTTTCTTATTTCTCTTCTCATTACAGTTTGGTTGGGAAGGTCAGAGCCCTTTTGTGTTTTAGTAAGCTAGCATTTAAGTCAGTAAGTTAGTTTTCTAGTGAGTTAGTGTTTAGTGGTTTTTAGTTTACTGTTTTAATATGATGTTTTAATTGAAGCTTATGTCAAAGATGTTAGAGTTTGTTGTGTAAATATTGATAAACATATATAAAAAGGTGTGTATTCACATGTGATGTTGCTAAGATCTTAACTTTAGGGGGAAAGTGTTTTACTCTAGAAACAAATAAGTTTACTTTTGAAATGCACTAATTGATTGAAAGCTGTAGCATATTTGACTCATTCATAAAAACTGCATGGTTACTCATACTGTAGACTTCAATAGCAGAAACTTAATTTTAGTTGTATAAAAGCAGTAAGATGTTCTAAAAAAATTATGATCTGTTAGATCTCAGCATTGTATGTGAGAAACACTAAACATGTACATATACATCATATGGTTTCTGTAAACACATTCTTTTGGAACTTTCATTGAAATAGATGTTCTGGGACACATGTGTCAAACACAAGGCCTGTGGGCCAAGTGCAGCCCGCCAGGACATTTCATGTGGCCCTCGCAGTTCTCCTACAGCTGTGGCACACACACACACCCGCCTGGTGAGCCCAATCCCCACATTGCAGGCCCCTGGCTGCCAGTTTTCTGCAGAGAGGCCCAGCAGCGAGCACTTGCGATTTACTTCTGACTGCTCCTCTGTCCAAGTCTTGCCGGCAGAACGTTGCTGTGGGTTACCATTGCAACGCTTTGCGTGGCTCACAAGAGTTGTCAGAAGTAGAAGTAGATCATGAGTGCTGACTGCTGGACCCCTCTTCAAAATACCGGCAGCTGGGGGCCTGCAATGTGGGGATTGGGCTCACTAGGTACAGAGAGGGGCGGGGGCAGAAAGAGGCACAGAGAGGATGTGGGGAGCAGAAAGTGGTACAGATAGGGTCTGGGGAGCAGAAGTGGCACACTTTGGATATACTGACCAATTCTATGTCACTTTAGAGGCATATAGGGACCGTAAACTATAATCAAATAGTCCCAAAATGTCCAAGAAAAGAAAAATTGATGCAGAGGGAAGGCAATTGAAAAACCAGTAATAATCAAATGCAGAGGCAATTATTTAATAAGATAAAAGAGTAGATACATTTATATAGTCTTACAGATACAACCGGCCCTTTGAGGGCAACCATAATGCTCGTGTGGCCCAAGATGAAATTGAGTTTGACACCCCTGTTCTAGGAGAAGCTGTTTTGGTACTTTGTTCCAGTTGGTATTTGAGATACTTCTAGAGAAGGTTGTAATCCATGTTACAGGTGACAATGCACGCTTGCTAGAGAACTGGTGATTTAGCTTGAAGGGTACTGCTGATATGTAGAAAGTTCATTGCAGATGGACTTTGATTTCTGGCACTAGTTCTGTTTTCGTCAGTCAACATTGTAAAAAAAAAAAGTCATACCAGTGAACTGGTCTTTTTCATGTAAGCAAGTTACTTGCTTTTAATCTCTAAAATACCATGAAAAGAGAAAACTGAGGAATTAATATGGAAGAAGCTTTCATTTGCTGTTATACTGAGGCTGTTTTGTGTTTTGACAGAGCCAAGGAATGAAGAAGCTAGGACACCATCTTGTCCTTTTACTTTAGGATACTTTTTGGCTTGAGCAACCTGAGAATATGCACGTGCTGTTTTGAGATTTGAGGTCTACCACTAGTCCTTTAGATCTTTATTCATCCAGGATATTAAAAGCTGTCAGGATCCAGACCTGCTGTTTGAGCCTTGGGAATGGTAACGACATTTAGAGGGGAAGGTAATTCAATTTAAGGAAGTTGCTGTTTCCCTTAAAAAGGCAGTAGTGAGTCCCTGCTGACAAAATAAAATCTGCACCTTATGGTCCTGGACATTTCACATGCTGTTCTTAAGATATTAGAAAGGTCAGCAACCTCTCAAAACCTGCCTATTTTCAATGATAGATTAAAAGAATCTCCATACATTCTTATTGGGATATAGGACAGGAACAGACTTGATCACCCTGATGGATCCTGAGTATTTATTTATCAATTTTGTTTCTCTTGCATCTCTCAACAGTTTTTGATACCATCAGTCATAATATCCTTCTAAATATTTTGCTAAGTTCAGGAGAAAGAGGCATGTTGTAGTGGTTCCAGTCCAGCCTTCTAACAGGACAATTTCCATTGGTAGTGTTGAAAGACTTGTGTGGTATCATAAGGAAGCATTTACATTAAACCACTGGAAGAAGTCAGATAGAGAGTCAGACTAATGTGTTATCAGAACATAGATGATACACAGTTCTGCCTCTGTTTTCTATGTACTAATCTGAGGGCAGCTACAGAACTTCATAATCATTGCTCAGAGGCAGTTCTGAAGGAGGTGAACAGTCTGAAACATAATCCACATAAGGTAGCGATACTGTGGGTAAAGAAGCTGACTAATCAGGACAGACGTGTTCAGCTGGTTCTGAACATAGTGCCACTCTGTTTCTGAAAGACCCAAAATCAACAGCCTGAGATCTTCAAGTCATAGTGTTATCTATGGAAGTACAGATGGTAGTTGTGATGTATAGGAATGCCTTATGCCAATTTGGAGCCACAGCTGATATAGCTGCCTGGGTAGGATTTGCTTTGTTTACTCTTGTCCTGACTACATCAGGACTAGACATTCATAATGCATCCTACATGGGGCAGCCTTTGAAGATCATTCAGAGCTTCAGCTGGTTCAGAAGGTACTTGTTTTGATACCAAGCTTTGTATGTGCATTATGTCAATTGTATATTGGTTCTGCAGACCACCCAGGAAGTAACCCAGAAGTTGACTTCTGCATCACTTCTTGTTGAGCAAAGACATCTTCTGGGCTTAAAATAGTGCATTGAGGACTGAAAATATTACAATGTCCCCCCCTCCCATCACCAGGGGTGTTTGGGCCATTTGATGGTTATGATAATTTTTTTCAAACAAACCAAAAAAAGAGGGCCACAGAAATGACCTTGGGGACCATAGATTTCCTGCCTTAAATTGTTTCCATTTTACCTGAAGTGTCATCTGTGTCTGATCTTACCTGGATTTCAAACTGGCCACAGAGTTCACAGTCCTTCTAGTAGACACAGATTGGTGTGTATATGAGATCAAGCATTTTTAGTGATGGCTCCTTACCTCTAGAACTATGCTTAGCTTACTTCCTATGTTCGTGTATTTTCTTTACGTCTAAGGTTTAAAATGAGTGGCTAATTCTCAGTGGGACACGTTGCCTGTCAGGAGATCTTGGAGGAGACCACTCTCCCATTGCAGCTCTTCCAAATCTTATTCCCCTACGAATGCCCTCAAACACCCTTCAGGGATTTCTCTTTTGATGTTTTAGACCCCCAAAAGGCCTTGTTTTATACTTGGAGGTGACCTGCAAGTCTTTTCTAGTTCACTTCCCATTTAAGGAAGAAAAGAAAGCCTCTTCTAGGCCTAAAACATTGGTAGACCTTATCTGAAAACCACACAGTTAAAGTCTTTGTGGATAATGGAAGCTTTCTGTCCTCAGGCTCTTGTCTCACTTCCTGTGTGTTTAGCAGTTTGTTGTCTGCTTTCAGGTTGTTTCCAATTTATGACAAC
Organism: Ctenosaura bakeri; assembly: GCA_948474755.1. NCBI lineage: Eukaryota > Metazoa > Chordata > Lepidosauria > Squamata > Iguanidae > Ctenosaura > Ctenosaura bakeri. Next base: position 226,533 of record CAOLHI010000706.1, read on the forward strand.
TCTAAGGCAAACCTGTCACAGGGTTTTGTGAGGCTGAGTGTTTGTCGCACCCAAGATCACCCCGTGGGCTTCCGTAGCCAAGTGAGGAGTTGAACCCTGGTCTAACACTCAAACCACTACACCACACTGTTTAGCAATAGAAGGGAGCAGTGCCAGTTCATTCCCTCTCTCCACACATGATGTGTGCCTAGTTTGATAACATCTAAAGAGTGTAAAATAGTCCCAGTTTTGGGGAGAAGCAAGGGTGGTGATGATGGATCTAGCTTTCTCCCTTGTTTGTGGAAGTGCTCCCTAAACAAAAGAGAACGGGGAGGGGAGACCATCTTAGGAGATCTCCCCTTACTCTGTAGTCCCTTGTGATACCTTCCGTGTTGTTTTGGAAGTTCTGACTTGTCAGGGAATATTTGTGGAGTAGAAAAGAAACTTTATATAGACAAAAAGAATCAACAGTGGGTGCCTTTCCCCCATTTGGCCTGCAAGAAGGCATTGAGACAAAAACTCTTCCTGGATAGAAGAAGACATTTGAATCTAAGCCCATATTTGATGTTTCCAGTGCTTTTCTAAAAAATCAGTAGTCCTATTTTGCTACTTGTTTCAAGCTGATAAGGTGTAAGTTGTTTAAGAACTGTATCACTTTTTTTTAAAGAAATGTATTTGATAACAGACATCATTTACACGTATCACAGCTAGCTTTTTTATTTGGAATAGATAAGATTACTAAGTTTCTAAAACCTGTTCCTGTTTTCTGTTCCTTGCTCAGTCTCAGGGTAATGTCTTGCTTATTTATATTTCTGTTAACTAGTGATGGGAATAATGTGGCCCTATAGATGTTGGATTCTCCACAGCACTAGCCATTATAGCCAGTAGTAAGGAAGGCTGTGAGTTGCAGTCCAACGGAATTTGGAAGGTCATGCAGCCGGTTTGGTCTTGTGAGAGACCAAATGTATAGAAGCTGACTTCCACAAATGTATCTCTAGCTTAGTGAACAACCACAAGTGGCTATATTGTGGCTCAGTAACTGTTTCTCCTTGACACTCCTTTCTCTATTGAATATATGCTCAGTGCAAATCTGGATATAGTTCCTTGTACAATTTCTGGCAGCTGGGTCAGGAAAAAGGGACCAAGAACACAGCCTCTCTTTGGCCATACAGTCCTACACACATGAAGGTCTTGGAAATTAAAATAAGCAACATTTTCCTTAAATTAAAGCTTCAGACAATCAACCTTTTCTTTAAGATGCTATTGATCTTCTCAAATTCATATTAATTTTAATACATATAGGCTCAACTATAGAAAGAAAATAAGAAAAAAGAAAAAAAACTATACATAAACAATATACATGCATAACATGCATAACTAAAACTAAGCTAAACGCAGTTAACTAGGACAAAATACTAAAACATATAATTAAAACCCTAATCTACCACCATAAAAAAAAAACACCTCAGCTACACTATCTAAAACACAAAGAACTCAAACCTCCCCCCCAAACTGTAACAAAAAAGAAAAGCCGATTAATAGAAATATCTTATTCTGCCATTACAGATCAGACTAAATTAAACTTCGTGAAGTTACTAATAACCATAACCACAGAATGTTACATTGTTAGATTTCTTATTTGCTTAAAAATTCAGTAGTTTCCAGTCCTTCTGAATATCTTCAGTTGATTTATCTTTTAGGATCCACAGCAATTTGGCGACTTGGGCAAAGTTTGCAACTTTAGCAACCCCACTCTTCTGTCATCAGTTCTTCAGTCTGCTTCATTTGGGCAAACAGCATTCTTGCAACTGTTATCATATATCAAAGAAGTAGTCCATATGTGCTGTCCAATTTTTTATCAGTAATTTCCAACAAGAACATTTCAGATGTCATTGCAAAGTCTCTTAATTTTTTTTCTTTTTTGAATTAACATATAAATCTTTGACCAGTCTTTGCATAGAATTTTGATGAGCTGTCAGACACCCCTGGTTGTTTTTTTTACCAATAAATATAAATATTTATTAACCTAGCAAATGGGATTTAAATCATCAAACAATTAAATGAATGAACAGTGCCAATTAAAACACATCCTGTAAAACAAAGAGTAAAAGGCAACCACCCAGAAAATCTTTTTGGAAGTAGTACCTGCACAGTATGACTGTTCTTTCCCCTTACCCCAAATCAACACTTGTGATGTGCACCTCCATCCCCATTTATAAGATACTGGCAGATAAGAATGACCTCTCATCTTAAGACTCTACTCCTTGCACTTCTTTGTGACTCACTGAAGCAGTGGCCTGGTAGAGAAGCAACATGGGGTTTCCTGTTCTGTGGCTCTGACTCAGAAATGACTGGTTGCAAAGACAGGGCAACATTAATTTGCTCAGGAAGATACAAGACAAGAGGGTTAAATGTTCTGTAAAGCAGCAGGGAGCCCCCTCTTTGGGTGGGTGCTTTTTGTTCAGAGAAGCCTATCACATTTCAGAGCTTTCTGGTTGGGACTTGGTCTCTGGGTGCAGCATTTGAAAGTGAGCTGATGAAAATAAAGGCACACTCTAAATACAGTAAAGATACAATCCTAAATATCACTTGAGGTCTTGGCACCTAAGCTTTCTCTCCCAAATTCCTGTAAAACCTGCACCTGATGTTGTTTTAATAGGGATAATAGCATAGGTACTCTCATTTGGAGGATAACTAACGGCAGACACAGATGCTTTCTGAATCATTTCACATTGATCGAAGTGATCATCAGTCCTACTTTTGAATAACTATCAGAAGAATCTGTTACTAAACAGGCAGTTTCATTCTGAATTTGTCTCATATATAGCTCACGTTGATGCTAGAAGTGTATGGCCATTTCCACATTAGCATTTTAAAATGGTGCAGAGTGACCTCCAACGGAGGTCTTCTGCACCATAGCGTGGACTACTTTTTGTAATTCCACACCTCAATCCACGCAGGAGCAATCGGAGCTGGTCGCGCAGCGTGGTTTTTAAAAACCTTTTTTCAGAGGTTTTTAAAAACCAGGGAGCATGCAACCTCGTGCTGCTCTGTCGCCTGGCTCAGAAGCAGATTTGTAGGTGTGCGCAAGTGCATGCCTGCAGATCTGCTGGGGGTGGGCTTCCGTCTGGCGAGCTTCTCCGGTTGGTGGAGAGCCTCCACCACCCGGAAGCCGCCATTTGGGATGTGGAGCAGCGAGCTCGCGACGACTCACCTGGCTGCTGGTAAGCTCCATTTTAGGCCGTTTTTGCCCGTTTCCCCCCTCCACATGTGGAAAGGGCCTATGAATAGGCTATGCTTTCATCATATTTTAGTGTGCACATTGCCTATAGAAAGAGAACTAATGTAGGCCAGAGTTTGGAATTCGTGCTTAGCTGTGGAAACCCACTGGATGACCTTGGGCGAGTCACACTCTCTCAGCCTCAGAAGAAGGCAAACTGCCTCTGAAAAACTCCTGCCAAGAAAACCCTTTTTTAGGGTCACCATAAACTGGAAATTACTTGAAAGTACACAATAGCAACAGCATTGCCTATAATTTCCTTGATCTGAACAAAGTTTTGTAGCCTACTGCTAGTCCTTGTTCAAGCTTTCTTACCCAATCAATAGTCTTCTTGTCTCTGAAGTACTGAGAAGGAAAGAAGTCATTAAAACACACACATACACTGTTAGAAACAATATGATAGAGTTTTGTTCAGACTGGAGGTAACAGAAACCAGAGATTTAGCTTCGTGGAGTCTTCCAGAGATTATACACACACAGTCCCAGCAGGCTATAAATACAGTCCTCCCTCCACATTTTGCAGGTTTGAACTTTGGAAGTTTGATTATTCGCAAGGTGCACATGTGCCTTCTCCCCTCATTCTCCTCCTCTCATTCTCTTCCCTTTTGTCTGGATGTGCCTGATCAAAAGGCGAGGGAAGGCGAGGGAAGTGTGTCTGCCTTTCCACCCACTCCATTTACTTTTTGCGGGATGTGAAAAAGGTAGCCAGGCAGACAGACAGACATGCCCAAGCAAAGGAAAGAGAATGGGGGAGGAAGGCACATGCATCTCCCCCCATTCCCTTGCCTTGTGCATGGATGCGAAGGAGGCAAGCATGCGCTGGCAAAAAAGGAAGGGAATGGGGGAGGAGGAGGCATGCACATCTCCCTCCCTGTTCCATTGTCTTTTGCCCAGATGCAGAGAAGGAAGGCATGTGTGCTGAGACAAAAGGCAAGGGAATGTGAGCAGGAGCTTGGGGGAATTATTCATGGTTTTCCCACTTTTGTGAGGGTTCTGTGGCCCAAACCCTCACAAAAGTTGAGAAGCTGCTGTATTGTTTTTCAAGTTTGGCAATTTGTTGTCTAAGAGATAGCAACATTTCTCTCTTAAATGAAGTATAAATGTTTTAGGGTTTTTTTTAAGGTTGAGCTCCCTTGACAGTTATATTTTGTGAAAACTGAAGTTTTAAAATGAAATGCCCATGCGGTGAATTTGATATTACACTATGGTTTGGTTGAGAAAAGGGATGAGATGTGTTAGACAGCTACATATCTCCTCGAGTGCAATTTGCAGTGTTTGTACTCTGGTAAAGTACTTACTGGCTTGTCTCTTTCGTACTTTAAGTGTTTTATAGCTGAACATCATGTGAAATAGTGATTTTGTAATTGCATTTTCCCCTACAGTCTGATAAATGCATGTCTTATTTTAGATATTTACTGTAGTGGGAATTCTCTGAACTGTGAATTTCAGAGCTTTAGGAATATATTCAGAATAAAAAAACTTGTTTAGCTTGTATGGATCCCAAGACAAGTCCATGTGTTCTGAAAAGGTGTTGATTCTCACACTGCTATTTTTATTTACAGAAAAGGCTACAAATGAGTACAACACTACTGAAGACTGGGGAGTTATTATGGATATATGTGACAAAGTTGGAAGCACTCCTAATGGGTAAGATGCTTTCTACAGCTAGCCAACCATCTCTGAATTATCATTTTTTGTGTGTGCTAATGAATATGTGCCTGGATCTGTGAGGCAGTTCTATTCATTCCAGACACTTTAGGCAGATTTGCAAAGTAATATATTTCTATTGTGTAAAAACTCTAGTTGATCTAAAACACAAAGAGTACATGGACCAGTTGCCTCCAGAACCTGTTCAGGATGGTACAAAAATATTTGTTGGTGGTGGTGGTGTGAAGAAGCACAACGTCCCCAACGTAGGGAATCCAATAAAGACCACTGAAATCAGGATTAAAAAAATATGTGTACACCTTTTCTTTTGTAAATGATTACGTGTGTCCCAGAACTTCTGTAGCTGTCATTACAGTTCTCTTACACAATGAATCTTTTTGTTGTTCACTGACATCAAGTTGACTTTGACTGTGAGAATTAGAGGCGTCCAAGACACCCTGCCATCAGAGCCTTGCTCAGGTCTTGCAGATTCAGGACCGTGGCTTCCTTAATTGACCTATCCATCTGTAGTGTAATCTTCCTCTTTCCCTACTGCCTTCCACCTTACTGAGCATTCTTGTTTTTTCTAGTAAGTCATGTCTTCTCATAGCGAAAGTATGACAATCTTGGTGTAGTCATCTTGGCTTCTAGGGAGAATTCATTATTCATTTGCTGTAATACCCCACCTTTTTTTTTCCTTTTTGTCTTTTAAGTAGTCCACTATATTCATAGAACTCTTCTTCAGCACCATTTTTCAAATGAGTTGATTTTCTTCTTCTTAGTTTTGTTCACAGTGAATCTTAATTTACCATAAAATTTGTTTGCAGTTAGACTAAACTACAAAAAATGCATATCTGCTGGAATATGATAGCGTTTTCTTCATGCTTTGAAAGTGATCCATATCTTCTTCTTCCCCTTTTTTTATCTGAATGAGAAGAAATGTGTGCCAAGCTGTAGTTAGTGAATCACTTGATTTTCTGCAACTGGGTAACTTCCTATGTGAGATTAACAATGTTGAATTTAAACCTGAACATCTGCCTGTGATTAAAGCAGAGGAGAAGCAGTCAAAGAGCAGAGGCCTGTTAGACTTTTTCATTCTTTCAAATTCTGTAGGAAATCAATAGGTGGAAGGGAAACAGGACTGTGTGTACTACCTCTGCCCTAAGTGGTTTTGTACAGAGCCTTTTTCAGGAGCAGAGGAATGGCAGATTTGATTCTGCTTCCCTTCCATGCATTGACTTTGCTCAGACTTAGAAAATCTGGAAAAGACTTGATACAAAATAAGAGTGTATGGTTGAGACATTAAGTCATGGAGAGTTAATGGGCTGGTTGCATACTAATAATTTTCCCATTTCACTTTTACTTATAAGTAACTGAGTACAGTGAGATAGCCTCTCTAATAAGTATGTGTCAGGTTGCATTCTGAGGTTGTAAGCATTATTCATTGAAGTCACTTCAACTTCTCTTTGAATTGTTAACTGTAAAGTAGGTCCGAAGGAGCTTGTCTTCTTCCCTGCAACAGTTTTTTGTTCTTTTATTAATAAATGATTGAGAGTCTGACACTTGCATTATTTTATCTAGCGCAAAAGACTGCCTTAAAGCCATTATGAAGAGAGTAAATCACAAAGTACCCCATGTTGCTCTACAGGCCCTAACTGTAAGTAGCATAGATGACTTATGTCACAATCTTTTTTAAAAATACAGTCTTCATAAGATAATAGTTATGATGAGATTTCATATTTGAATAATATTGATACTGGTTGGGATAGACAGTGGGGTCTGTCTTATGACTAATACCTTTGTCACTAGTTAAATGGATAACATTTTATATTCTGTGTGGGTGCTCAGTTTTGACCACAATTTTATTTGTTAGCTGTTAGGAGCCTGTGTTTCAAACTGCGGAAAAATTTTCCACTTAGAAATCTGCTCACGTGACTTTTCCAGTGAAGTACGTGTTATAATAAACAAGGTGAGTTTCTAATGTATATCATACATAGTGAAAGGGAAAGAAGAATGTGTTGAAACAATGTCTTTGGTTCTGTAGGACAGTGATTCTCAACCTTTTCTTTACTGGGGAAGCACTGTAAATATAATCTGTTGCTGGGGTCCCCCTAAACAAGATTTAAATATTTATTTATTTGTTAAAGACTTCTGGAGACTAAAATTCAAATCCTTGCTCAGACACTGGGTGACTTTGGGTAAGTCACATTCTCTCAGCCTTAGAGCAAGGCAAAAGCAAACCCTCTCTAAACAAATCTTGCAAAAACAAAAAAACGAACCTGTAGCAGGTTCACCATAGGGTTGTCATGTGTCAGAAGTAACTTGAAGTCACACAAGAAAAAAATGCTGCTGACAGTGTGATCCTAAGGCAGACCTATCAAGTCGGTTCTCTTGGCAAGATTTGCTGCCTTTGCCTTTCTCTGAGACTGAGAGAATGCGCCTTGGCTGATTTACCTATGACTGAGTGGGGATTCGGACCCTTGGTCTCCAGATTCATGGTCAGAGACATAGTAGCAGGGCGGATGTGGGTGCCAAAATTTGCAAATGAGGGAACAGACTGGGCACGTGCATGCTCCTGCTGCCATGTCCCTCAGTGCCTGCACACCCCGCTGCCACATTTCTGACAAAAAGGACATGATGGTAGGCATATGCACATGTCTAAACTGCTCCCTTGTTTGCAAACGAGGGAGCAGTTTCAGCAGCCACACACACATCCCGCTGCCGTGTCCCTGTTGCTGCTGCTGGTTGCATCTCTGTGAGGGATCCATGGATCAGGTCTGCAGGTCCCAGGTTAAGAATCACCACTGTAGGATATGTTTCTGCTGTTAGCTTTGGTTGCGGTTATGAGCATAATAAAGAAAATTGAGTGAAAGAAGTAGGTGAGATAAGACTGTACAATACCATGAAATGTTATGTTTTATGTGCTGTCAGAGTTGGAAGAGTAGAAACACTCTTGAAATTTTATCTCATGTTTTTGGGGTGGTGTTTGCAATGATTCTCTTGCAGACCCATTTCCAACTTCTGGTATTATGGCTTGGGTTTGGAATTAAGCTGTTTAAACCATGTCTAAACACAGGCCAGGATATAGATTGACATTTAACTCAGCCATACCCAATGTTACTGTTTACTTTTTGTTTAAAAATCTGACTTTCTTTTATATCATGATTCCTTTTGAATTTTGAGGAATGGCATGGAAGTTTACTGTAAACACAGAGCCAGAGCTTCTTCAGGAATCCAGAACACGTTTCATGGTTCTCTGGATTCCAACTGTAATTTTTATAAAACATGCATTGTAAACTGTGCTGCCAGATCTTAATATTTGTGTCTCTTCTTTTATTTAGGCACATCCTAAAGTATGTGAAAAATTAAAAGCTCTGATGGTGGAATGGTCTGAAGAGTTTCAGAAAGATCCACAATTTAGTCTGATATCAGCAACTATTAAATCCCTTAAGGAAGAAGGGGTTACATTTCCCACTGCTGGGTCACAGGTAAGACTTCATTTTTCATATGGAATATTTAAAATTTTGCAGATACAGAGAGACATTTAATTAAAGGACCTTGCTGTTCATCAACATTTCATTTGGATATTGTGACAGGACTTTTGAGTATCCTGTGTTGGAGTGGGAACTTTAGTTCCCTTCAGAAAGATTTTTTCCCTGTGTGGCTTATAAATACTGAAATGTAAAATCATAGTACTGTGGTAGTAGTGAAACCATATAATTCTGTAAGATTGCCCTAATTTCATGGATGGGGCACGGTAGCATAGCTAGACCTAAGGTCCAGGTATACATAAGTGATTATAATGCCAGCACATGCACACATGCACGCACACATGCATACGTCAGCCCTGTTCATTTATTACTCACCATGCTTTTCTCAACTGATTGGAGCACTTGGCCTCTTCTGCATCATCTCTTTCTCATCTTAAACATGATAGCTCTGAAGGAGAGCAGTTCTTGGAGGCTTCCCATGCAAGAAAGAACCCTAGAACATTGGGGATCTTGCTTATGTGGAAAGTTTTCACACAGAGGGTAATCTTTCTTCAGAAGCATCACTTTCCATGTGAGGAAAGCAGTGACTGAAGAAGGTGGGTCCAGGTACTCCTGCATAGAAGAATGTTTGGGGAGTAACGCCTGACCGAGGCTGCAGATTGCTCCTTGTGGGGAGGTTTTTGAGGGGTAAGTGAGTTTAGCAGTTGCCAGAAACTTACAATGAACAAAAAATGTTAGCTCATTGTGTTTTTCTAAAAGAACTTTTTCTCCAAAATAAACTGATTTATTCAGTCATGTCATAGGGTAATCTCATTAACTAGGTCTGTTATCCTGTTTTACTACCCACCCCCACAAGTTTGTTGTACTGCGCAAACTGGTTTGCAATTACTGTAACTAAAATTGTTTCGTAATTATATCCATGCTAGAGACAGCATGGCCTGCCCCAAAGTAAGAGGAGGACCAGACTGGAGCATACTGAGGAAAGAAAGCACACATGAACCCAAGATTATTCATATATCATAGTTTTGTATTGCATTTGTAATAACTTGCCCCATCTCTAGGAGGATGCTTACAATGTTACCATAATCTGACATTAAGAACCAGTATAATGTAGTGATTTGAGTACTGGACTATGATGCTGGAGACCAGGATTCAAATCTCTGCTCTGCCATGGAAACCCACTAGGTGACCATGGACAAGTCACACACTCTCAGCCTCAGAGGAAGGCAAAGGCAAACAACTCCCCCTGAACAAATCTTGCTAAGAAAACGCTATGAGAAGGTCACCATAAGTTGGAAACAACTAGAACCCACACAACAACAACAACAGTGTAGTGTTACTTTGTGACTCAATTGAATAAGCTGAGATGGCTCCAAAGAATTGCTGGATGTTCCAAACACCTCCTGAGATTCCTGTCCCTTGCTTGTTTGTTTTAAATGGTTTAAAAGTGCTTACCACATGATAGCTAAATTAATACAATGCTGTTTTTAAAGTGCAAGCAAATATAGCACTCTTTCCACTTGATGTAGCATATTTATATTGCAAGTACATTTACAGAGTCCCTCAGCTGCTGCCAAGAATGGTGCATCATCAAGCAAAAACAAAGAGGACGAAGATATAGCTAAAGGTAATATATTAGTCACCATACGTCTTGAGTGATAAAGCATTTAAAGGATTTCTGTGCTTGTGTTCAGAAACACAGTTGGATGTTAATGCATATTTGAAGAAAACTGAATCCATTAAGTGGAAAGTGCTTGGAAGGTAGAGGTAAAAAGTGGAGTGATCAGGAGGTGGGTTTTTTTTTAAGCTTGTGGAGGATGTAAGGAAAACTGGAGGTAGTACTAGTTAACTTATTTTGGAAACTGTTCTTTTGAATCTTTCTCCTTTTCATTATGCTTTTGGGATTCTTGTCATCTCATAACAATTTCTTAAACACATTATCATTTTGCAGTGTAGCTTGTCAAGATTTAGCATTGACTTTTTAAAAAGGTTGTTAAAACTTACAAAGTGTTTCATGAGTTGGATTTAATTTCATATATTTTATGAAACTGCATACTGTATAGGTTTTGTCAAAATACAGTGGCCACTCCACTTTCACAAGGATACGGGGCACAGAACCCTCATGAATGTGCAAAAACCACAAATAACTTTCCCCCACTCACTGCCCTACTCACTGTCCTATTCCCTTCTGGGGCTCCCCCCATTCCCTTGCCTTTTGTCCTGGCCCATGTGTGTTCCTTCTCTGTGCCCAGGCAAAAGGCAAATAAATGGGGGGCTGTGCGTGCCTTCCTTGTCCTCACGCAGTGCTCCCCCCTCCTGTTCCTTTGCCTTTTCTAGGCTCAGAGCAGGAGGGCACATGCGCCTGGGCAAAAAGTGAGGGAATGGGAGGAGGAGAATGGAGGTGAGGAGGCTTGCATGTTGCTCATGAATAATCAGATTTGTGAAGGTTAAACCCGCAAATGTGGAGGGAGAGCTGTAATCATCTAAGAAATTTTGAGTCAGGCCTTAACAATAATAAACTTGTTACTTCCTTGCTTTGAATATTTTTACTATCAGCTTTTCAGGCCACTGGTGTACGGGTTCTGTCCTGTGCATTTGTAACTATGCTGCAGCACAGATCACTCAATAAATCGAAAATCTTTACAGTGTGAGTTCTCCGATTGTGGGATGGGGGCTCCTTGGGACCATGGGGCATCTCGGAAAGATCCAGGGAAGGATAGGGTGCTAAAGAGAATGATACCTTTCTTCTCAGCATCGAGAACACAGGTTGATTGAATTCTCCCTTGGAAGAGGCAAACCCCCACCGATCCACTCTTTGCGGGGACTGAGAATTAATGGCACATTGAGCGTCCCATCATCCCTGTGTGTTTTGATGAGCTTGTAAGGAATGTTTACCTTGTTCTTGCCATGTTTTCCTGAGCGTAGTTTTAATGGGTTTGGAGATCTATTTGTTCTGTTCTTCTTCATACTCAGTGCTGGGAGAAATCATAGGTCCTAGTGTACAAGAATTGCCTGTTTATGCAGAATTATACGTGGTGCTTCTTGTGTATCTTGGACTCCCAGAAGGCAGTGTAAGTTGAAGAGCAGTCCTGTGTTCAGAGGGTTTACAGAATATATCTTGCGGTATAAAAATCACAATTGATGCATTTCGTCTTTATGTGGGTTTATGAAAAAAATTACATTTTTGTCTTCCAAATCATAGCTATTGAATTATCTTTGCAAGAACAAAAACAACAGCAAACAGAAACAAAACCTTTATATCCATCTGTAGAAGTTCAGCAGAACAATCAAAAAATCTCAAGAAAGGTGCGAGCCTTGTACGACTTCGAAGCTGTTGAGGACAATGAACTCACCTTCAAGACTGGGGATATTATTGTCGTTTTGGATGACAGGTATGTTTTCCTCTGAGGCCTCAGTTTGATGTGGCTTATTTGCTTGTATGTATGTCTTATTACTGCATGCATCTGATGTGTTGAAAACCATCCCTCTGAAAACTGCAAAACATATTTAAGCTTCTGTAAACTGTGGTGGATCTATTCATAAAACAAAAGATAAATTCCATATTTGCATACATATCAATAGTTTATGCAGTTTGTGTAATTAAGCCACAATGAACATTTTGAGATAGGAGATCCTTAATTTCACTGTTTGGATTCTTAAGTGTAGAATGCTCTAGAAGACCTTTAGCTTTACGCCACTAGTCAGGTCTGTGGAGTTGTTCTTCAGTTGCAGGATAAGGAGTATAAGAAAGTCCAAGATAACATTATGCTGAATTTGCAATATGTGGGTGAGAGTTGCACTGAAATTAATGTAATTTACAAATAAATATGTTCAGAATTACAATATTTAGTGATTCTGCATCTCTTGGAGTTTCTAAGCCTGGGAGATATTGATATATAGCTGTAATGTTTTCTCTGACTATGCTGTTTAGAAGAACTCAAGGAGTGATTAACTATTATCACAGCTGCATAGTGATAATACTACTTCATAATGCTAAGCTGTGGTTTAGTATTGGATATCTTGATCATTCCTGTACTCTTTTTCTGTAGCATAGCTGTGAGGAGGATATCAGAAAATCTTGCTTCAGTTTTTAGCAGGCTATAGTTTATTATTTCACTCTCCTAAACTCTGATTAATTAGGGAAACAAGCCAAAATGGCAAGTCCTGGTCTGTAGTTGGCCTGTTTCTTGGAGCATCTTTTTGGGGGGGCTATGGTCCATGAGGGGCAGCAACTCTGTATTATATGTTTGTACGTAAACCTTGGGCTGATTAAGAACTTCCGTCCTAGTACTACTTCTCAATATGAAATTGATTATAGTCTTGGAATAACTTGATGTTACACATTGTTGGGGAGTGAAAAGTAGTAAGCAAGAAGGACTTGGCCATTTTGTTTTTGTTTTTTGTTTTTAATTTGAACACTCTCCTAGGTCTGTTTAAAGTGATACACCAATTTCAAATATACAGTCAGCTCTCCACATTTGCGGGTTTCACTTTAGCGGATTTGATTATTCACAGATTATTTGCTGTCTCCTCTGCTACCTCCCTATGCCATTTTTAATAGGGACTGCAAGCCTCATGAGACTGAGAAACTGTGAGCAAGGCTTATAAGTCTCTTTTAAAAATGGTGTGGGACAGCAGTGGAGGTAGCAGTCAGCCCCACCAGCCACCCTCTTCTGCCTTGTGAAGGAACCCTGATGTCTCAGAGGAATCCACAGTGGGTTGAATATGGTGATGATGCTTTTTGTGTGTGTTAAATATGGTTTGGAACGGCCTAGAGTTATTCACTTTTTTTTCCACTTTCATGGGAGTTCTGTGCCCCTAACCCTAGTAAATGTGGAAGGAGGACTGCAATAGCAAATGTCTAATTGGCAGGTTCCTTCTAAAGTAGCTGAAGCTTTTAAAAAACTGTATAAAACACAGTGGAAAGTCCTTTTTAGTCAGCTCATTAGAAGTTAAGAAACATGATAGAATATTCATAATTCATTTTGGGATTCATTGGAATTGTCATAAGTAACTTTGCCAATCACATAATTAACACGCTGATTCATGAGTTGGAGTACATCTTAAAGACTATGTCTTAAATGGCTTGGCTGAGTCAGTTTCATAGTCATAGAAATTTCAGCAGTCTGAAGGTTTGGAGCAGAGCTGTCAGATTTGATAGTTACTGATTCCTAGTTGAAAAGTTACACAGAAGAGAAAGAAACTAGTGTGACTATGAAATATACATAATCAACAAATAGTTCAACTTATGTCATTCTTTGGGAGCCCCTCCCTCCCCCTGCCTCGGTCAGTTTTTGTGCTCTATGGAAGCTCTTGGACAGTTTGGAATGATTTCTCTGCAGTGTTTTGTTTATGTAGTTTAATATTTGCATCCTTCTTTCTTCCAAGGATTTTGGGGTGGTGCATATGATTGTTTTTCTCTTTTTTTAACCATGCAACAGGGTAGCCTGAGTGACTAGCCCATGTTCACTCGGTGAAATTGATAGTTTAGTGGGGATTAGTTACCAGGTGTCCCAAGTCTTAGTACAGTGCTAATCTCTGCACTGCGGTGACTTTCTTTTGCAGTACAAGCAACAGAGGTTTCTGTCTGGCTTTTCTTTAACAAAGCTACAAATGGAGAAAAGCAAATAATAATGTGTATTTATTGATAAATGAAATGCTGAGGCCTAGCAATTTGAGGAGGCAAGAATGATGTTACCGTACAAATTCTCATTGTTAAAATGTGTGTCTTTACTACTTAGTGATGCCAATTGGTGGAAAGGAGAAAATCACAGAGGAATAGGATTGTTCCCATCTAATTTTGTGACCTCTAACTTAAATGATGAGCCTGAGTCAGGTAAGTTAAACGCAAACCTGGTCTTGAAAGCACTTTAAAAATCATAGATAAAGTACTACGAAATTGAATGACTTGTCCAAAGTCACGAAGTACTTTGGGAATGGGATCTAATCCTCTGACTCACAATGCCTAATTGTACCCTAATTGCCAAATCATTTCTAGTCTATACAGTATGACAGAAGATCTTGCACTTTATCAGCAGTAACTTCCCATATATCTATTGGCCATATATTATTTTGGTACAAGGCTGTTTCATTTGCTCTAAAACTGCATATGGAGATGGGATGAGATTCTGTTTGTGAAGAGAGTTGGTTTTTAAATGCAGTGTTCCAGCTGGATCAAAAATGTTGATATTGCTGCCCTCCCAAAAATAAAAATAAAAAATTGAATATTTTACAATAAAATGACTTTTAATTTGCCATCTGGTTCTGAGCTTATTGCACACTGTGCACTTTAAAAAATGTCATCTTAAATCACAATAGCAGAATCTAAAACTTGTTTTCCACATACCCTTATTTGGAGAGTTTCTCCACCTAGAGTATCTTTTGTACGCCATATTGTATGAACTGCATGAGCAGAATAGATGGAGAGAAAAATATCTTAGGTTTAAAAATCTAATGTTAATGTATCCCCTTGATAGCAACTGTGGAGAAGAACTCTTCTTCTGAAGACACTGCAGAGGAGACTGCAAAAGCTGAGCCTGAACCAGTTTACATAGATGAGGTATGCAGTATTTGTCAGCTAGGTATAAATGCTCAAGATAAATAAAGTACTTATTGCATCATCTCCTTATAAGTGAGAAACTGGGTTTTGTGAACTTGTATTCCTAAAAGAACTCATAATTTTTTTCCTCTTTCTTTCAGAATAAGATGGATAGGGCATTGCAATTACTCCAGAGCATAGATCCAACAGATCCTAAACCTGACTCTCCTGACCTTCTGGATTTAGAAGGTATTTGTGATTGCTGCTAAATATGCTAATAATCCTGTTCCAGGACAATCCCATCCTGTCAAGTTCATTTTCTTTTTTCCCCCTACTAAATTAAGATGAAGCTTGAGTAAGAATAGCGGGGGAGGGACTCACTTGCTCAACACTGTATGAAATGCTTATTGCAGCTTAGATACATTGTACACTGCTTATAAACTTCTGTGTACTCTTAATTGGTTGACGCTGTCTTGAATAAATACTTGTATTTTTGTATTCTAGGTCTCTGCCAACAAATGGGTCCCATGATAGATGAAAAACTAGAAGAAATTGATAGGTAAGGCAGTCTTGTAGTACTTAAAAGTCAAAGAAAAATGTAATGTATATTTAAGCTCCATTGTGTCACTAAGGCGAGCACATGACTGTTGCTTTTCCCAGATATCCTCCAGTTTGCCAAGTCTGTTTGTTTAGCAGTCAGGAAGGAAGCCTAGTGATACTAAACTGTGTGCAAACAAAAGAGAAAGTATGTGGAATACGAGAGTAGAATCCATTTGTACGAGCCGAGTTGTCTTTGGCTAGGTTTTAAGAAGGGAAAGACTGTTCCTTGGCTTTGAAGATTACTGGGGATGAAGCATACAGGGATGTAGGAGGGTTAGAGTATATATATAACCACCTGTGTGTTTCTTGCTCACATGGGTAACTTCAGATACAGTTCTGAGGACTGAAATGTTGTCCACCACTTCTGTATAGTGAAGGCTAGGAAATAGTGGCTGTCCCAGTGTTGGCAATGCCCATCATCTTCATCATTGGATGTATTGGCTGAGTTGATGGGAGCTAGAGTCCCTCTAGAAGGCTACAGGTCCCCTACCCTTGCTGCCAGGGTGTAAGATTGTGAGAACTGTGAAAAAAGATGAGTAAGTGTGTCACAGAATGAGATGAGTCATTATCAGGCCATGGTTTATGTCTTAACATTCTGGTGTCCTATCAGTGATGGAATTTACTTCCTTTCTCTGATGCAGCTAATCAGACTACCCAAAAACAACTCTAGAGGGTTCCCATCCCTCCAGAACTGGTTTGTAGTGGGAACAGAAGCAGCGTTATTGGTGGAAATACTCTATCAGATCCTCTCCACAGTATTTAGAAACTAATTCTCTTAAGTCACTGTCTAACTCTGACTCTGTTAGTTTACTGTTAAACATATGGACAGATATATAGTCACTGAAATCACTTGACATCCTCATTGACCCTTGGCATCCTCAATGCATTAGGAAGCATTCTGAATTATCTGAACTAAATGTTAAAGTGATGGAAGCTTTGGAACTCTACAACAAACTGGTAAATGAAGCTCCTATGTATTCCACATACTCAAAGATGCATTCGTCAGCTCATTACCCACCTACATCAACTGGTATTCCAGTACAGGTAAGTGCCCTTTTTTTGGTTTTGAGATTTTCTAACAAGGTTTTGCACTTCAAAAACAAATGGCTATTGAAGTATGAACACAAACAAACTCATGTTAGCAATTGGAGATTTTCATACAGATTTCTAAATATTGCTGCTTGAATAAATATTACTGCTTGACAGAATTAATTTGTCACTACAGTTGTCCCTCCATATTTGCAGGTTTGACCTTTGTGGATGTGATCGTTTGCAGATTATTTGCTGCTGTCCTTGCTTTCCTTGTGTGCTTGCATATGCAGGCAGGGGGAGCGTGAAGAGGGCGGGTATGCACATGTGTTCCCTCACTCACTCACTTGGACAGGCAAGGAAATGAGGATGGGACAGGGAAGGATGAGGAAGGAGGATGTGTGTTTTCCCTTGCACACTCATTCGCAAAGGTGGGAGGCGGAAGGAATGAGTTGGAGGAGGAGGGTGCACACATGTGTTTTCCTGTGCACTTAAGTGGGAGGGGAAAGGTATTTGATGTTTTCTCATTTTTACAGGGGTCCTGTGCCCTTAACTCTCACAAAAGTGGAGGGACAGTTATAATTCTTATCCATAAAATTAAACTTTTTTGTCTTTGCCATATAATTAATAAAATGTTGCTACATAGTTAATATACTTTTGTTACGTACTATAATATATTAAAGTGTAAACAACGCTTTATTTATCACCTTCTTGCAGATTTCATTTCAAGAGGCTTGCACAAGTTAGGAGAGGTATTCCCTGATGTTTGCCAGTCCCCCTCTTCATATGCAGCACTTTTGAGTTACTGTGGATGTTTTCCCAGTGCTTGGAAGCAGTTTTGGGGAGTGATGTGTATTCAGGGAGCTGCCACAAAAACCTAGCTTTTTGACTAGAATTTTTAATTCTTGATGAGGATCAAAACCAAAAAAATTCCCAAGTTTGCTTTGTTTTGTCTGTCTGTATCATTAGGTGAATTAATTTACTTGTTTAAATTCAGCGCAGATAACATGTCTAAAGTTAGATGGGACTGCGGGGAAGGACTAAAGAACTAGGCAAACTGCCACTTTAGCGGTGCAACATCCCAGAGGATATTTTTCATGGAAATGTCTTTTGTTCTGGGCTGGTATGTGGATATGCAGTGAGCTTCGTGGAAATGAATATACAAGGATTTTAAAATACTCGGACAAAAACAGTGTTATGGAATAAAAGCTCATTTTTTTATTTCTTGTATTTCTTTAGGCAACAAGTTCTTTGTGAACTGAATGAAACAATATCAAAATTTTGCATTTGAAATTGGTCCAAATCAAAATGTTCATATTAGTTTAAGCAAAAACAAAGGAAGGGAGGGAAGAGAATTTGCAGGCAGTAATTAAGTGAAAAGGGGAAGTGTAGCTGCATATATTAGGTGGATTTTGCATAATGAGTGTGAAAAGAATAGTTACCATGGCAACTGCCACATGAAAGATGATGCATTTAACCATTACGCCTTTATTTGAACTCTTAGAAATGATGAAAGATTGATTGTATTTGGGGGTGTGAAAGAAATTATGAGTATTAGACATTTCAGGTTCTAATAGTCTTCTCACTTCAAGATAATGCTTCTCTTTGTTGAGAATGAAAAGCCAATAAGGGATAACTGCCATGGAAAGAGCAAAGAGATTTATAGTGCTGTGTGACCTCTTCTTTATAAGATCAGTTTTGAATAATAACAAGTTTTCTAAAAGAACAGTGTTATCATACATAAATATTGAAATACACATATTGTATTTTCTTGGGTTAGTAGCAAGAATGTAGGCACCAGGTTTAAAGTGCCTGCAGAGTAATGACTCCATGTAACTTAGATGTAATTTTTTCTCTCTCCTTGCAATATTGGGGCTTTTTCAGAATTAGGAATACTTTTACAAAGAATCAGTTGGATGCAGTTTTTACCTAGGGCGTAAAATGGTGTGCAAATTCCTTGTTCCCATCCTAAACTAGACAAAGTTACTTTCAGAATGCCAATTCAATCTGAAAGTTATGGCACATTTGAAAAATTATGCCTCTCTATTAGTCATGGGGTCACCATAAATTGACAGGCAACTTGAAGGCATGTACACACACACACGCTAATTAGGGTGCTACAGGACTGCTGAAATATACTTATTTCACTGGTTCCTGAGCTGGAGCCCAGACATTCAGAGGTGCTTCCTTGTCTAGGTTCTGATCAGCCTTGACTCAAGTTAAGCCTTTATTCAATGTATTTGAAAGAATACTGCTTGGTGTACTTTTCTGCTTTAATGTGAGAACTTATGATTTGGATTGTATGGTACAAAGGTTCAACACTAAGAGGAGGCTTGGGATGTGTGTTTATATCCGTATTTCTAATCAGTATGGCAAATATACCATAAATGCTATTATGTGGTACAATATGACCAGGCTACTTCTATTTCGTAGACATGAGTATGCCTACTTTATACTGATCCGATCTCAGAAGCATATATATTTCTGTTAACTGCTTGGTATTCTGTTACAGAAAGAAAGTCTAGCAGTGTTCAGAGTTAAATTTGTTACCCTTGAGTGTGCCTGCTTTATGAAATTAGATGACCCAGCCATCTAATCAGCATCATGTAGGCCTATCAGTATTTTGCAGGGAAGACATTCATGTGTATGCTTGGGTCCCATATTGGGAAATAGAGGAGATAGCAAATAAATTAAAAATACAAACAAGTAGTCTTTCTTTAGACTAATTTACTGGATTATCTCCTTTTACCATTATGAAAATGATTAGCATCTGACCCTTAATAGAAGATAATTTTATGTATGAGCTGACTGTTTGTTCATTACATTTGCCTTCTACCTTCTCATGGTAGAGGCCATCCTCAGTACAGAGCCCTGAAGCTCTTGGGTCACTTAGCTGTGCCCTAAATGCTACTGTGCCCCTAAAATCTTTAGTTACTTTCCTTCCTTGAGCTAGGTCATCACAATCTTTATATACTTCATTGTGTTGTTTTTTTGAGATTTATGTATCTGGCAGTTGTGAAACAACTTATGTATGTATTAGCCTCCATTCTTATTTACTAGCCATGCATGCAGTGCAGACTGATCTTTTATTCTGTTTCTGTTGCAGCCATATCCCTTGCATCCTCATGGTGGGAACTATGGGGTTCATGGTGTACCTCAAGGGTACAATCCAGGAAGTGATCAGATTGGCCCGTTGAGGTCCTTGCCTCCAAATGTAAATTCTTCAGGAACATCTCAGCCTGCTCAAACACCCTATTTAAGGTATTCCGTAGGCAAGATAGCGGTAATGTCTTTTTTGCAAGTTCATTCTTTAAGATTCAAAATACATAATCTTTCCAGGATTGGCATTATTTCGAAAGCTGGCTAATGGCTTGGTTTGTGTTTCAGCACGGGTCTAGATTCTGTTTCCAATCCCGCTTACGTGAACCAGAATTCTTGCCTTCCACCAGCTGGAACAGTTCCTTACACCCAACAAATGGGTGTGCCTATGGATATGCTCGCCTATCAGAACACTGCATCCAGTTTGCCTCAAGGAGTATGCTATCCAGCAGTTCCAGCTCATTCACTTCCACAGCAGCAAGCAAATTACCACCAGCAGCCTCTCCTCTGAAGATACAGGCTCTGTTCCTAAAATCAGTCTTGGATGTTGCTGACCCTTGTCATTTAAATTTTCCCTCCATTGATTTGAAAGGATGCTTCTACTCAAGGGAAAAAGCAACCCCACAAATGTTGCTGTTAAAGTTAATTCAAGTTTAGATCTTTTTCTGCATAGCTGTTTAAATAAGGTGAGCTGCCAATGTGTTCAAAACAAACAGCCTTCAGACCTTGGCTCGTGTAGTATTCTGTCTAATATCCTGCCTATTTACAGAACTTTTCCTTATAATAAGTTTAATAAGAGAAAACTTTGAAAGCAAGTTCATTTATGCAGCTCCTCCTGTCTGTGCTTTTCTAGTCTTCTTTAATGCTGTTGTTTGTTATGAAACTTTTAAATTTGAAGTGCTGTCTCAAAACGCAATTTATTTAGCTAAATTGCTTTTCGGTTTGTACCCTAGCCAGATCTCTTAACAGATTGCATTTTATGATTGTTCAATAAAGCAATAGTGAACTTGGGGAGAAGAAAACTTTGAATCTCAGAAGTTGTTAATGGCCCTTATGATTTCTGCCAGACTGGATTTCTTGTTTGTGCTTCTCAGAAACCAGTGCCATTTATTTTGATGGAATAACTTATTTCCTGCCTGAGCAGAGTCTAAAGAGTGAGTTGTTGTGTGTAACTTGATTTCCAAGCACAAGTTGCTATGATGGAATTAGATCCTTTGTTCTCTCTCTCTCTCTCTCTCTCTGCCTGCTCTTATTCACTTACATTGCCGAATACTCACACATATGAAAGAAAAACCTTCAACATTGGGAAGACATGCTTATACTGTGATTTATTTAACGAAGATTCATAAGTGAGTTTTGGGGCCTTAATTGACAAATGCATACTATTAGGGGGAGAGATCTAGAGCAAAGTGGCACGACAATGTACCATTGTCAAGGTACAAGGGTCAGGAAAGCAGCCTAACGTGATTCTTTTTTTTAAAGGAGAGAGAGTTCCCCCAGCCTTGGATGCCCAATTGTTCCTTGTTGTCCATATAATTGCCTGGGTATTTAACATTAAAATATTAACAGATAACTTTATAGGTTACATTTGACTGACTTACATGTCATTGATGGTGTTCTGGGGAAAGAAATGAACTGTGATTTAAATAAGCAAAAGAGGATGGTTAAAAGCATGGGAATCTGAAGATGTTTGTATATTAGTCTCATAGGTCTTCTGCACTTTATGTTTTCTGTTGTAGAAATACATTTTGCTTTGTAGTGAGGTCTGCCTGTTGTCAAGTGGCCCTTTCTGTTATTATACTGGTGCTAAATAGGCTATTCAGAAACATGGTGTTAGTGAGATACAATTTCACTTTGGACCAATGTGTCTTTGGCAGTGGGAGAGGTGTCCTCAGAAGAATTCACTTGTTGGTGATTTCTTACTGTTGACAAGAACATTTGTGCTTCTTCATGGAGACTTTTTATTTGTTAGTAGAGATCTAAATTGACAACATGAAGCGCATATATATATATATGTATGTATATGAGCGATTTCTCTTCAAAACTGAGTTAATTTCAAAGGGTGCTCTTTAAGAATCCTTATCTAGAGCAAGATCAGTTTTTTCTCTCAGCTCAAACATTTTATAAACAAAATGGAAGTTTTTGAACAATGTAGCTCCTTCATATTTGTCAATATGTAAGGCAATCAAAGTTTTTATTGATCCACATTCTTTGATACTACATTAAGTGATTCCCAATATCTGACTGTGATGTTGAGTTGAAGCATTTTTTCATTGTATTTTTTTCTTTATATATAATATATATAAATAATGTGTGTACATATTTGCTTGCCTGAGATTTTATACACAATTATGTACGTTCTCATTCACTTTAAAAAGAATCACTGTTTTTTTATGAGGCTGCCTTTGCCTTTATTGGTAGTTGCTGTAATCTTACAAAGCATTTATGCAGGTGTAAATATGTACAAATTCTGATGTTGAAAGTGTATCTAGTGTTTTGGTGTTAATGGGGATCATCATTCTCTCTTTCCTTTTCTAGACTAAAATATTATTTATTGCTAAAGCGTGATCATAGTTAATGCTGCCAAAGGAAGTAGCTACAGATTTCAATAGTTAGGTCCCAGACTCCATTGGTATCAATGAGTGTTATGCCCTGAATCTGAATGGAGTTAAGAATGTACTTGCAGGTATATACTTATTTTTATATTAAAAGTAAACATGAAATGCTTTGCTTTTCATATATAATTGAGTAAATAGAAATTTGTAATAAGGGTTGTAGTGTAATTTGTCTTATGGATGTTAAATTAAGGTACAGTCTATGTTTGGAGGTCATTTTACTATCTCAATTTGTATTTTAGAAATTTTTCCCAGTTTAAATGTTCCCTGGTGGCATTACTTGTCCAGACTATAGTTTTGTGCTTCTCCTTTTAAAGAAAGGTTCATAGTTTGAATTCCCAAAGACAATGGTATGCAATATGTTAGAATTTCAGTATTTCTCCCGATCATCCAAAATATTAAAATGATAAGACTGTTAAACATGCCTTACTACTTGTATATTGACCTGATTTTCAGTTATGAGCTACCCATGTTGTAGAAGAAACAAATGAAAGATTTCCAGTTAAAAGGTGCCTCCGTTGTGTTACTGCTGTGACTTTTCTGACTACCTTTCTGTTACCTGTACATTGAGTCATTTCCAGTTCTGTTCATCAGCAGAATGGAAACTGTGTTCCTCCCTCTCTACACACCCTGCCCAGATCTTTTCAGGAAAGTCAGGGGATCCTCCATAGTGCATTTTTGGGTCCTGGAATGACCTAAGAGATGGCCCTGTCAGATGAGCAGAATTCTGCTTGCATGTGTCACAGCATTATGTATAAAACAGATTTGTTGCAGTAAACTTAGTAGAATGTTTGACCGTCTTTCCTCTGGAATACGCTTATTTGGAAAAAGCTGACAGGAAACTGGATTAAAGTGTTTTAATGTTGAGTTAACTGGTGAAAGGAAAAGGGATACTGCATAGTATTGGAATAAGAATGTCTTAGAAAGATTTGCTCTTTGTAAATGGTTCCTCAGTGTGTTTGCTTATACAATTCACACTAAGAATTCTTTTCTACAGCAGAAGACAATTTTGATGTTTTTATACAACACAATTGTCAAGTAACCTCCACTCTTAACATTTTGGATTCTGATCACATGTAATATCCATCCAGCATCTTGTCTACAACTTGTTTGCGCTGACTTACAGAAATAAAAGTCATTTAAGAAAAACATGTGATTCTGTTTTCAGTACAGGATTAAATATTGATCCCTTTCTGACTTGAACCTCTTCAGATGTTGAATTATACCTAAAATCCTTTTCCAGACCATCTTTTGGTGTGAAAGGCCCTGGGAAGGCTATACTTTGGTGGGTTCCCATGTCCTGTGGCCCTACCTAGTGGTGGCAGCAATAATGCTTTGAGCCTTGCCAAGGGCCTGGGTCTAGTTACTATTTTAATTTCCCACAAATGTCCTGGAATTATGTTGTTTTGGATACATTTTATGGAAAATTGATATGTTCTCTAGATTCAGCTTAAAGTACCAGGCCAGAACTGTTTTAAAGTGAAGCGGATCCACTGTGAGGAGGGTAACTGGTACCAATGGTTGTCCTATCTTTAATTCAGTTTCAGTTTGTTCAAATAATTGAGTCTTTTTGTAGATATTTACAATAACAAATCCTTTCAGATTATCAGCATGCTAAATTCTCCATGCCATCTTGTGCATTTTATCAGTGTGGGTGGGATCCAGAAAAACCAAGAGAGAAGTTAAATCTGCCTAGCAAGTCTTTCTTATATTAGCTTCCTGAACCACTGCTCCTTAGCTGAAGCCAGAACAGTGTATTATTCAGCATAGGGAAAATCCCTCACATATGAGCAGAAAAGTTTCTCCTGTTCACTTTAAAATGTTGTTTGGTCAATATTTAGAATTACTGATTGCACAGACTTGGTCTTCCCAATTGCATGGCAGCAGGCCTTCTCTGTGCATATAGGACGGAACCGGAATCAGTCCTTCCTGTTTGACATTACTGAATGGTACTGTATGTGCACACAGAGCCAGAGTAGGATGAAAGTCAAGGCTGTATTTACAAGCAGTAAATAGTTTGTCTTTGAGCTAGTGGGACAAATGCAGTTTCATCCTGTTTGTGGAGAGACTTGCTAGTAGCTGAGATTGCAGGCCATCGGTCTATGTGGTTTTGTTTTTAAAAAAAATCAGGAGCAGAGAAAAGAAAAGCCATGGAATGGAGGAAGGGGGGAACCCTTCAGGATATTGTTAACTGCCATGAAGCCAAAAGATTACTCGTAGAACATAATACAAGTTAAGGACACTTTATGACCCAGTTAAGAGTAGGAAATAAAAGATTATGTAACTTGCCATCCTTATAAGGCTTGGAAGCAAAATGTTCCTGTGAGTCATTCTTCCTTTAATTCACAGGAACCTGTACTGTTAGTTACTTATTTCCATCCACTGAACCCCTTGAACCATTTGGGAGTTTGTACCTAAGACAGCCCAGTTACATGCTGTAAGAGGAGATGAAAGTGTCCCTCTGCTGGAATCAACCAGTGATGTTTATTTGCAAAGTTCTTGCCAGGATATCCTCTTCTATAATTTATTCTTGATACCCAAATCCTGACAAAATGACATTAGCGAGCAGAGAGCGAAAAGCGATGTGGCTCATCTGGCATTTCTCCAGTGAATGTAGTGCCAGAGAGAAGAACAAAACTTTAAGGCAGTGTGAATTTGATTTGACACCAGTGGGAGAAATTAGTTTTTTGAAGGGCAATTTCCCATGTATTATTGGATGTGGTGTGGTTTCAAAACAGCACTCAGCAAAGTTAGTGAAACAGATTTAGCATGGTGTAGTGGTTTGAGCATCGGACTACGACCCTAGAGAGCAGGCTTCAGTTCCCCACTCAGCCGTGGAAACCCACTTTTTAACCTTGGGTGCATCACAGACTCTTAGCCCCCAGAACACCCCATGGTAGGTTTGCTTTAGGGTCACCATAGGTTGGAAACAAGGCACACAACAAATTTAGTGAAAACTGATTTCCTTAACAGAATGTAGTTTCATTTTCTTTCAAAAAGGCTTTCTACAGCTCCCAAATTGGTATAGCTTTTCAAAATAGGATAGTGTGCTTTTTGGCTTCTGTTCATTCTTTTTAGTAGCTTTTTAAAAGTAAGGTAGCTTGTTTTAACACTTAAGCAATGTAGGTCAATAAAAGGTTTTAGTTCATAACTGCAGGAGAATAATGATTATGAATTCAAATATGCAAACTGTTTCCCATATTTGAATTACTGAATGGCAAAGTCCATTAAAGTATATTACTCTCAGCTTGCACTTTTTTTCTTGAATATCCAGCAGTGTTACTTTTGTGTTATGAGCTGTGTCATCTTCTCTGTGCAATGGTAGACTTTCTAATATTGTTGCTTTTGTTATAATGTGGTATGACCATACTTCAATGTGAATTCCTAGCATCTGTGGCCTTAATGAATATAAAAATCAAGTAAAAAATCCTATATGAGGTAAACTATGCTTTGGCTATATTGCAATAAATTACCCAACACCAAAATAAGTGGAAAATTTTGTTAACGTGAGGTCTGTGTTGCAGCTGTTTCAACTATCAACACTCTAAAAATGTTTCAGAATGAAAACAAAATGTTATGTTTAGAATGTTGGAAAAGCAGCACTATTCATTATAACTAAGGAATACCTTCAGTATACAGCTTCAGTTCTCTAAATGAAATTCAAATTCTTTTTCAGTTTTGCATATGCCACATGGAACCATGAATATTTCCTTTCTTTATTATTCCTTAGAGCAGGAGAAGCAATATACAGCCCATGAGTTGCATGCCTTCCTTGGCTGTTTTTGGTGAGCCTGTATGTCCTTTTCCCCTTGTTATATTTGCTTCTGCCATGGCAAAAAGTCCTGTGATTTTCCTTTAAAAAACAGCTAACACATACCATGTTTTTAAGATAAGGTTCACTTCTGAAAGCTTCACAGAACTATGATTTAGTTTAAAAACTAGGTATATGCCTCAACCACATGCCTTGTTTTAAAAAGAAATTGTAGAGTTCTGTGCTGTCACAGCAAATTCAAACGTAGCCTAAGACAGCAGTGTGTCCTGTTGGAAGGGAAACTGCTGACCCTTTTCCTAGTGTGTGTTTCAAGGCTTGGGCCAGGCTAGCAGTATGGTTCATTGCAGTGACTAGGAGTGTAATAAGACTGACTCTTCAGGGTATCACAGTTACTTGGATTTATTTTATTAATATAGCTTCTAACACCTTTCAAATCAAATAGCCGGCCAGCACCATCAAGATGGAATTTGTGTGGTTTGAAATGAACACCAAGTTTCCACAAGAGTTTTAGCTATCACATTCTGGACCAATTGCAGTTTCCAAGTTCCATGGGCAGCCTTACAGAAAGCATGCTATAGTCATCTTAAGTATTCATGAATTGTGCACAATATCCAATTGTTACACAGCCAACGCTAAAAAATTAACAAGTTACAGCAATGGATAACTTGTCTGTTGACACAAGCAGGACCTTCAGAAGCAAAGTATTGTAATATAGAGTGCCCTTGCTTTAGGGATGCTGCCATCCAAATTCTTTTCCAGGACACTCTATGCATTCCCTCTCTCCAGTGCTTGTTTTCCCTGCAATTGACCTCCAGTGTTCTGTTCTTAGTGAACATGGTCATCTCTCATTTTATTCTTCTGGTGGCCCATCCTCAGAACTGCTCCCCATAATACCTGTATCTCTCTGGTATTTCCACAAACTTGGGGATTCCACCAAGTGATGTCATTTTGCCTACATAAGGAATAGCCCTCAGAAAATGCATTTACTGTTTGTATCTGAGATAGTGTGAACACAGATTCAGTGCAGCCTTCTTCCATTTGAATTTTCTGGAAAACCAAGAGACATCCACTGGACTGAAATGTGTAAAAAATGTCTCTTCAGCTGGGTGTTTCTCCATGCTCTATGTTGACATTTAATACACTTTTACCTGTGCGCTGGCCAACAGATTAGAAGAGATGGGAAGGAGGAGGAAACTTTTGATTTCTTAACTATATTCCCAGTGCTGCCTAGTAGCTCTTTGTATTCTGCTGTTGCTATGCTACCCGTTACTAAGGAGGAAATTCAAGTTGTTCCATTTGTTATGTATTTTATTTGCCAACTGCCCATTTGTCATCTGCAATAGCTCTGCAAGACATGAGTGTGTTTATAGGTTGCTTTTTTCACTCTAGAATGGTTCACAGAATGACTGGATAGTTCTGCACAAGGAAATGCTATCTATGCCTGAGCCAGCAAAACATTCAGTGACTTCTCATTCTGCAAAGGCCCTTGGACTGATAGCCTGAAATGCTGACCAATTAAAAGGCTTAATGAGCTGACTCTCCATTTATTAGTTTTCAGCCCTTAAGTCAACTGACCTACAGCAGAACTTGGAGTTAAAAGTGGAAAGAGACAGGGACTATGAGTTTGTAACTTGTTAGCAGGAACTTTGATGTTATCTGACAAAACTTGTGAATATTTCCTAGTCCTGAACTGATTAACATGATAATATCCCAACCTTTGAGTTGCAAGTGAGGTAGGGAGAGAGGATCTGTAGTTGAAGAGCTACCTGTTCCTGAGACCTGCCCTGCTCATGTTGGCCAATTGATTGGGAGGGAAGTTGGAGGGGAGGAGAAGTGAAGGCAGTGCTTTCCTCTTATCTCCTTTTCTGAGTTGGGTGCAAACCTTTTATTTCCCACCCTATTGGTCCTGATGGGGAGAAGAATAGGGCCAGGGCTGTTCTCCCCAATGCCCACCCTGTGTGAGTAGATGTAAAAGAAAGCTGCTGTTAGAGCCTTGACCCTCCTATAATGCTCTGTTTGCTGCCCCATACACCTCAGCAGTTATAGGAAGGGAAAACTCTACCCATGTTCACAAGCAAAGGTAGGTATGGGAGGAACTCCTGCCTTCTTTGTTGCAGCTGGTTTTCACTCCCTGTATCTGGTGGAGAGAGGGAAAATCAAGCACACAAGTTACAAACCAGCTCAAGATATTGCCAGCAGCTGAATATCACCTCTTTTGTTTGCTCATATTCTTTCATTTGAAATAGCAGCTTGCTTCAAAAGTACTTATATTTATCTTTATTTACTACTTTATTTATGCCTGGCCTTCCCCCAAAGCAGTGCAACCTTTTTTGTTCCAAAGGATATAGGAAATTCTGAGGAGAAATGGAATTTGTGTGTGAGCCAGTTTTGAGAATGGAAGATCTGAGAGAGGAAAGAGAGCAAAACAAGTGTCCAGAGAAAAGTGTGTGGAGAGAGAGAGAAAAAACAGCCAGAGAGATAGTTTGGTGGTTTGAGCATTTGAGCCAAGGGTTCAGTTCCCCACTTGGTCATGAAAACCCACTGGGTCACCTTGGGCATATCCCACACTCCCAGTCCCAGAAAATGCTGTGATAGGGTTGCTGTAAGTCAGAAATTACTTGAAGGCACAGGGCAAGAGAAGACAGTAGAAGTCTGAGCAACAACTAATCCTTCAACCCAGCAGTCTTCTAGCAGAGGCCAGAAAGAGGTAGTGTGAGGCCTGGAGCCACATACCAGCCCAGGACTGTTCAGCAAGAGATCTCTGACCTGAAATAGATCATCTGATTTATTGGACTCCATCAAGGGCTACTCAAGTGCTCCTGTACCTCTAACGGTTGTGTAAGAGAAAGAATTTCAGCAAGTGTTGCTTATCGTGCACCTAGGTAACAAGGCAACATCTGCTAAATTCTGTACTTCACAACCCCTATTCCATTAACTCCATCCCATCCTATTTTTAAAATTCCGTTTCCCGAATTTCCTAACAGGTTGGTGGATTAAAAAAAAACCCACTATGAACTGAACTGCTTACACTGATAAAGCTTTAGTAACTTTTCCAGAGAGCTCAGTCCGAATCAACCTGCACTAGGACTTACATCTGTATAGGCAACAGCAATACTTTTATTAATAATTACTTAATTAAAAGAAATGTTTACACAAGAATAATTATTTCTACTGTTTGTTAATCACAGAGCTTCAATATTTTAAAACCAAGGTAAACCAAGAAAGTGCTGAATGAACACATGAACGTTCCATTGTTCTGGTTGTCAAGTCATTTTGGACTTACGGTGGCCCTATCACAGGGTTTTCTGGGGGTGAGAGTGTGTGATGCTCTCAAGGTCACCCAGTGGGTTTCCATGGCCGAGCAGGGAATCAAACCCTGATTTCCAGGGTCATAGTCCAACACTCAAAACACCACCCTGTGCTGACTCTCTACATTCCATTACATGTAACTGCCAGTGCATGGATCAGCAGTTTTACATTTAGCATATACATGTTGAATGTTACATGTGGACACATTTTGCAGTGTACAAATTAACAATTTCTGTACACAGAATCTGCTGCCTCGGAGTGTAGTGGAGTCTCCTTCCTTGGAGGTTTTTAAGCAGAGGCTTGATGGTCATCTGTCGGGAGTGCTTTGAGGGTGTTCCTGCATGGCAGGGGGTTGGACTGGATGGCCCCTGGGGTCTCTTCCAACTCTACATTTCTATGATTCTGTGATTCCATGATTCTATAATGTGACGTGGAAATGTATGTGTGCTTCTGTGTAGGTGTCTCTTACATATGAGATGACGTCCCTTACATGATAAGAGAGGCACTGATCATGTTTACTCAGATGCAAGTTTCATTGAAAACAATGGGGCTTGCTTCTTAGTAAATAAGGACAGTTAAGATTAAGCTGTACACTTTCCAATTTCACCCATAAACATGGATTAAGGAAAATAATGTGGAATAATCCAGCTGTTTTAATTACATTGCTGGCCCTGGTGACAGCAAAT
Organism: Ctenosaura bakeri; assembly: GCA_948474755.1. Lineage (NCBI taxonomy): Eukaryota > Metazoa > Chordata > Lepidosauria > Squamata > Iguanidae > Ctenosaura > Ctenosaura bakeri. The sequence continues at coordinate 256,577 of CAOLHI010000706.1, forward strand.
ATTTGTTCAAAGAACCAGGAAGCTCCGTTGAAGGCTCTGGAGTAAAGAAAGTAGCTGGTGTGCTCCTGTGTTGTTGGGGATGGACAAATCTCTTACTCTGGACTTTAAGGGCGGTGTCCAGGGTGCTGGATCTATTTTGGTGACAGAGTTCAGGACCTTAGAGTGCTCCTTGAGCGTTCAGACTAAAACCCAGAGCAGATTCCCCACCACACCGATACTGGTGCCCCTAAGGCAACGGTTCTCAACCTGTGGGTCGCGACCCCTTTGGGGGTCGAATGACCCTTTCACAGGGGTCGCCTAAGACCATTGGAAAATATGTATTTCCGATGGTCTTAGGCTCCATCCCCTCCTTGGCGGTGGTGCGCAAGCGCGACCCACACACTGGCATCCTCCTGCCCCCTGTTCAGAAGGGACTGAAATCACTCCCCTTCTACACTACCAGGAGAACCTCCCATCTGACAGGCCAGCTTAGGGGGCGGCAGCACGGGGGGCAGGCCCCCTCCTCACCACGGCCCCTGCCCCACTCGTCACAGAGGGGGGCGCTGCGGAAGGGCCGGGGGGCCACAGGGCGGCGCTTTTCCGGGGGGGAGTGAGCTGCGCCCGGTGCAAAAGACAAAGGTGCTGGGATTCCTCCCCCCCCGGCCAGGGTCAACACTCTGGAAACTTGTCCCACACTGCCCCCCCCCAGCGGAAACGAGAGTGAAGCAGAAGCAGAGCCCGGGGGGGTTCTTGGAGTTTTTTCCCAGGGGAGACGCGCGGCTCCTCTTTCCCTCCCTGCCCCCCCCCCCGTTCCTGGCCAGCAAGGCGGCCTTTGCCGGCGGGGGAGGCATTGTAAATAATAAATAAATAATTTTATGGTTGGGGGTCACCACAACATGAGGAACTGTATTAAAGGGTCAAGGCATTAGGAAGGTTGAGAACCACTGCTCTAAGGAGTGGCAATTGTCAGAGGGAACAGCAGTGTGTGTTTGCTGTTTACATTAAAACATCTGTGTTGCCCCAGAACGACTCCCTTCTGTTTCCCACGGTGGACACAAAGGCGTTAAAGAGACCTTCTAAGCGTGGACATGAGGGCGATGGCCTTTCCCTGCTGGTCCCAAGTCAGCGACAGGCCTTAAGAAGCACAGGGCCTTTTTATCCTAGAGCCAGCAGGGCATAGTGGTTTGGGTGTTGGCCTAAGACTCTGGAGACCCGAGTTCGAATCCTCAGTGAGCCATGGAAACCCTTGAGCGACCCTGGGCGAGTCACACTCTCTCAGCCTCAGAGGAAAGCAAAGGCAAACCGGCTCTGAAGGCATCTTGCCAAGAACCCGCAATGATAGGTTCGCCCTTAAGTCGGAAGCGATCTGAAGGAACACAACAACAACAACTATTCCAATAGTAACCAGGGCTGGCTCCAGTTAAGTCACCACCTCAGGCAGCAAATGGAGCGGGGGCGGCCCGAGAAAGAGCAGAAATTTCTTTCAAAAGTTGTTGTTTCCAGAGGCGCGCGCTTCCCTGTCGTGGCGTCTCATGGACCGAAAGGACTGAGGTAGGCGGTTGGCGCCATTTGACGCTCGGCCTCAGGCAGCACAACGCTTGGGGATGGCCTCGGCCGCCATAGAAACAGCGTTCGCCGCCCCCGCTTCGTCGCATACCCCGTCAAAGCCCACCCCTGCGAACTATGGCCATATCCGCACTAGCCTGTTACGGCGCAATTATTCCACTTCCAACGTTCTATGGGATTTGGGGCTTTGCCGTTGAGGGAGGGGCCTCAAAGGCGCGTTAGAGGGCAAAGGCCCCCCCTCAACGGCAAACCCCCCAAATCCCATAGAACGTTGGAAGTGGAATAATAGCGCCGTAACAGGCTAGTGCGGATATGGCCATACCTGCTGGGCGGCGTTTGACAGGCGGCCCGGCCAGCACTTTGGTATCCCCATATACACTCCCAGTGGCAATATATTAACCTTGGAAGCGCCTGCCCGGCAGGGGAGGAGCGGTGGCCGTGGCCTCCCTGAGGCGCTCCCGCCTGAGGTGCCGCCGAGCTCCGCGCGGGTGAGAACGGGAGAGGCGCTTCAAAGGCCATTTCCGTACTAGCCTGTTATAGCGCGACGATTCCACTTGCAACATCCTCTGGAATCCTGGGGTTTGCAGTTTCGGGAGGGGCCGGCCCCGGATTCCAGAGGATGTTGCAAGTGGAATCATCGCGCTATAACAGGCTAGTGCGGAAAGGACGCCACTCCGGGATTTCACGAGCGAGGGAAAGGGCTCAAAAGGGCCCCTTGCTTTATTTATTTATTAATTAATTAATTAATTGTCGGTTGTTGCTGGGTGTTTTGTTTTTTTTAAAACCATTTCGCTTGGCCGCCCCCCCCCAGAGCGTCTTACAAGGCGCGGGGAGGAGGAGGAGGAGGAACAGAAGAAGGGGGAGAAAGCAAAAGAGACGCGGTCGCTTTAAGGGCTCGGCGGCGGCAGCGGCAGCAGCAGCAGCAGCGGCGGCGGCGCCCTTCTTCTTCCTGCCTCCTCCTTCCCTCGCCGACTCGGCTCCCCACGCGCAGGCAGCGGCTCCGGAGCGAAGCAGAGCGGGAGCCGGAGCGGAGCGCTTCCCAGACGCGCGGGGAGAGCCCCCGACCCGCGGCTGCGCGCCCAGCCATGTCCAAGCATCCCTCCTCGTACGGCAAGAACGGGCTGGCGGACCCCATCTTCCAGGTAGCGCCCCCGTCGTCGTCGTCGCCGCGCGTCCCCACCGCCCCCCTCAGGCGCGCAAGTGGGACCCCTCTCGCTGGGGGGGGGAGCCTTCCTCCCACCGCCTCTGCCCCAGCGAGGAGGGCTTCTGGCGGGGCTTTTCCCTTCTGGGGCGGGGAGGCTCTCGCCTCGGATTCGGGGAGGGGAGGGCGGGAGTTCGGGATTCGCAGCCCCACCGCGGATGGAGTGGCCCTTGCCCCCCAAGGCGCCCTCCCCCTTCTGCCCCCCACTAACCCCCCTCCCCGCTTGGCTCTCCCCTTCCGCCGCTTTTCCAGGGCAGCCGAGGCACGGCCACCCGCCGGAGCCGACTGAAGCGGTCCGATGGCAGCACAACTTCCACCAGCTTCATCCTCCGGCAGGTAAGCGGGAGAAAAGCGGAGCCGCTTTCCTTGCTGGCTGCCGCGCGCAGCCGCCTCCGCCAAAACGGTGTCAGCCCAGGAAAGTGGCTGGAGGAGGCCGAGGCTCCGTTCCGCCGCCGGGGTTTTAAAAGGCGCTCCTGGTGGTGTTTTTCCTATCGTTGGGATTGCATTGCTCTGCTTCAGATGTCAGGAGGCGGAGGCGTTGCCTCCTTCCTGGCCTGATTCTGCAACCTTTCTTTTCCAAAAGTGCGTTGAGAAAAAAAAACCAAAAGTGGAGAGTCCAGAGTTTATGAGTGGGCGAGGAAAGGCTGCCAGCTTTTGGGCTGGTAAGGAGGGGGGACACGCTCACGGCCACCCACACCCCCACTCTCAGTTTCCACACTATCCTGTTATAGCGCGATGATTCCACTTTCAACCTCCTCTGGAATCCTGGGGTTTGCAGTTTCGGGAGGGGCCGGCTGGCCCCTCCCGAAACTGCAAACCCCAGGATTCCAGAGGAGGTTGAAAGTGGAATCATCCCGCTATAACAGGCGAGTGCGGAAATGGCCTCCGTGTGTTTGTGCAAAATCTATTGCCACAGTAATGGGGTAGTATCAAGAACCTGATTCTTGCTCTTGTTTTGCTTTGCCTCCTATAAAATGTACCACATCCTTTCCTATTGATTACAAGGAGCTAGGAACTGATAGAGAGAGAAAATGCCACTCCATCATGTTCCTTGAGTGTAGACTGCATTTATGCCCTGGGACTGCAACGCAACCCTTTCTTACCCACAACTTCTCTTGATTTGGACTGAGCTCTTAAGAAGAAGAAGAATGGAGGACACTGAAAAACGTGGTTGTATTGAGTGGCAAAGGAAAAATGGTTTAAAATTCTGCTCCAAGCGAAGATCGGATGGATGACGGATTGCAGTGCGGAGTTTAGAGCTGGCATACTGGTTCTGGAGCAGTCAGTCAGACCAAAAGCAAATTCACATGGTAATTTCCGAGGCTTCAGGGAGTACCCACATTTTTTGGCCACTATAGATATGGAAGACATTTTTAGCAGATAATTTGTGTAAAGGGCTTCCTATTAGTGTAAATTACTAGTTTGCTTTCTGCGGCTGGTGCATGAAATGACCCAAGCCGGCCAAATAGAGCCTTGGACAAGTGGCACAGCCCCCTGCTTCCTTGTCACGTTTGACCTGTGGCAAAGCGGGAGTGAGTGGAGGAATCTGCAAAAAAAGAATGTCTCTCACAAGGGTTTGGGAATTAGTCCTAAATTGATTTTTTTTCCAGCAATTGGCTCTATAACCTATGGTAAACTCAAAAGATTCTGAGTAAATACAAAAGAGTGTCTTCCTGTTCATAAATAACTACAGCTAGCTGGCAGGCAATCCAGGACAGAAGAGGTGGGGTGGCCTAGAAGTTCATGTGTGGATGAAGGGAGCTTTTAAAAAAATGAATTACAGGTATTCATGACTGGCTTATATTGAAAGATGTTATACTGAGTGTATAACTACAAAATGCTGATGAAGACAGTGATGATGTCTTGTTTGGTTGGTGGAGTTTAAGCTAGGATGGGGAAGGATGAGTTGGGGATACATGCTTAGGACTGTTCAAGACACCTGCCTGAGATGCCACCTTGACCTAATAAATCTCAACCTGGGAACTTTTAAATGAAAATGCAATTTTTCCTAGGCTTAGGGAAATGAAGGAAGACATATATTTTACTCTAAGGGCTTGAGATACTCCAAGAACATTAGATAAATGGAAGTGGATTTTACGTATATTACAGGCAAGATAGAAATCAGATGCCAGGGAACAAAGTGGAAATTAGACCAAGACCTTATATAGGAAAACGTTGCAGCATCTTTTTTTTCATTAAACTGCAGACCTTTTGAGGTTTTAGTTTCTTAGCACTTTCCAATATGTAACCTATTCCACTTAGTACCAGCCGGCAGTTTTCTCTGCTGCTTTTAGTGGCTGTCTCATTGTATTCTTCTTTTGCATTTAGTAATAGAATGGGTTAGATGTCCTGAGCTGAACTAGGTCATATCCCGTCAGCTCGCCTCTGTGATGCTCTGCTCATTATATTTAGACTCACATACGCAGGAAAGTTCTTTTGTTACTGCCTTGTGTTCCACAAATGTCTTGGAGAACCTTCCTGTGTAGCAAAAATGAGTGGGTGCCTGCCTCAGAACTCTTCGTTTCCATCCATGGATTAAAAGAACTCTGAGTAATGCAGTGTGCCATAGGGAATGTTAAACCTGTGTTTTTCAATCAGCTGCTCCCCATTCTTGTGTGGTAAACCTCTTTTGAAATGTGTTGAGGAAATGTGTGATATGCCTGTAGATCAGAGGACAAAGTAAACATTCCAGTACACATCCCTAATCTATTCAGTGTGTCTAAAGTGGTTGCTCATTGGATGACAACTGCATTTTTGGAAAGATAAATATGGTTCTTCCATACCATAGCTAATCTTTTATATTGCACTGTTTCCAGGAATGTAAAAAAACATAAGGACCTCACATTGTAGACCTGCACATATCTATTTTAGATGTTTCTTCAGGTCTAACATGCATGCTTGCATGTATTTGCAATAATGTGTTTGACTCAAAGTTAAGTGGTTTAACAGTGCAGGTTTTTTTTACATGTCCACATAGAATAAGGCCATCTGGGTTCAATGGAGCTTATTCGCAGTTGACTATGTACAGGATTGCAGCCTACATCCATTTGTTAGACCCAGTTCAGAAGCTTTTAGTGAGGCTTATCAGTACTGTGTGACAGTTGAATTGTAATGAACTTGTTGGGCGTTTGATCTAGAAATGATTCATAATTCCACCCCTGCATACACTTATCTAGAGAGTCCTAAAATGCTCCTAAATCTCTTTGAAGTAATCTTACAGCAGAAGTAGCCTTCTGCCCACCTAATCTCACCCCCAGATTTATGTCTTGTTCACACTTAATACTTGTCTATTTCCAGAGTAGTCTTGTGCTTTACAGATCTGTCTGCTGAAGGGTTATAGGGCTTGACAGAATTAACATTCCAGAAAAGTGTGTAGGAGACTTGTGTCACCATTGTTGTTCCACCAGGATATCTTTACCAGCAGAAGAGCCAAAATGGGGCTGTACTGTGATTGGGACAGGACCAGTACATACTATATCCGGTACTCATTCAGCCATTCCCTCTCTGGTTGAGTTGTTAGAGATTTGCATGGGCCATGGGCCCAGTGCAAGAAATTGTCCTTCTATTAATTGCAATGGGCAGGTGATAATAATAAAAAGCTACCCCTGCATTGGCTACTACCTCATGTACATTGCCACAGTGAATCAGAGGGTGTGGTGTAGCTTGTCATCCAATCACACATCACACTGGCATCACCTGTATATAAACCCTGCATATGGAGATATCACTTAGTCGATAGAACTCTGTCTCTGGCATTTCTGCTCTAGCCTGTTATAGTGCTATTATTCCACTCTGAACATCCTGTGGAATCCTGGAGTTTGCAGTTTAAGGAAGAGAGCTCTTTGGCCTCAGTAAACTACAAATTCCAGAATTCCATTGGATGTTAAAAATGGAAGAATAGCACTATAACAGGCTAGTGCGGAAATGGCCTCTGTGACCTCATGTCATACACGCATAGAACTCACAAGGAGAAAAGAATGTGATGAAAACTGTGGAGCTTTGCTTAAGACAATCCTACCTCCAGGAGACTCTTCTAAGAATTTGAAAACACTTCTTTTTTTCTACAAACCTAAGAGCAGAGCTTGGAAAAGTTACTTTTTTAAGACAACTGTTCCCCTAAGCCATGCTGGATAGAAGTCTTAGGGAGCTGTAATCCAAAAAAGTAACATTTCAATCTTCTGCCTAAGAGATACCTGTCCCTTAGAGCTTCAGGCACAACCACCCAACCCTGCCCTGCTCCATTCCACCAACTTCTGGTTCCAGGATGTAGTACTTTACAGAGGTAAACAAGAGAAGAGGGCAACCCCTTTGTTATGAGGTGTATTGCTGCAATGTGTAAATACTGTGTCTCTGAACCAAATGACTCTATTGCTCTTGATACATATTGCAATGGGGACCAGTGTGTATCTATCACACAGAGAAAAGGCAGTCTTACCCACATGCAGGTGAACTCTGTGTTGGCAGAGGCCTGGCACTCTGCTGCAACTTTTATTGCTGCTGGCCAGACACTTATGAACAATTTTGCTTCTCAAGATGACAGCTGAGATGCATGGAGTGAAACAAATAGCCAGCGCACACAGTATTGTGCTGCCATCCTGAATGGAGAAGTATAGTTATTTCATTCTCCTCCACACAGGTGTAGATGCCTACTGTGTATCCAGGTTCACTAATTACACATTCCAGTTGTACTCACTCTCTCTGTCTTTTTTTGTTCTCTGTGGTCCATCAGTTTCACACATGCAATCCAACAGTCCCTTCCATGGAAGCCACAAGCGAAGGTCACTCCTTGGACAGAACTAGTGCTCCAGATACTCTGACTGTTGCTTCATGGGACTGCCAGCTGACAGCTTCTCCTATAGCTAACCTGCATCTAAGCAAGCTCCATGACAGACCCTCATTTAGGGTGCTTGGTAGGAGAGTACTTGTGTCCCAAGAAAGTCTGTGTGTGCTCTCTCAGTACCCTAGCCAAGGATCTATGAGAATGCTATGTTGTGTGGACTTTCTTTCCTCCCTTTCACATATGTGTTTAGTGTGCCCCAGAAGTTGCTTATGAAGAATATGCCTTAAATTCTCTGAAGATCTGTGATTGTGTTAGTATGCTTAGTCCCTCCACATGTTAAGATTACAAATACTTTACATGGTCATTTTGTTCATAATTGCTGTGGCATGTTCATCACCAGGAGGCGTCTGTATTTAAACTAGACTTGTCCTCAGATGCGTGTTGTTTGCCTTCAAGTCATTTCCGACTTAGGGTGACCCTAAGGTGACTCTATTACAGGGTTTCCTTGGCAAGTTTTTCAGAGTGTTTTTCTTTGCTTTCCTCTGAGGCTGAGTGTGTATGAATTTCCCAAATCACCTGAGTGGGAATTTGAACCCTGGACTCCAGAGTTTTGGTCCAACACCCAAACCACTATGGCTGTTTATATATTACTTCTAGGATGTAAAGACATGGTGCCTCTTAGTACCTGTCACTGAGGACCAGTGGGAAAGGGCTATTACCCTCATATCCCTCTCTTAGAAGTTCTCATTGGGCTTCCATGGCTAAGTGGGGATCTGAACTCTGATCTCTAGAGTTGTAGTCTGGTGCTCAAACCAGTACATGACACTGGCTCTCCATTCCTTAGATAATGGACCCACCTAGGTCAGACTCAAAGCCTTACCAGCATGGAAAAGTTTACCAAAGCTGGGACAATTAGGTGCCAGAGTTGGCCTTGGTGGAGGTGTAAGATGCATTAGGAAACTTTTAAACACCAGTCTGTAGGGGTCCTTGGGAACTAGAAGTAGCAGGTTCTTGGGTGCCTGTGTCACTGGGCCTGATAGATTAGAATGACTGTGGTGACTTTTTTTATGTGGTGATGCAGGGTTGTATGCTGGAGGCATATCTCTGTTATAAAATAATTGACTTCTTTTGTATGAAGACAACATATGGGCATCCATACTAGCACTGTATCAAGGACGCTTTGGATGTATTTGCCATTTTTACATTATTTGGAGATTTTCAAGTGTTCTATGTTTCTTCAATTTCTTCCAGGTTTGTATAGCAGAAAATGTGGTGCTCCTAGATGTTGTTGACCTGGAACTCCTGAGGTTCCCCACCATTAGCTGTATTGGCCAAGACTGATGAGAGTTTTAGACCAACAGCCTCTGGAGGGATACATAACATATGAAATGTGACATGCTGTGCCTACATTTGAGATTGCTGATTTTGGATGGGAGATGTGTTTTGGTAGAAAAAAATCATATGAAATTTAGTTGTTGATGTTCTGAGTCAGGTCATAGAATCGTAGAATTGGGAGGGGCCCTAGCGACCATCAGGTCCAACTTCCTATTCAGTACAAGATCTTCAGCTAGACCATACCCAACAGGTAGCTGTCCAGCGTCTTTTTGAAGATGTCCAGAGAAGGAAACTCACCACCTCTCCAGGCAGTTGATTCCATTGTCAAACCACTCTCACTGTCAAGAAGTTGCTTCTAATGGTCAGTCGAAATCTACCCTCCTATAACTTAGATCATTAGATCTAGTTCTACCTGCTGAGGCAGCAGAGAACAAACCAATACCCTCCTCTTGTGGCAGCTCTTGAAACATTTAATGAGTGTGATCATGTCATCCCTTACTCTTCTGTTCGCCAAGCTGAACTTGCCCAGCTTCTTCAACCTCTCCTTATATGTTCCGTTTTCCATGCTTCCTGTCATCCTCATTGCCCTTCTCTGAACTTGTGCACCAGCTTGTCTATATCCTTCTTAAAATGAGGTGCCCAGAACTGAACACAGTATTCCTGTGGCCTGACTAGCACAGAATAAAGGGAGGCTGTTACTTCCCTTGACTTGGAATCTGTGCTTCATTTAATGCAGGCTATGATAGCATTTGCCTTCTTTGCTATCCAGAATGAGAAGATGGCATTCAGTTATATCAGCTGATTCTAATCTAGTTCTCTGAACCATGAACTGCAGATAAGCTACTATCTGCAGTTCTGATCACTGTTCTCCTGCCTAGCCCATGTGGCGGTCACCACCATGTGGCAGTGAGAAAGAGCACCTTGAATACACAGTGTATGGATTACCTGCTAAACTGGGCTGGCCATTTTGTGGCTGTCCAGATGCTACTAGAAGACTATAACTCTTGGCAGCATAGGCATTGGCTTGAGATGAGGTTAGCCAGAAGTTGCCTACCTTCTTCACTGTGTGTGGACATGCACACATTCAACCTAGCTGCTGAATTCAAGCTTCCCACACCAGCTTTCTCTCACACTTTTGCTAGAGCTAATCTGAGTTTGGGAATCTCTTTCCACAGGAAAGAGTGCACTGGGACAATTCTGCCTTAACAGAAATATTTAGAAGTGGCTGTTTAGGGGGCAGAATCTGATGTTTTTATACACCTTTATTATTATTTTTAATTTTATTTTCTAGCCTTGTTTCCGCTTATTCAAGATACAGTCTATATTTGTAGCGTTTCCCTCTGCTTCTGATATTGTAATTTCCATCGCTGCCCTAAAATGAAATGTATTTTATTGTTAGAAGCAATTAAAAAAAGAAACATTTGTGAGCTATTTCATCTTTCTTCTTTAAAATTGCTGTGTACCTCTGTTTAAGTGTCCCCTTTTACTGCATTTTAGAATCCATATGCTTTATTGGCGTTCATTTTGATTGTTCTGAAATAAAATGGGATAGCACTTGAAGAAAACTTTAGATTCATAGTTGTGAACAGCTGGAGTTTAGCATACTGAACTCAGGATATTGTTTGCACTGATAAACCATATAGGACCAATAGATTTCAAGGGATGCGTATTCAGTTCGACTTATTCTTTGTGATAGCATTCAGGTGCTTTATAGGCAGTTTCCGTATAGAAAACAGAATGGCCACTGTGCCAGGCAGAATGATGCTTGTTTTTAACACTGCTCTCTGTGTATTTGTATGTCTGTGTGAGAGAAAATTGTTGGGTGAAAGAGAGAAAGGAAGAAAGTACATGAAACTTAATAGAACTTCCTATCAAAGATATGAGAGTGACTGCATCCAATTTCAGCTCATATAAAAACAATTCTGCTGGTTTTGTAGACAAGTGAAGCTTGGAAGTGATAACACTACAAATAATGATGTTACCTGGAATGCAATAGTGGGGATGGAATGCAGAAATAACAATGTCCGTTTTGCAAATAACATAATGATGCAATATTGTTGTTGTTTCCTGGTTTAACAATTTTTTTCATGGGGGGATGCATTCTTTTAACATTTTGAGGGCATTTCCCCCTAATTTCAGACCATTTTCTAACAGTCTTAGATTTTACTTTCAATAAAATTAGCAAAAATAAAATAATAATACAGGGCATCAAGCAGTCACCAGTGGGAAATTTTACAATTATTGTGAATGGCAGCAATTTACTTTTTGGGAAACTACATTTACTCACATAGCAGTGTTCCAAGGAAGAATATCTATTAGGCTGTCTTTAGATAGTCTAAATTTTGTCTGCTAGGACAAAGTATATGATTTCCTTTCTAGCAGCATTGTTTAATTGCAGTTTGTATTAAATTCCCTCTGGTGTTATAATGTGAAGTAGGTAGTTGCAGTGTAAATCTACAAGATAGCTTTGAAAGATTTAAAGATTGTAGAGTTAATAATCTATATTTGTTTTTGCACTTGTATTCCACAGAGCAGCAATGGTCTTCTGTTGCTGGATGGCAATGCTTACCACCACTGAACAAAGACTATGCTTTCTGTGGCTGATCGGTATTGCAGTATAGTAGTCCAGAAATATATGGAGGGTCACAAGTTCCTTATTCCTGCTTCAATGTAAGCCATGAACCCTCTTGACTGATAAGAGCCGTTTTAAGGTAATGCTCAGTGAACTGGCAGTTTTGATTGAAACCAGTATCTGGTTTTCTCGCAGAATCAAGGGAGTTGTTGGAAACTGAAAAAGGTGAATTGAGGTCATAAGGGGTTTTGACTCCCTGGTTCATTTGAGGGTAGAAGGTGAGCAGAGTTCAAAATTCAGTTTTGTGTCTAGAAGCAGTGATTTGCTATCCCTGTAAAATGAAAAAAATTGTTTCAGATGAACTGCCAGGTGTATATGTACTTAATCTGGTTTCAGGCTTTGCCAAGAACTTACAGCATCAGACAGCAAACAGAAGCTCATAAAATGCTTTTAAATTTGAGCCAAGGCTCCTATTGTGAGTAGAATGGCTGGGGAACAAAGATTTAGGGGATATATGTGTTGGTTTTTAAAGTGTTTAAAAACATACTTGTTTCCTTATGGCACCTTAGGAGGCCTTACTCTCACACCTGCTGCAGAACAGATTTGATATTAATTATTGCTGGGACTGAAGGCTGGGCAAAATATTCTTGCTTTCAAGAATAGTTTGTCACTGAGACGAGTTGTAATGGCAGATTCTGGGGAAAATCTTTTCTGGAGTATTTCAGAAGGATGCTAGCTGTGCTGTGTTCGACCCATAGATGGACATTTAGTTCAGTACCTGCGTTGCAGTAGAAATACGAGTCGGCAAGCCATGACTAATTTGTACGGGACAGTTCCATGGCATGTCTAATGTCTTAATGAAACCAAATCACAGTTGTTGGAGTATGCACTTATTTGGCTGTATGTTTTGTGCATCTCTGCGTGTGAGTGAATAGGCAGACCTCTTCAAGAGAAGATCAGAGTACCGGTATAATGAAATATGAATGGCAAGGTGCAGAAGCCTCCCCTTCCCAATGTTTTATGTTTGTTTCTAATGGGGTAATGAAGATTTAGCTTTGCCCACTATTGATAGGATGGCTGTAATCTTATAAGGCAGGTGTAGGGAAGCTTTGGGGCTGGCTTTGGACTACAGTGGCTTTGGACTATAGCTCCTGCAGTCCCTTACCAATAGCCATGCTTATGGGATCTGTAGGTCAAAATCTTGGAGGGCCAAAAGTTCCCCATCTGTGCTGGTAGAAAAAGTATGCAGTTTGCTCATGCCTCCAGATCTGCCTGTTGGAAAGACTAGTCACTTTTCGCCGATAAATCAACTGGCCCAGCCATGGCTTCGTAATATCTACGACTGAAAGTTCTATATGTGCCTACCTTTGGAATACGGTTTGGCATTTTCTGTGGGAGCAATTGCTACAGTTGTCGCTTGCAGTGAATTGAATATGAGATATAAGTTGTATGAAAAAAGTTTCTTATTTGAACAGGCCTGTTGTATTCTCCTGGTAGCTGGGCCGTTCAGGCACTCTGATACATAATGTCATTTCCTGGAAGCTTTTTTGCTTCAGTTTGTGCCCTTTCTCTGTAATCACAGAGCTGTTACTCCTCATTGTTTTCCTAGCACAAGCTCCACATATACTGATGCACAGTCCACCTTCTGGAGTGGGGATGGGGAGTATAAGGGGCATGTATTTATTCAGAGAGTGGATAACCTTGGCAGTTCACTTGGACCCTTTAAAAGATATTTTAGACAGGACTTTGCCAAAGGGGAATTCAGCTTCCATTTAAGCTCAACACTAAAAAGCTTCAGATTTTGAGCAGTGGGTGTTGTATAGCAATTATAGCCAGTGAACCATCTGTTACCCTCCTCTAGTCCAGAAATAAGGACTCTTGCCAGTTGGATAGATCAAGTGAGCCTTTTGCAACTCTAAGTTTCTGTGTGTTTGCTAAGCATTCGTAAAATTGCTAAGTGTTCATAAGATTGCACTTGCTAACCAGTCCTAAGATTGCAAATATGGCTGCATTATTTTAAATGAAGCCTCTCATGTAGGTCAAGGTGCCTCTTCTAAGACAGTGGCTGCTGGGCAGTCTAAACATTACAGATTTTTGAAACTGTTCAAAACTATTTATTACATACTCAGACTCAATGGATTCATTAAACATATTTCATTAACTGATTAAGATACCTTTGATCAGCTGACAATTTTTTATTGTTCCTCTCATGACCTTGACAATACAGCCAGAATTTAGGAGCCCACACTAGAAAGAATGTCATGCTGTTGAAATTGCTGATCAGAGTGTGGAATGTTAGTTTTTAAAAACCAGTTAGTTACAACATCAAGAGCCATTGAGAAATAGTTACCATCATGTTTGCAGTTTTGCCCTTACTTTATTGGTAAGTAACACCTGACTCTTAAGAAACAGGAAAGTTACTTAAATAGCTGCTCTTTTCTTTTTACTTTAAAAAAACAACAACAGCACCTGCTACAAATGGGTCCCATACCTGGAGAAAGGTGGCATACAAATATAATAAATAAATAAATAATAAACAAAGTGGCTGGGCTGTGTTATAAAACTAGTCTACTCCTTTGTTGTCTCTTAAACTTCTTGAACAGACTACAAGACACAACATGAGCCATAGAACCACCTCCACCATTTGGTGAGACCACAACCCCGTAACTATAAAGGTACTCCCTAATAGTTACAGCTATGGCATATAAGAGGTGACATTATCCTGTGTTAACATCTGTGATGTAATGTCATTATATCTTTCTTATTGGGAAGAGGCAACTAATTACAATTAACTAATTACATATAACTTGTTACTTCCCAGATGAGCAGACACTGTGATTTTTGCCATGGCATGGTAAATTATGGCAAGTTGGGGGGAAAAGGTGCCACTTGAACTAACAGCCTGTCTTGAGTTGAAACTATATTTGTCTCAAAGAGATATTCGGACACAGGAAGCAGCCACTTTACTTGAAGCTAAGCAGGTCTTCACTGAACTCCATGTAGAGCCTAACAGGAGCAGTAAATCTTTAATAAGATCCCCTGTCTTTTTTAAAAAACTACTTCCCTCCTACTGGATGTCAAAGGAACCCACCTGTGGGGGAAATTGTGTGTGTATATGTACATTCAAGTTGCCTGTTGACTTATGGTGACCTCATTAATTTCATAATATTTTCTTAGGCAAGGTGTACTCAGAAGTGGTTTTGCCAGTCCTTTCCTACTCTACCTGGTGTTCATTGGAAATGGTTGTTATTGTTATGTGCTTTCAAGTTGTTTCTGACTTACAGCAACCCTAAGGTGAACCTGTCAGGGAGGTTTCTGAGGCTAAGAGTATGTGAGATGGCCAAGGTCACCCAGTGGATTTCCATGGCTGAAAAGGGAATTGAACTCTGGTCTCCACAGTTGTAGTCCAACACTCAAACCACTACACCAAGCTGGAAATGGTAGTTAGGACTTACAGGCAAGGAGACTCCTCAGGTATGGAAAGAGTTAAGTATCCCTCTTTTACTGCAGGTGCTACCATTGTCATTAAATCCATGTTAACTGGCAGTCATATCCTTGGGAGTTGCACATTTGCTAGTACAACGTAGTTTCTTGATGAGGGAAGCAGGCAAATAGTTATTTTTGAATTATAAATTCCCATGCATGGTTACAAAGCCCATTTAGGAATGACGCATAGACCATGAATATTAAGAGACCACATAGAAGGCCATGTTGGTATATCTAGAGCTGTTGCACATTTGTACATCTTGGCAGTTGCTGTAGTGGGAAACTCTGCACAAAACTGATGTGGATATGTGGCAGACCATAATTACTGCCTTTTTCTGCATGTAGCTTTAACCTCAGCTCAGTGGCCTGCGTTGTTGTTTCCTCTTAAAGATAATGCTATTGCTGTGGCTCACAACAGTGGTTTGCCAACAGCAGAGGCAAGCAGATTCACTAACCAAAGCTAATCACAGAGCTGTGCTGACACAGTTGACGCTCGTGCTCTAGTATCAGATTTGGCACAATCAATGCTCAGTGTTTTAAAGTTGCTAAATAAATACATTTTCCATTCTGTATGCAAGCCTGCCAGAATAGCGATGGGGAATAATCCTGTACAAACCTGAACTCTCAACTTTCCAGCAGAAGGAGGAATTTAGAATAAAAAACAGGGTATTTGGGGGAAAAAAGTGGGGACATCCCATCATTAAGGGAAGGACAATTGAAGCACATGAAACACGTAAAGTCAACCTCTCAAGAGTTTGGTTTTACACTTGTACATTCAACTTGAAATATACTGAGGAGCCACAACTTGCAATAATGCAGCTGTGGGTGGTCTTTCCATTCTTGAACCCCAGCCCCCCCTCCTAAAATTAATCACCTGGAGACTGGCTAATAATATGTGTGTATGGGAGATTGGCAAACAGATCCAGCATTAATATCTGGACTGGAGTGAGTATATAGGCTTGTGGCTACATGCCACAACATACTTTAAAAACAACATCAACATATTGTATTCAGGGGATGACCAGCCAACCATACTGATTTTAATGTTTCTACTTTAAAAATATATTGCACTTTTCTACCAGAAAGTGCAACTTATTTTCATTGTTACTTGCGATCAAGTCAATTTCAACTTCTGGCAACTCAATGGATGAGAGAGTTCCAAGTCATGCTGTTATCAACAGCCCTCTCAGGTCTTGCAAATTCTGGCCATGGTCTCTTTGGCTGGGTTTATCAACATGTAGTCTGGTATTCCTCTTTTCCTACTGCATTCTACCTTAGCAAGTGTTAATATTCCTTTCTAGTGACTCATGTCTTCTCATGATAAGGTCTGAAGTACAACAGTCCCAACTTAGTCATCGTGGCTTCTAGGGAGGGACTATGATTTGCTTAAATCTAAAATACAAAAATGCATGTCCTTGGAATATTTTCTTTTGATTGTTATTTTTATTAGTATTGGGTTGCTGCTCCCACATATCAGTAATGTACAAGTAGTTGTAAAAAGTGGAGTGGTGGTGGAGAGAAGAGATATATTTGCATGATTCACAACGAAAGGAATACACATGGCTGTCTAAAGTGGAAGGAACATAAAACATCTTGGACCTAAAATTACCTAACTACAGAAATAAAAGCAGGCTTTTGGAGTGTATATGTGGGGAGTATGACACTTTTCGTGGCTGAACTCCTGCAGCATAGACATCTCAAGGCTTGGTGGCTTAACAATTACCAGCAGCTGGTTTGCTGTTGTTGCAAGTGTCAGGACATGACAGAACTGTTCTGAAGCTCTGTGTGGTGATTTGGTACACATCTTTCAGCTTCCTTGGATAACATCCTTGAGGCAGTTCCGCGTTAGCACAAATCCCAAGGTTTTTTGCTTTGGACATGCTGTGATGCACAGTTGACTCATATGCTCTGCACTGCAGTTGAGTGTAATTGTAGTGTCAGTATCTGGCATGGGATCAGAAGGAATACTGGCAGTTGGTGTGAAGCTGTCCTATAACTAGGCTGTTCCTGATTAGAGAATTATAGTCTACCCTGTGATTCTTCCTTTTGTTGCTTTTTCTTATACTGGGCTTGTTAAGAGCTGATATCTCTGATGCCTTGTTGAAACCTAAATTTAGGCATGGTTTCTGTGGCTTAAATTCAATTGCTAGTTCCAAACAGAATAGGCCCATGAAATCAACAGCAACTTGGTAAGTTAATATTTAGTAAGTTCCATTCATTCAGTGGCTCTACTCTGTTTAGCAACCTGCTATCCCAGACCTGCTTGTAGCCTTTAGGCCTGATTTGTCCCTTCCCCAATAGGTGGGGAGGAAGAGTTAAAAAAAGAAGGGGATACGGGACAGGGGAGGGGGAAGAGAAAGGAAAGTTAATGTGGCTCAGGTGTCCTGGAACAATTTGTCAACTGGTTCCAGTATCATCCCAGGCTCTAGTCCCACCCACAGTTGGCATGTGGCTCCTGACAGACTTCACCTGAGTAATTATGGCTGTGAATTTTTTTTAAAAGGTTGCCAATTTATGCTTTATGTTTCTATGATAGGTAGCTTGCCATACAGGAAATATTTAGCTTTGCAAATACATTGTCCTTGGAAAGGAAGCTGACCAGTGCCTCGAGACTGAACTAATTTAACTTCTTGCTCACTCCTGCACCTGCCCTCACTCCACCAATATAGATTGTCACTATAGGCAAATTGCTCAAATTACAGTGGTACTTTTCTATTAAAATAAAAATGCATACAGCATTCATGGTTTTAAAGTGACACTGGAAAAAGACTGTTTTAGTTATGCAAATTAACTTAAGTTTCCCATTGTGTAACCCAGCATTTTCCCTAAAGTTCATTCAATTGCTGTAACAATTGAAACATAGATTTGAAAGCAAATAGCACTCTTATACTCTATGTCAAAGCATATAATTGCAAAGCTTTTTTCATACAACCTCCATGACTTTTGCAATGCAAAATTGTATCTGCCTAGGGTCAAATGAAAAATTAAATGCATTTCTGCTTGAGCTTCTGTGCACATGTGGGAACTCTAAGAAAGCTTACTTGCTTGAGAACTAAGTGCCCCCCACTTACTAGAAACAAGCGATGATAGATACTAAATGAAGCATGCTTCTTTAAGAGACAGAAGGCTAAAATCCCTATATTGATAATCATAAGTATTAGTAATTTGTAGACTTCTGGTCATTGGGAGACATAAATAAAGTAAAATGGAATCAGCGCCTGAAACAATCCATTAATCGATTTGTTAAATTATTAATTTAACAGCATAGTTGTACTCCATAGATTTCTTGACTAACCCTGCAATTAATCTTACACTTTAACAAATTAATGATTTTAGGATTTTATAATTAATTCAGTAAAACAGGAGAAGTTTGGAGAAAATATATCTGATGTTTAAGTGGTGGCTAATTTAATCTCTTTGAAATGGTGGGTTTATTCTGTTCCTTGGTAGATTTTAGAAGCAAGAAAATAAGGAGGTCTTGCCTTGAATGGAAGAATGGAAAGTGTTTTATGTATTAAGGAGTTTTGTTTGTTTGCTTGCTTGCTTAGTGCAGCAAGAGACCCTCAGGCAGCAAAGGCCCAATCAGAATACCAGGATGTTTAGTTTGTTCTACCCTACCTATTGTTCTATATGGAAGTTGTTGGAGTCTTTTTGGGTGGTATATGTGTGTGTGATGTTATCTTTTAGATTCTCCTCTATCTTTTATGGTTTTATGTATTATTATCCAGGAGGAACTGCACTCAACTCTTTTCTTCTCCTTTAGTGTGCTTATTGCTCATACTGTGTTAGAAAGTTGGATAATTAAGTGAAAAGTTTCCCTCATTCTCCTCTACAGTTCCTCTTGTCTTGTCTTCTCTCTTACGCTACCCCACATTCTGCTTTCTACCCACTCCCTGCTTCACTGGGTCACAGATTTGAGGAGTTCGATAAGGCTGTAGCTGTTAACCTGGAATCAGAAAGATTCAGCTAGCTACACTCACATCTTCCCCCATGTCTACTTAGAAGTAAGCCATTTGAATGCACAGGGACTTATTCCTGTAAGCTGAATATAGATCACTGTGTACATAAGGTCATAAGCCTCCAAAACAATACATTGTTTTTGCCTGTAGCTTCTCAGCCTATGTAGAAAAGCAGACTTAATATTTGTGTCACATATTAGAGATTCAGATTTAAGAAATATGTGTAAAGCATGGTAAAGTTACTTTTGGACTACAGCTTTCAAGATCCCCCAGCCAGCATAGCCAGTGGGACTTGTAGTACAAAAAGTAACTTTTCCAGGCTTTTCATAGGTGTAGATTCCAAGTTGTCTTCCATTAAATTATAGTTAAATTTAAAAAGAAGTCGAGATAATGATTTTTAAAATACCTGCAGTCCCCTGTTTTATTTAATGATCAGTGAACATTTAAAATTCCCATGCATGGCACTGTATATTTCTGAAATGAAGATATGATAGCTTAGTGCTTTGGTGTATGGCTTGCATGTATAAGAACCCAGATCTAATCCCTAGAATTTCTAGCTCAAATAGCTCATGGGAGGATTTGTATGAGCAGCTGTATGCATTTTATCTGACAGGTGCTGTTCAATTAGAGTCATCATTCTTCACAAGGGACAAAAGTCAATTATCAGCATTCTAGCACAGAGGAGTATGTAGGTCACCTGAAAGCCTGCATATAACTTTGTGAATGCTGTAATTGTATCTCATTTTTAGACACTGAGTGCAAGTTGCTGGAAGACTGGATGTGTTTCATTCATTTGTTGTTATTCATTAGTGGAGTATCTGTGACTGAAAATATAACTAATTGCCAAATCAAATTGGTTTTGTAATATTAATGCTACAGAACCATTGCTCAGTAAAGCTATACAATATCCAACACCTGCTTTATTGTGGAAAGTACTGGTTAATTTAACTGAAACATCCTGTGAGGTGCTACAGAGATTGCTTCACAGAGACATATAAACACATGCACCGGAGGCAAAGCCATTATATCTTTGCTCTTTGCACACTGTTACATAATTCAGGGTTGAAAAAGGAGGATGGAGTGAAGAGCTTTTTGGGGAAACGGTCAAAAGAACATCTCCACCAGCTGAACTGAATAAAAATGCTGTCAGGCAAAACTAACCAAGTACGCCATTAGACATTTCTCTTATCAGGTGGTGAAAGCAGAAATAATGGAGAAAACATACAGCTGATAGAACTGTAAAGCTTTTAAGGGTTGAAATAGAACTAGAGGCCAAGAAGGTGCCAGTTGGAGCCTGTTGGCTATTGCCGTCCAAACAGAAATGCATCCAAAGTTGTGCCCAGTGTCTTCCCATGGCTTGGCTTTGCAGGACAAAGATGATAGTGGTGGACAGCCTGCCTTTCCAAAGCTTCTCCTGTTGTTGTTGGTTGTTGTTGTTGTGTGCCTTCAAGGTGAACCTATCATGGGGTTTTCTGGGATAGAGAGAGTGTGACATGCCCAAAGTCACCCAGTGGGTTTCCATGGCTGGGTGGCAAATCAAATCTTGGTACTCAAAAGCTTCTCTATCACTCCCAACTGTCTTGTTATGAGCGTACAACCCCTGTGATAGCTTCTATCCTACATGACAGATAATATCTGAAACCAGCTGGCTTACTCTGTGTTAAACTTTCTGTGTTATAGCACTTCTGTTGGATATCAGAATATTGCTCAGTTTTGTTTTGTTTTTTCACTATAGGTGGGATGGGGGTAATTATGTTTGGTGATTAGCTTTTAATAGCAGTGGTCTGAGAAGGGGAGAGGGGTGTTCCGAACTGAGAAAAGTTAGAAGGATCACTCCTGGCTTACTCCTGTGCCAACAGGAACATGGGTGACAAGAGTGGTGAGACACAGTCTTTCTGCATCCCCTCTATTAGATGTAAAGTTAGACCCAGAGACACAGGCACATCTTTTTATGCCACACTGAATCCAAATCCAAATCCAAAAGGGATCTAAATCCAAAGGGGTTATTGGAACAGTGGGCACTCCTCTTTGTGCAAAGAGAGGGATCCCTGATACTTGGCAATTCTTGTTAGCACCTTTTGTACCACAGCCCCCCACTCCAAAATCTTAGGAGTGACATTTTTGGGACAAAAGTGTTGAGGTTGCTGAAGAGAGGCCTGGAATATTCATAGAATAGAGGTTGGGATCATATCCATGGATAACTTGAGACAGAACAAGGAAGTGATGGGGTTCATTTTCTGAGGGAGGTTGGAGAGAACAGAGCCAGCCAGAACTCTTAGAATGGTTAGAAAGGGTGTAGCTCCAGCTGAAGAATGGGGGACAGTGAGAGAGGTAGTTAGGGAATGAAGAAAGTTGGAGAGAAAATTGGGTAGAGAATATGGGAAGCTGGGAAGAGAATGTTAGATAGGGAATGTGGTTAGCTGGAGAGACCAAGGTCTACGTTGTGCAGCAGTCTATAATGTTAAGGGAACTGGGTGTAACTCAGTGCAAGTTATTACTTTGTAGTGATACCTGAAGCTGGTCTAAAGATACAAAAGTGAACCTTTTCTATTTTGGTGCCTTGTACCTGGATTGAATGTATGTGTTGGGATCTCTACAAGTAGACCATAATCAGCTGCTACCATGGAATCCACCCAAAGCACCCTACCTTCCAAATCAATGGTATGAGACTATCTTAAGGCCTTGAATGGGATACAAGTAAGGATCTTGGGGCAAAAAGACTTAAGGTGGATAGCATGGAAACCAAAGGGAGGATTTTGAGGAACTACCCTGAAAAGGAACTACCCTGAACTACTCTTTTGTCACAATGGGGCACAAGCTTTATCTGCAGCCCAGTTGCTTCAGGGATTCTAGTGTTAATTGAAATGAAAGGACTCTGTGATTGCAGAGTGATAGTGGAACTGTTTATTACCTATTCCTGACATTACATGTCTTCCCAACTACCAATATTCATAGGATGAGTGTAAATATCTGCATAGACTTCAGTATCAGCTAAAATCACAATCATGTAGGTTTTCAGGTTGCGTGAAGCCATGCATGTCAAGATCTGTAGTCGTGCAGGTAGATGTCTGTGGCCAGCATGTGTATACCAGGTTAAGTGGGGTCAAGACGCTGAAAGAATTTCGGGAACTGAGATGGTGAGTGTGGCCTTCATGCTCTTTTGTATATGCCAAATTGCTTCACTTGGGTAATAAAAAAAGAGAACTATAGTACCTGTGCAATTAGAATTAATTAAAGTGCAGAACAATGGAGTAATCTTGTATTTCCAGCATTATATGCTAGATTGTGCAATAATAGGATGCATAGTTTATATCACCTAATCTGTTACTTGCTACTTTTTTATTTATTTAGAACATTTTCTGGTCTATTTAATGAGCAAAATCAGATTTATCTCCTTACATAAAATCAGTTATAAAAAGACACTGTTTCTCCGTAGGGCTATAATCTAAAAAGCTGCAACCCAGAAGGGAAAAAAGGGGACAGTAGAAGTAGAGGGAAAAGAAATGGGCACGAAAGAGAAATTTATATTTAATTTATGTTTGTGTTTGTAATCATGGCTAGGGAGTTGAGGAGTGGTGACAAGGGTAGATAGATTCTAGAGATTTAAATGTATGCGAATATGTGAAAAGGACACTAAGCAATCCTACTCAAGATAATTTATTCCTTCATTTTATTAAATATATATATTTTACCCTCTGCCTTCCAGCTGCCTGAGGCAGTGCACAATAAAATATGATTAAAACTTCTCATAAAACCAAGGAATGCAGAAGGAAATAGGAAGCCCACAATAAATATTTGTGAGCAGCAATCCTCCTGAGCTGTTCTGTATCTGTTCTAACATCTTCAGCAAATCAAGTGGAAGATGAGCAGGTGAACCTTTTATGTGGTGCACTGTTGTTGTGCCTTTTTTAACATGGGAGTTCAGTCTGAAGTCATGGGCGAGGAAATTTTGTCTGCACTGGATAGAATATATATCAGTAATGCTAATTATGCTCAGAGTTATACCATGGGCAAATATTCACTAGAGTATTCTGTTCAGATACTACACCTATTGGGTATGTGTGCGTATATATGTGCCTTCAACTTGCCTGTTGGCTCATGATGATTCCATGAATTTCATAGGGTTTTCTTAGGCAAAGAATACTCAGAGGTGGTTTTGCCAGTTCTTTCCTCTGAAATTTAATCTACAGCACCTGGTATTCTTTGGGAATCTCCCAATATATATATATATATATATATATATATATATAAATACATGCTATTTGTAATGTATAATGTATTTCATGTTGTTCGCCGCCTCGATCCATGTGGAGAGGTGGGATACAAATATATTATTATTATTATTATTGTTGTTGTTGTTGTTGTTGTTGTTGTTATTATTATCCAAATACTAACCAGATCTGACCCTGTTTAGTTTCCAAGATCAGATGGGGCCTGGTGCCTTTAGGGTATTTAGGCTATATAGTGTAAAATATATATGTATATGTGTATATATAACACACAATATATACACACACATATAAATAGACACATATGAGAATATGAATATAGATAATGTTTCGTACGTTATATATGCCACCTTCTTTTTTACCACTACAAAGATTATAATGTACAATGAGTACAAAACCCAGCTGAATTTTTGTTTGTTTGTTGGTAAGCTTCATTTTCCCCCACAAGGTTTTAATAGTTACCTTTGAAGAAGGAATCTTTTGAAGATCCACAGGAGTCGGCAATTCACACAAATGTATATTTCCCTAGGAGATATGTTGCCTGGCTTACTGTTTCCATGGAGACAAGGTTTCATTTTTTTAAAATAGCCTAAACTGCAGGAGGGAAGTTCAGATATTAATAGCATAACCAACGTATATATGAACAACTATGTGCAGGATATAGTTATTTTGATTTCCATGATTCAACATTTTTCTTCTTTTAAACAAAAATGGTATGTAATGTTCTTTTTCTTCCACTCCCTGTAATAAACTCAGTTCTTGATAGTCACATCATTCAAAGGATGCACGAGATCTTGTCTGCTCTTGGAAGCTAACCAGGACCAGGTCTGGTTATTATGTGGAGGGGAAACTGCCAGCTGTAGGTTAGATTTCAGAGGAAGGAACTGGCAAAGCCACCTCTGAGTGTGCATACACACTCTCTCTCTCACTTGATCTTGATTTAGAAATTAAGCTATTTCAAAATGTACATGATGTGGGAGTACTTCTGAATGAAACTCCCGACGAACATGAACAGATATGCATTCTCCTCTTTCCTCTCTTCCCCACCATAGTACTGTTGGGACTGGGGGTAGGCAGTCACTGGGGTTCTGGTGGCCACTTTTTCAGGCTCTCAGACCCTCCATAGGCCATGCCTACCCATCCATGTGAAACAGGAAGTAACAGGAAGGTCACATGCAGTTTTAAAAACGGGCTCTTTCAGTTTGTGGGAAGGGGGAAACTCATGGATTTCTTACAGAAACAAGGTGTAGGGGCTGACATCTTTTTTTATAGGACAGTCATAACCCCTAGTGGTTCAATTCTCTCTCTCTCTCTCTCTCTCTTTTTTTTCTCAAAGCAATGACTTAATAAAAATATTTTGGCTTTGTGAGAACTGTAGGGGCAAAATGAGTTTTAAGAGTCTCATGCCTCTGCTGGTCCCCATGATTGTCACTTCTGCTTTAGACCAAGGATGGGAAACATTGGAGAATGGGGGGTGGGGATTATCTCTTCTGGATCCTGTGTAGGTCAGATGACATCAGGGGACATGGCCACACCACTTGGTATCATCTCCATCTAAAGGACTAACTAGAACTTTCTTTTCCCTACCTTTTCATTGTGCACAGAAGCAGGTAAGAAGAAGCAAAGTCCTCTCAGCTATCATTTGCAGGTGGCAGCTCAGCTCCATGGTCAGGTTCAACTGACTCTCCCTGCAAACGGCAGTTCAGTGCAAGACCAGCTTCACACATTGCTCTCTCTTCTCATTGAGGTGACACAGAGAAGAATCCATGTTGTTATCTCCAGTCAGTGACTGGAGATGACCTTGCTGATTTCTTGGTTTGTTGGAGAAAGAGTTGTGGGAGAGATGGAATGGCTGATCCTGAAATCTCCATCCTGGTTCAGTCAAACATAAGAAAAGCAGCCTTCTCCTTTTAAGATCTTTTCCATCCCAACTTTCTTCTTAATAATAAGATCTAGAATTTTGACATTTTCGAGTTATGAAGTTCTTTTCCACTGCTACCACAACATATACATACATGATGTAGTTGAGCAGCAAAGCATGTGTACAACATTCAGAAGTCCCTGATCCAGTTCTTGGAATCTCTTGTTTAGAGATAGATTTTTAGTACACAAGCTGAGGAGCAACTCATTGAAGCATTACAAGTTAAGGAAAGCATTACTAGGCAAGCTGAAGCAATTGTGAATCATTATAACACAACTTTAGAAGTTCTGCCTCTAGGTAGTGAAATAAGTGCATGTTTATCTGTTTGCACCTGATATCTATTATGTGTCACAGATCATACAATGAATTAAACTATGGATGGTAGCACATGACAGGCAGCTGACACACATAGACCAAGGTCATTACATAGCAGTTTGCTTCCCACAGTCTCTTAAAATGGATGTTTTGTGTGGAGCAGGTATTAATCTGCTTTAGTAATGTACATCAACAAGATTAGGGACAAAGTCCAGTGGATGGTAGTTGCTTTCTGGGTCCAGCACAAGATTTTGGAGAGTTCCAAAGCAGCCCTTTAAAACCTAAGAAACTTGTTATTTTTGTCTTCCAAGTCATTACTGACTTATGGCAACCTTTTCATGGGGTTGTCTTGGCAACATCTGTTCAGAGTGGGTTTGTTTTTGCCTTCCTCTGAGGTTGAGTGTGACTTGCTCAAGGTCACCCAGTGGGTTTCCATGGCTGAGATGACATTCAAACACTGTTTCTTGGGTTGTAATCCAGCACTCAAACCACTAGGCCACAGTGGTTCTCCTAAGAAATGTAGGATTTCTCTTTTAATAGAGAACTTTCTGTCTCCTTGTTGTAAAATATGTTTATATTGAACTACCTAGTGGTCATAAGGCAGAAGCATTTCATTAGAAAAACTGCAACCAGGCAAGCTCAGATCTGTGTTTCTTGGGTGAGAGGCTACAAGAGGGATGTCAAACAGAAACTGAGAGAAACCAAGAAATAAATCCAGTTACTGATTTATTTTGCTGGAGAGAAGACATATGTCATAGCTATGAGCCTATCATTAAGACTTGGAGGAGAGTTTGATGAGAGCTTGGAAAGTTAGTTTACTTGGACAAGAGGTCCTAGCATAGCCAGTGGTTTTGGAATCCTGGAAATTGTCATCCAACAGTTAAGTTTTCCAGGTTGTGCCTTTGATGATACCACTACTTGCAAAAGCTCTTTTGAAGGAGACTTTTGTCCTGTGCCACTCCTAGCTGGTTTTACAGAAAGGAAATATAAAATACTAAAAAACCAAAGAAATGACAAATGAATGAATTTCTTATTGATATTCAGAGGTTTCCTCTGTATGATTTATAGATAGTTTATAAGAACTTCAAAATGTAGCTTTTTGGGAGGAGAAGTTACATTTTTTCGCTTTATGCTTACCCTTTTAATGCTAAGTAACACTCAGGGTTTTAAAGTCTAAAGCAATAGAAAGTCTTACGAAGCTATTGAAACTTTTTGTGGTGTGGTAAACAGTCATTGTGCAAAGTGTTTGGAAATATGAAAGGTAGTGCTGTTTATAAGAAACTTCTTTCCATGAGATATTCATTAAAGTATTTTCTTAATGTGCTGCTGGATGACTTCACATCCTGCTAAAATATTTTGACCAGAGTTGCCAATATTGTGGTTGTGCTTACAAATTGAAAGCCAAATTCTGAAATAAATTTAGAAATCACTTAGTATGATGGACTTCTATGGTAAGCAATTGCACAGTAACTTGTTGCATTCTCTGTGTTTGGTCTTTAGTAAGAATAAGGGTTGACAGATTTATTAGTAACAGTGCTCAATTTAAAATACTTGCATGCATGCACACACACAAGTTTCTGATGTTTTAATAAAGAAAGAGTTGTAGGCTAACCACTGTTTTTCAGGCTGTGTATCTGACAGAGCAAGACAAAAGTTGTATCACTTCAGAGATGGAATATTTATTTCTTTTCTGGAGCCCCCTCTATATCAGTGGAGAGCATGGTTGCATGTACAGCAACTGTTAACTCTTCATAAATAAAGTACAAAATTCCAGTGCTAAAGTTAAGCAGAATTTGTATCTCTATATCTCTGAAGGAAACCATACCATATTCTTTTTTCCCTGTGATTAACAAGCTGGAATGTGCCCAGAGGAGGGGTGACCAAAATGATGAAAGATCTGGAAACCAAGCCTTATGAGTTGGGTATGTTTAGAGAAGAGAAAACTGAGATGTTAAGAGAAGACTGAGAAGAGAAGACTGAGATGTGACATGATACCCATCTTTAAATTTTGGAAAAGGGGTATCATGTAGAATATGGAGCAAGCATGTTTTCTGCTGCTCCAGAGACTAGAACATGACCAGTGGATTCAAATCACAGTAAAAGAGAGTCCACTGGAATAGACAGAGCTTGTAGCCCCTTCCAAATATGAGATTCCATCATTCTATGATTCTATGATTGTTTCCCTCTACTTTATGTTACCTTTTCACCCTAGGAATCAGATGAAATCTCATCCTTGTCTTGCATGACATCTGTAGTATACTTTTTGCTATCAGTACAAAACAAAACCAACCAAACCAAAAATGCCTTCTGACAATAAACTAAAATGAAACAGCAGAAACTCAATTGCATGACAAAATATTGTTGTTATTGTTGTGGTTATCTTTTTCATTGTCATCATTTGTACTGCAACAGCACATATCCCTCCCAACATTTGACTGAGAGGTAGCCACAGGTCAGGAAATTTTGGCTAGCGGGACACATGCAGCTCCACAAGGCCATTTTTGAGGTCCCAAAGGTTGCTATGCCCTTTCAAAGTTGTTGTATTTTTGTAAATTTGTAGTGGTCTCACTGAACACCCTCTATGGTGTGTGGGCATCAGTTTTGAAAGGCTTTTTGTCCTGCTCCACTGCTGCTTTAGGCCTAGAGCCCCCCCCCCAACCTGGAAGTGATTTCCCCATTACTTTCTGGTTTGAAAGAGGTCTTGCCCTGGCCTAAAACAGCAAAGAGGCATTTTTTTCAAGTGTGGTGCAGTTGCCTCTCATGAGCTCTAGAGGATGGGGGAGGTCGAGTAGAAAAATAAACCCAAAAAGTATTTAAAAAACTGGGACGGGAGTTGTAGAAAGCACAGTGGGGGATGTCATCTGTCACTGTACAATTAAGGATTAGTACAGCCCTTAGATCTTGGGTAGTTGCCCACCCCTGCTGTAAATTTTGTGACCAGTAGGAATTTCAATATAGGTCCTTTCAAAACTGGCACTCTTAACTGTTAAACTATACTGCTTTTCTCAGATAGTGATGATTGTATGGAAAGATGTCGAGGACAAAATGCAGTGGTAGAGAAACAGTGCAACAATTAATGTGATTAATTTGCATATTATGAAAACGTGTAAAATTTATTTCATTCCATATTGTACAAATTAGCATTATATGCATATCATGCTACAATTTGGGAATTTAACTATGGACACCCTATCTTTGGGTGTCTTTATACCAGTCATTCTTTCTCAGACTAACCTACTTCACAGAGTTGCTGGGAGAATAAAGACAAGAGGAATATTATGTTTGCTTCTTTTTCTTCTTTTCAGAGGAAAGAGAAGATGTAAGATTATAAAAATAATATTTATCTGTTTCTTCTTCTCGCCTCTCCTTCTTCCTGTTTTTCCATCTTACATTTTCTTTACCTTGAGTTACAGTTCGGTAAGAGAACTGTGCCTATCAGCTGAAGTCCAACCATTCTAAACACGGGCTGTCAAGTTCCAGTGGTGGTTGGCCATATTGTCCTCCAACCCAGACTGGGGAGGTTGTATAGCATGTACATTTTAGATGCTTGGTGTGCAATCCCTCAATTTCTCTTTAAAGCAAGACATATGGAATATTGTCCCCCAACCAGACTGGGGAGGTTGTATAGCATAGACATGTACATTTTGGATGCTTCGTTTGCAATCCCTCAATTTCTCTTTAAAGCAAGACATATGGTGTTCACCTTGTTCTAAAACTGAATTGTGCTCCTGGAAGTGCAACTCAACAGAAAAAAAAATTATGTGCTCCCCATGCCTTTAGGTTTCTCGTCACCAACCCACTGAAATTTGGTGTTCTGGCAACAAATTATGTGTGCACATGTGCAAAAATGGACAGAGGGATACCACCAGCTCAGCCCTGGTTGGAATATTTATATTTCAAGATATTGTTCGTATGTCTTCATACATTAACAGGATCTTTGAGTTCAGCAAGTAACTCCGATGCAAACTCCTTGATATGGCATGAAGGTTCAGTGTACACATTTATTAAAGAATGCAGACTGGAGACAAAATAAGGCACAAGATTTTTTTCCCCCCTTCAGAGAACACCAGGGTATTGACTTTGATGGTATATCACGTAGAAATATAATTAGATATACAATTCAGTGGGAAGAATGGCATCTGATGTAGAAATGTACAAATCTTCAAACTACTTATTTTTTCTTATTCTTCAGCTCTTATTATAGGTCAAATAGACTGTTAAGAAATCATTCAAGCAATTTGACTGGCTAATGTATAGGGCATTAATTCTTCACAAATGGCATGTACATACCAATTGAAACTGATCACCCATGATATATGTATATATAATTTCCCCTTTCCATCTTAGAATGATGAGAACAACCTTGGCATGAGGCATTACCTGGAGATTTATTACTTGCTGTGGTTAATGTTCTGAGGTGCATTAACCTTCCATACAGTCATTAATCCTTTGAGATGCAGAATGCCCCGCTTATGTGTTCAATTTTTATTTCTGATTTTATCTTTACTGCCAGCAGGAGATTCTGTGGTGGCTTTAGCTTTTCTAGGCTCAGGAAAAAGAGAGTCAGTTCTAATCCTTCTTGACCTTTTTTTTTTTTAAAGAATTGAGTAGGGAAGCTGGAATCCTGTCCTAATTAGGGCCGATCGAATTTCTTACATCTGAAAAGGAATATGTTACAGCTAGAAATGGGGGCAACCAAGATATCGGGACTGGAGAGATAACAGCGTTTTGGGATGTAATGCTTGGAGTGGGGGAAGCAGATAAGGGAAGATATAACAGACATGTATAAAGTCATCCATGATACGCAGAAAGTAGGTTTTCCTATTTATTCTCTTTCATAAGACCAGAAACCAGGGTCATCCAATGAAGTTGAGTGGTGATAGAAACAGAAAGAACAGAAAAATGGGTGCACAAATTATGGATTTTTCTGCCTCAAAATGTTGTGAATATTGCCATCTATGTGAACCGCTTCAAACGGAGATGACAGGTTCATATCTGTCAGTGCCCATGATATGTATATGTTACCTTCAGTGTCACAAGTAATATCTGAATACTAGAAGCTGGCAGAAGAAGGATGTTGTTGCATATCCTCTGACAATCCTGGCTTGGCAAGGAGATCCCTGGTTACTCTTCTGCTATCCTACTTTCTCAGCTATTTTGGAAACATTTCAGTTTCTTTCTCCTCCTCCCACTTTCTTCCTTCATCCTTGGCTTACGTCAGTTGCTATAAACAGATTTCAAAGTGCAAAAGTAGCTTGTACACATTTAATTCAGCAGGAAAAAGGGGGGCAGAGTCTTGCTCTTTCCAGTAGGATTGTGTTAGGTTTTTTGGGGGGATTGGTTTGCTTTGTTTTTTGTCTTTCCTAAACTGATAGTGTAAGCTCCAGGATTTCTCTGCTTAAAATAGGGTTTTTTGCATTTATCCTTATTAATACCTGTTGTCCTCTTGTTGCCTAACCACATCCATTTGACCACATTCTGATGTTAGGTGCATATGTCTCATTTTTCACCTACAAAATTTTGGACAATATTCTGTTACATTCATATCTTGCTTGTGAGCTTCTGGATGCCATACTCTTGGCCACTGTGTAAACCGAGCAGTGGACTAGACATATCTCTGCTTTGAGTCAGCATGTCTCTTCTTTGTTTATTTTTTAAATTTATTTCTTTGATTTATGTCCCATCTTTCTCCAAATGGGACTTTATCTAAATGGCTTACAGTGTGAGTTTAAGACAGAACATCTAAAACAGTATGAATTACTAAAGTTTAAAAAGAATTAAACTAACAATAAAATTAAGACACTACTATTAAGATATTAACTCAAAAACTATTAAGGATACATGAAGTATATGTTCAAAACAGTACACGTCTTCCTCTACCTAGTCAGTTAAGGGTGAAGGCCAGATGAAACAGGAAGAGTTTCACTTGCTGGTGAAAAGACGCCAGAGACGGCACAAATCAAACCTTCCTCAGGAGTGAGTTCCATAGCCTAGGAGCAGCCACCAAGGAGGCTCTCTCTTGTGTCCTCACCAGACAAGCTTGGGTTAGGGTACGGATGGAGATAAAGCCTTCCCCTGAAGATTGAAGTTCTTATCTTCCACTTAAGCCATGTAGAGTTTTTGGCACAAGAACTGGTATCTTGAACTGACAGCAGCTAGGCAGCCTAGCCAATCTGACTCGGACAGGATGGTGGTTATGTCTAGCAGTATTTTACATTGATGGAAGAATGTTTTAGATGTTTTCTTAAGGGCATATCAATAGCTGGGGAATAGTGGTAGGAGAGGCTATTGTCCTCTCATCACAGCTGTAGCTATGGGGTTGGGGAATGAAAGCATTCCTCTCCAAATAAGAATTGTATCCCTGCCTTCATGAAATTCCCTTCGGTTTCCAAAATCTTAGCATTGCAGAGAGGCAGATATGGAAAATGATTTACAGCTAGAACTCAGATATTTGCTGTGTTCATCTTCCCTTGATAATTTTGCCTGCCTCTTTTCTTAGGATGCCTAAACTGTGTTTCTAAATCCTCAGATGAAGTGTTAAGTTACTGCAAGGTTAGAAATTTGAAGACTCAAGAAAAATTTCATTTAGAGGGGGCAGAATTCTTATTGGTGGCAACACCCTCATTTTGTGTCCCCTGAATTGCTACACTCCTGCCTCATGCTGCCCTATGCTCTGCTCACAGACATCTAACAGAAAGAGACCAGTGGAGTAAGTGGGCCTATGATGTGGTAACTGTTTGACCATTCTTGTGAAGAAAAGGTTTGAAAAGTTCCGTGGGCATAGGACCTTTGGCATGGGGGAGGACTGGGTGCATAAGACCTTCATCTAACAATTCCAGTCTTTGAACCATAATTTAGAGAGCTGAGGACAAACATGGGACCCCTGTGCTTCTTTTCCTTTACCCCTGTATATGGCTGCTATCTTGGTTTGTTTAAATGACTTCTGAGCTACTTTTGAAATAGGGATCTCTAGTTTACTGTTTACTAGCTAGGCTGTTAGGCTATTCGGGAGTAGCAAACATGAAGGAGAGTCTTCATCCCTTGGTCATTGTACCACAGACACTTACCCATATCTTCACCATGATATAGCTATAACTTTGCTTCTCTGTTTGCAAGTTGGGATAGCTACAGTAGGTCTGTGGGACATGAGGTAGCAAAATGAAGCAGAAAATTCTGTGGGAATGGCTTTCAAGTATGTATTGGAAAATAAACTCTGCCTTTCCAAAGCCAGCCCCATCAAATCCTGTTTCCTTATCTATGATAGAAGAAATATCCTTATTAGTATATGGTAGAAATTTCAAACTGTATTAACCTTCAGTGGGAGAACCTTTTAATTCAGGGGTGGGTCCTCCGCATGTTCTGGACTATATCTTCCTTCATACCCCATCATTGGTTACTGAGTACAGCTGTTGGGAGTTAGAGTCCAACAACATCTGGAGGGCCACATATTCCCCAGCTCTGTTTTAACGGACACTATAATATGCCTCCTTAGCTAAACAAGCAGATAGTTGTACAGTGAATGCTATGTTTCTTCTGCAGGACTTTTGCTGGTCTCCTGAACATTGTCCCATCTCCAAGTATATGCGCAGGCTCCCTGGAATCAGTTTCTCTTCTTGAGATATAAGCTGAGGATTGGACACTGAGTGTCTCCTCTTTGCCTCCTCCCAATATCTATGAGATTTAGAATAATTGCACGGTAATGTTGTCTGACCACAAAGATGCCACTGTGCTGTGGGGGTTGTAACATAGTCTATCACTCCTGGAATCAGTGCAGTGATTCCCATAGAAATGCTCCAGCTGTTTCTCTTGATAAGATTCCATTCTTGTCTGATGTTGCCAGTTCCTTGCATGTGGAGGAAACAGGAATATGATGAATTGCAAACCACAGTAATTTATGCAGAACCAGTGTGGAGAAATTTGTTCTACATAAATTATGCATGAATCCCCAGGAAAATGCTAATGAATACTTCCTTCCTTCCTTCCTTCCTTCCTTCCTTCCTTCCTTCCTTCCTTCCTTCCTCTTCCCTCCCTCCCTCCCTCCCTTCCTCCCTTCCTTCCCTCCTTTTTCTTTCTCTCTCTCCCTTTCCCTCTCTCCCTCCCTCTCCCTCTATCTCTTAATGAATCATGCCCTAGATTTCAGTGGCACATACATTTGCTCAGATGGCTCTTTCCTTTTTTTGCTCCACGTATATTTTTAGTTCTACCATATGCTTCTTGGTCAATGCACTCTGAATGTTCTGTTCTGGATTTTTTTTTTTAAATATCTAGAAAACATTGCTCTCAAATTTGGTCTGCAAAGAGAGACACTGGCAGCTGGATCCTAAGCCTGAGAGATTCATAGAAACACGTGTGACAATGGCCAGGCCTGCTTTTTAATGGAAAACTGCCTCAGGAAGTGGCAATTCTGGTTGGCATGAGGAGGTTTTCTTCTGTTTACAAACATAGGTACTGTCTGAAATACTGGGTCAGTCTTTGTCAAACAGGTGGCTACCCATTTTAAAAAATATGACACAAAAGATATGTGGGTGCATGCTTATTTATATACACAAGTGCACATATAATGACATTTACTATAAGTTAAATGACAATGAAGTGTCTTGCCAGGATGGGGAAGACTGACCAGGTGATCTCTCCACCTATGAGTTGTTCTGCTATTAAGGCCATTTCTTCACTATACTCCTATAGCGTGATTATTCCAGTTTCAACATCCTGTGGAATCCTGGGGTTTGCAGTTTAGGGAGGGGCCAAGTGGCCCCTCCCTAAACTGTAAACCTCAGGATTCCATAGGATGTTGAAACCGGAATAATTGTGCTATAAGAGTATAGTGCGGAAATGGCCTGAGATTCTGTTGATATTCACCTTCAAGAATCTTGTACTATATCTTTACATTGGATAGCCCTTAAAAACAAAAGACTCACATCAAATAAGAGAGGATCCACACATGACCACCTTACTGTGAAAAATTACCTTTCTGAGCTGATACAAAATATTCATGATTGCCTAGAGAGGATAAGATGGGCCCAGGTGAGATTAGACCACTGGTCCAATTTCAGTAGTCAGCAAGCCTTTAAAATGCTGGTAGCCAGACAAACGTTTTCATTGCTCTGTTGTCTCTGTTGTCTCAGCTGTGGAACTGACACTCTGAGGAAATTGTCACTGCTGTTAATCTTTTAGAAAGATTGTGAACTTTGAAAAGGAACAATCCATTTTTCTTCCTGTAGTGTTGAGACACTGGGGAACCTTTTCCCCCTGCAATTAAGCTTTGTGAAATGTAGCATAGTTTTTGAGGAGAGCTCTGCCACTTTCCCACAAAAAACTATGGAGCCTGCCAAAAAGATGAGGCCAAAAAACAAAACAAAAACCCCAAAAAGAACAGAGCACAAAATGGAGTGGTGCCCAACATTAAATGTTTTTCAATTTTTAAAAAAGTTTTTTTCTCTTTAAAGACAGTGGTGGAGAAGCACAAAACAGAATGATGCCCAGCTTCAGAAGGTATGGAGCTTTTCAAAAAGATGGAAGGAAAACGCACAAAAATGGAATGTTGTAGAGCTTTAAGTGTTGCACATCTTTAAAGCAGGAATAGGAACAACAGCCCCCAAAGTGCAAGAAATAGAACATGGTCCACAGAACAAACAGATGAACAACGGGGGCGGGGGGACACTTTAATATATAATTCTCTATTTGTATAGCTTATTTTCACCCTTGGAATTGTACAGTTCACAAAGTGCGCAGGTTTTGATGTGATGAAAACAACAACAACAAAAGTTCCCACAAGTTTGTAGAAACTTCCCAGGTACTATTTTTCTTTCAGATTTTCCGGAGGGGTTAGAGATTCCAGATGGATTGGAGACTCTAAATTTCAATCCCATCAGGAAACTGTCAAATGCCCGTTCCGTCTCTAGTACGCAGGATAGCCTTTTCCACATCACCCAGTAGAAGATACAGGTTTGCATACATGAAGCACATACTCATTCATATGCATAGATAAAACTTTAGAAACACTTGCTAGAATCTATGTAGAAGGGCAGTGCCTTACAGTGGAGAAAACTGAGACCAGAATGCTTGGCTGCCTATTCCTACTGCTTTACGGGTGTTGGCTGTGGATGGGCTTGTTCTCCCTTAGTCAAACTGGACAGCTATTTGGAGACAAGATGCCCCCAAAGGGAGCAGAGGCAGGCAAAATGTTGGTTGGAATCTGCTAGTAGATCTCTGACTGATTGGAAGTGGATCAGCAAGTATTTTGGTCTCTTGATTAAGAAGAGAAGCAACAAAATGGCATCACCTTCCACATTGCTAAAATGACAAAAGCTTCAGGTGGAGTAAGCAGAAATAGATTTTTTTGTTCAGAAAGACTGAGTTCTGTTGAGTCTTGATCCTGAAAACAAATTCCTGGGCTCAGAATTCTTTTAAGTCTAAGGCTGTATTGGCAAAACACAGCTTTGATAAAATTGGATACCACTTCAGCTGTCTTAGCTTGCTCCTGTGGAATCATGCAGTTTGCAGTTTTGTGAGGTAAATACCCCAAAGGCACCATGTCCCATCTGATCTTGGGAGCGAAGCAGAGTCAGCCCAGGTTAGTACTTGGATAGGAGACCACCAACACAAAGCAGGTGGTGCAGGCTATATTCCAGAGGGGTGAACTGGCAAAATCACCTAGGAGTATTCTTTACCTAAGAAAGCCCTATGAAATTGACAGGGCTGTCATAACTTGACAGGTGACTTGATGGCACATACATACACACATTGAGAATTGCCTGTTAGAGGTCAATAGTGCTGCAGTCATCAGAGCTTTCCACAGCAGAGAATTCTGAGCACTTAAGCAAACCAGGAATTCCAAGATTCCACAGGCAGAAGCCATGACAGTTAAGGTGATATCAAACTGATGTAACTGTATAGTGCAGATACAAAAAATATGTCCTCTTTTTCAGGCTCTGGCTGGTAGTTCTCAGGGTTCTAGTAAAAACAAGATAAAACTAGGCAGAGCTCACAAGTCTGAAGTCTGACCACCTCTTGCAGTCTTCAAACAGTGGATTATCCCCTTTAAAACAGGACACTGTATATGCAGAGCTGAACAAGTGGGTGGCTCCTTTGAATTTGGCAGCAGTGATAACTGTGAAGCTGCACAAAATCTAGGCCCTCTTATCTCACCTCTTGTGATCAGGTGAGGCATGAACTGCCTTGTGAAGAGTAATTGTGAGGAAGTTTTACAACAATTGAGGCCATTCTGCTGAATACAAGGCAACCCTTTGAAGTGTGGCTGCAATTAAAAAGTGTGAAATGCTGCGTGACAAAGGAAGTAACTATTTATATTGTAACCTTTCCTATAGTGCTCTTCATTTTGCGTCTGAGTAGGAGAGGCACATTTTTTTGGCTTTTATAGGAGCAATTGTGAAATAATTTAATGTCAGCACACAGATTTTTTCCCCCTTTCCCTTGGAATAGCACAATGCATCTACCCAAAAAAGAGAAAGGGCTAAAGTGATGTTTTGGGAAAGGAATGAGATATGTAGTTTCAGAAGTGAAGATCAGAGTGGTTTAAAGAGAATACTTTTACTGTTTATTTTAGTTTTGATGCTTGGGCGTCTACCAACTTTTGCACAACTTTCTAAAGAAGAATTTGAAATTGATAACCTACCACCAAAATTGCTAACTTTTTGTCTTTTCATACAGTTTTTGTTACCTGAAGTACTTGAGTTATTGTGATCGGGGAGCCTTATCTGTACTGCAGTGAGTCTCAGGCAGTTGTTTCAGATTCCACAGGAGCCATAAACTACCAGGGCAAGTGAAGCTTTCGCAGCCTTCCTTTTGCCATCTGTAAAATGGGAATGTTATAACAACCTCAGGTGTGGTCACAAGAACTGTGGGAGTGATTGGTTCTATCTAGTGCTGTTCCATTCTTCCCCACATACCTTGGTTGATCTGCTTTGTAGCATCTCCCAACCTGAGATAGAGTGCTCCTGGTGAGGGAGGGAAAGACAAACTATTCTATAAGCAAACACAGTTGGATATAACTTAAACATAGTAAAAGCATTCTGTGTACTAAAAACACTCTATTACTTTAATGTTGCAACTATTTTTGGAGTACCTTCTTTCCTTTTTTTCCCCTTCCTTTTTTGCGATACTTTCCCTTCCTGCTATCCTTCCAGCTGTGGGCAAAGAACTTTCTATTCAGCCAGACCTTTGGCAGTTAAACTGGATTGCTGTAAAAGGGAATTTTAACTTAGGCAAATTGTTCCTTTAGAAAACAAACTGGTTTCTTTTAAATTGTTTTTGTTTTAACCTTTTCCCCCCTAAATGTATTTTATTATTACTTACCTTGAGTTCCATGTTTTCGATACATGGCAAAGTAAAAAATGAATGAAATATTTTTTAAACAGAATTGTTAGAAGTGTCTGTTCTTATTTCCCATCCACTTGTTTGCTGTAGAGAAAATCAGAAAAGCATTAACTTGTCAATTATCCTGTGCCATTCTTTTTTAAGGATGGCAGCACTGTCTGCAAAAGAATGTCTCACCCTCCCACCTCATGAACAGTGCTTTCCCAGAGGACAGTTAGCTCCTATTTAAAAAGAGAGGATTCACTGTGGCCTTGGCAGGGTGCACATTGTGCCATTCTGTCACAGCAAGAGGGAGGCTAGCTTGTTATTGTGTTCAGGTTGAAGCAAACTGAGTTTGTTCTGAGACGATCCTGCAATTCCTCTTCAAAATCACAAGGTGGGGCTGTTACTTTGAAGCATCAAGCAGTCATATAGTGAATTTGTGGTTTCCACATCCCCCGCTCTCCCAAACAGATTTGCTTTTACTGTAATAAGTACCGTTTGTGTTAAATTCAGCTGATTGCAGTGACTCAGCGGCAGTCCCCAGCCTCATCCCAAAAGTCTGTGTTAGAGAGCCAGCATGTTGCAGCGGTTTGAGTGTCGGACTACAACCCTGGAGACCAACGTTCAATTCTCTGCTCAGCCATGTGAACCTGCTGGATGACCTTGGGCAAGTCACACACTCTCAGCCCCAGAAAACCTGTGATAGGGTCACCTTAGGGTTGCTGTGAATTGGAAACAACTTGAAGGCACACAACAACAACAACAACGAAGTCTGAGTTGAAGGGAGTGTAGTAAATAAGCATGTTTATTATCAGCCCTAGTCCATCTTCCCTTTTTTCCTGACATCCTGCCTTTCTAAAATATAAGTAAATCATGATTGTTGTTTTAAATGGAACAGTACCAGAGTCTGAAAGTTTTCAAAAGGAATTCATCCCATTGTTGGTTATAGTATTTGGAAAACAACAATAACTTTCTGCATTCCGTGTTGCTGCTCATTATTTTTATATTACTTTCTGTAACCTTTTTTTGCTTTGAGAGAAAAATTTAAGGTTAAAAAGAGAATGGCATAAAACCTGAAAAATCTCAGTCAAAAATGCCTCTAGATATGTCCATGAAAACTAATTCTGGAAAGTAAGTATCAGCTGTCACTCATCGGTGAAGTAACTTCATGCTTCTTTGTTTTTCTTTTGAAATAGACTTTCATTACACGCCCCCTATCCAAAAGCAGATAATAATGCTGTGAGTAACTGAGATACTTTTGACTTGTTGCCCTAAAGGTGACAGTAGAATAAATCAAATGACCCAAAGCATTTGGTGCATAATAAAATATTTCTCTTTGTTATTCTCTTCACTCCATTATAAAACAATATGTGACCCCATCCAGAATTTCAGCCTCAGAATGTCCAAACAGCAGAGGTCACATTCAACATAAAAGAAATGAAAGGAGAAAACAAACAAACAAACAAAAAAGAAATGGCAGAAAAAGTCTGAGAAATCAGACTGTAGAACCCCAAGGAAACTTATTTAATATATTCTCTGGGCAGGATAAACAATTTAAACATAGAAGATGTAATGGGATTTCTTCTTACTAAAGCCAGGCCTGAAATTCCTCAGTGATCAAAAACTTTCAGTGGACTTACCCAGCATAATTGGCTAAAACAACAGCCCTGTCTGAAAAACTGACAAGTAAAGTATGTGAAAGTGACAGGCATGTGTATAATTTGGAAAATACTTAATTTCCTTTCATTACATTTCTAATACAAAACATCCTTTATAACATTTTAGAAAACACCATTTGAAAAATCAGAAAGATGTATCAGTAGATGCTGTATTTAAAAGGCATAAGGAAGCAGTATCTATAATATGTGTAAACTCTAAGGCCTGATAATTGTACCATGTAATATGAATGGTAATGAGCCCTGATTCTAATCTCTATTTCCTGCTCTTTTTTATTGAAATAAAATGGAACATCATTCTAACTGTGAGTCAAGATTTCTTTTTTTCCTTGTGTTTTTCTATTTGTTGATTTATTTTCTGTTCTGTTTTTTGTGTAGAATAAAATTAGTGAAGTTTAGTTTTTGAAAAAGAAAGAAAAAGAGGGTGGGAATTTTCCTGAGATAGCTGCCAAATATGAGCAGAAGTTCCACATGAGCTTTTGGTCCCTATACAGGTTGCAGAAACTCTGCCAGCTGTGTGCAAACTTATCCAGATTTTCTCTTCTGCTGTAGATTGTGGTGTAGTAGTTTGAGCATTCGACTGCAGCCCTGGAGACAGGGCTTCCTCACTTGGCCATGGAAATCCGCTGGTAACCTTGGGCACATGACACACACTCAGCCTCAGAAAAGCCCCATGATAGATTCACCTTAGGGTCAACATAATTCAGAAATAAAGACACACAACAACAACAATAGATAATTCACCTGTTGGCTGTAAAAGTGGAAATTTCACAGAACCCCTGAGCTCGTTCTTCCATTTCTGCATTTTGGTCACCAGCTCTGCCCTTTAACACCAAGATGTTTGATTTTTGTTCATTTCCTCCTCATCTCTGAGGAGTAAAGCCCTTCA
Organism: Ctenosaura bakeri; assembly: GCA_948474755.1. NCBI lineage: Eukaryota > Metazoa > Chordata > Lepidosauria > Squamata > Iguanidae > Ctenosaura > Ctenosaura bakeri. The sequence continues at coordinate 296,803 of CAOLHI010000706.1, forward strand.
TAAGTATTGAGATCAACCTCAGCTTGTGCTCCTAAAGAATGTCAGAATGGTGTGTGATATGAAGGAAAGGAACTTGCCTGACTCCCCTTGATGCAATTTTATCGTACTACGTGATCTTTTAATTTGGCATCTTTGATGTGTTAACTGCTGCTTTTTATGGTATTGTATTTTATTATCCATTTCTGTTGTTTTCATTATGCTCAGAATCAAAAATCCACAAGCAGTGATACACTTTGTGAGCCAACTCCAAAGCATAAAGTACTTTATACAATCTTTCAAAGGTTCACTGGCTTCATCAGGCAAAGATATTAAAAATCATACAGGAGAAAAATGTTGGCAATGGTAGAGCCATAGGCTCTGTTTGAGATGTTGTCCGTTAAGATGGTCTAGAGCAGTGGTTCTCAACCTGGGGGTCGGGACCCCTTTGGGGGTCGAACGACCATTTCACAGGGGTCGCCGCTCCTCAGTCCTGCCCCCCCCTTTTAAAAGAAGGTGGCCTCACAGCCAATGGGAGTAGTGCTTCTGAGACCCCTGCGCTGGGGTTCAAACTGCAAACCCCAGGATTCCATAGGATGGTGAAAGTGGAATAATAGTGCTATAACAGTCTAGTGCAGAAATAGCCTCCTCTCACTTTTGTTGTGCGTGGACCCTTGGTGCTTGCCACACACACGTGTTGTGTTCTTCGCCCTGACTGTCTTGCATTCCTCGCTTTTTGTATGTTCAGCATCCGCACTCCCTTTAAGGGAGGGAGGAAGGGAGGGAGTGAAACAAAATGTGTCTGCTTATGCTGCCGCCATCTTTCTTCTCTCTCTGTCCTTTCCTCCCTGCGCCTTGTGTAAAATGTGGGCTGTTTTGGCATTGCCTTTGGGAGTGACTGGTTTTTTGAACTGTGGAAACCCAACATTCAGAACTAGAACTACTGCCTTAATTCTGGCATTGATGGACACTTTCTGTGCTTAAAAAAAGGGGGGAGGGTTACCAGTTTTTAGGCATTAGAAGTCTATCCAGAGCAGTGATTTAGGGCAGTGTTTCCTATCTATTTGATGTTTTAAATAACTATCTAACTAACTAAACTAAATAAATAATGAAAATGATTTTATGGTTGGGGGTCACCACAACATGAGGAACTGTATTAAGGGGTCGCGCCATTAGGAAGGTTGAGAACCACTGGTCTAGAGGGATTTCAGTGCAGGCAGAGTCCACTCCCCTTATTGGCCATGCGGGGACTAGAAACAAAGAGCAATAAAAGAGAGGTAATAAAATTTCAACTCCATTAGCAGCTGAAAAATAACTTCTCTTGAGATTCAGATGTCCCTGTCTTGCATGAAGCTAACTGCTCCTTTCTTAGGCAGAGAACATTAAATTTCTCTGAATTGAACACCTGTAGGGTTACGTCTGGAAAAACTTTCAGGTGCTGTACAGGTAAAACTTGCCAAATTGTAGTCGTACATTGCAGTCTAATGAAAGAGTTTTTACCTTTGCTGTAGGTAGAAAGTCTCAAAGAGTTAAGTCGCGGTCCTTTGGTTCCCTCTTATATAAGATTGCCCTCTTGCAGCTAAATTTGGTAACTTGAAATCCAGGAAAAATAATATTCAGGAGTAGCTGTGTTGGCTGAGTAGCAAAATCCAAAATCCACAAGCAGCAATAAGATTTTTGGGCCAACACCTTGAGTACAGTTTGGTGTAGAGAAGCAAAATGAGTTTGTGCTCTTTCTCTCTTCTCTCTCTCTCTCTCTCTCTCACACACACACGCACACACATACACACATGCACAGAAGCCGGGGCTGAACTATGTATAGAAATTGCACCTTTATATCTGACAACTCCCCTCAGAAACCAAACTTTGAATTCAGAATATGTGAAGGGGCTCAGTGATGATAAGCATATCTTAATATGCCTAAAGGTGCAATGTATGTGTGTGTTTGTGTGCATGTGTGTAAAATTGTACATATTCCCACAGCTTTCTTCAAGCACTGAAAACAATTTGGGGAGCACACGTTGGTGACCTGTGGATCACAGTTAAGCCAGTGTGTCCTGGGTGTACATCATCTCCATGCCTTCTAAAACTCCAGATTGAGGAGATCATATTTTTTGACTGAGCTTGGTAGCCAAGCCCCTCCTCTGCACTAACCTCTTCTTATGGCTTTGTGCAAGTGTGAGAAAAGAGGCATTTTGCTGTTTGCTCCCCTAGTAGCAAGGTGACACAGACAACTTTTCATTTCTTAACAGAGCACTGACCAAATAATTGCCCTGGCAAACTTTCTCACTCCAAAGCTACAAAGCAGAGAGAGATTCCCATACAACTGCTGCGATAACCCGCTCCCACATCTAAAATGTTAAGGCTGGTAAGAGAAGTGGGGCTTGTTGCCTTTACTAGAGGAAGCTAGTACAGTGAAATTGTGGACCCCTGAGCCTTGGTAAAGAGAAATCGATGCTTAACTCATGTGGCCTATTTCCCAATCAGTATGTAAATCTGCATACCCTTTGAAAGCAGTAGTACAACTCATACATGTGGAAATGGAACTGGTCCCGCTGTTAGGTAGAGTGAGATGTCCACATTAAGTAGCAGATCTGGGATGTTGTGAAAGGGCAGCAGATTGCTAGTTATTGAATATGTTGTTATATATTTACTGCCAGAGATAGGGAGATGTGGCTGTAGGATATCCTGTGACATCTGCCAAAATAACTTGCCTGTCTGGCTTGCACTTCACAAATTTCCTGGACCAACTCCAAGTATAATTTTTAGTGACCTGTTATCAGTGAAAGGAGTGCTCCTTGCAATATTTGATATTGCTTCTAGATGTTTCCCTTTACTAAACAGATGAGAATCCAGTGCTATCTTCTAAGGTTGAAACAAACCTTCTTTGTCTTTTTGGCTTCTATCTCCAAAGTGAGCAATTGAAGTGCAGTGGCTCTGGCTGTGTTTGGAAGATCCTGTGGTATATATATATTTTTATTATTATTCATTTGTATCCCGCCTCTCCATATGGATTGAGGCGGCGAACAACTTACAAATAGCATGTATTTCGAAACATTTCTATACATGCCCCCACAAACTGGGTACTCATTTTACCGACCTGCGAAAGGATGGAAGGCTGAGTCAACCTTGGAGCCCCGCAGGATCGAACTCACAACCTTGTGGCTTGCAGTACTGGCATTTAACCACTGTGCTACCAGGGCTGAGGGAACAATAAAATCTTCTTTCCAGTTCAGTTAGTGCCAACACAAATGATTTGCAGCACACAACTGGAACTGCTAGACTGCAAGCTCAGAACGTCAACTTGGTTGTTGTTGGAGTTTTTCAATCTCTTCCAAAGTCCTGTTTTATCTTTTAATAAAAGCAATTTATCTGATCAGGGTAGAGTTTGCGTTTGAGAAGAGAGAAATCCCTTGGTATTCACATTGCTTGCAAAGCCCGTTCTTTGCAATGAGATAATAAATCTTAGTCTTTGTCTGCCTTGGACAATGCCCGCTCTGGGACTAACTGTGAAATATCTCTCTGCTTTGCATAACCTTTTCCCTTTGGTTGTTGTACAGCCATGTTTTTTTTTCTTTGTTTTTTTTTCTGAGAGGAGTAATTACTGCTTATTCAGCAGTCTCCCTTTTTTTCAACTCCTAGCTTAGCTATTCATTTATCCATGCAGAGATTTTAATTGGGGTTTTCATGAAAGATAATATGAGAGAAACCCACCAACTCTTCTTGCTTTGACCAGTCCTTGTTCAGTGTGTCGTTTTTGAGGCAGATCAACTAATAGACTTAAACTGGTCTCACAGTCCCTGGCAACCTCGAGGGCACTAGTGGCAGTAAAGGATGGCACTAGTGAGCTTCGATAGAAGTCTTCGATAGAAGTCTTAGAAATTTGCCCAAATACAAATCCCAGAATTCCTTGGGAATTCTATATTGGTATGAAATGAATATGTTCGCAATACTATTGGGACTTAGTTCTCAGATCAGAGGTGGGTAAAGTGCAGCTTGTAGTGGAATGCAGCCCCAGGCCATTTTTGTATCTCGCTCCCCCATTTCAGAGTTTTTACAAATAATTGTTAGCCTCAAATAATCCCAAATGCCCTTTGGTATTTGATATGAGGGGACAGTTTTGCCACATTTTTCCTCAGAAGTGGCGGTGGGGGGGTCACAGGAATTGAACCAGAACTGGGTCATTTCCTCTTAGAAACAAGGTCTCTCCTAAGTCTAAAATGGTGGCCCAAAAATGTGGCAAAAATAAGTAGACAAACATTTTGCAAGAAGGCTGCAGCCCTCCAGTGTGGGAGTATATTCCCCTAAGCCCTGACAGTTGCCCATACTTGTCTTAAATGTATAGGGAGGGAAAACTTTATTTAGCAGATACACACGACTCAGCCTTGAGTAAAATAGCTGCAACACTCTTAACAGCTTCTCTTGCTACTTTCTAGATCAGTGGTTCTCAACCTGTGGGTCGGGACCCCTTTCACAGGGGTCACCTAAGACCATCGGAAAATACGTATTTCCGATGATCTTAGGCTCCATTCCCTCCTCGGTGGTGGTGTGCAAGCACGAGCCACGTGCTCACGTCCTCCTGCCCCCTGTTCAGAAAGGACTGAAATCGTTCCCCTTCTCCACTACCGGGAGAACCTCCCGTCTGACGGGCCAGCTTGGGGGGCAGCGGAAGCACGGGGGCAGGCCCCTTCCTCGCCATGGCCCCTGCCCCACTCACCATGGAGGGGGGTGCTGCGGAAGGGCCAGGGGGCTGCAAGGTGGCGCTTTTCCGGGGGGCGAGCTGCGCCCGGCGCAAAAGACAAAGGTTCTGGGATTCCTCCCCCCCGGCCAGAGTCGACGCTCTGGAAACTTTTCCCACACTGCCCCTCCAGCGGAAACAAGAGCGAAGTAGAAGCAGAGCCTGGGGGGAGGTTCTCGAAGTTTTTTCCCGGGGGAGACGCGCGGCTCCTCTTTCCCTCCCTGCCCGCCCCCTTGTTCCTGGCTGGCGAGGCGGCCTTTGCCGGGGGGGGGGAGGCATTGTAAATAATAAATAAATAATTTTATGGTTGGGGGTCACCACAACATGAGGAACTGTATTAAAGGGTCGCAGCATTAGAAAGGTTGAGAACCACTGTTCTAGATGGACTTGGGGTGATGTGTTATGTGCCTTTGTGTGAAAATTGGATTTTCATGTAGTATTCCTTTTACTACTTTTTGTTCTGGTTTTGTTCTGTTCCAAGACTGACTTGTCCCAGGTATGCTTTTTTTGCAGAATCCTGACTAAATTATATTCATGTACTTGCATCTCAGCAGTATGGATTGATTTTTTTTAAACATTATTATTTCAAGGAGATCTGATTTGTGAACAATATTGCCAAGCTGCAGTTACTCATTTTGTGCATGATTAGCTCAGTGAGTGAATACCAAACTCCCAATTCGATAATCAAATCAGTATGCTAGCTTAACAGTGAAAGTCCTGACTTCCCAACATTGTTTCAGTAATCAGTTGGGCACAGGTAGGTGATGGTGTTTTACAACACAGAGTAAGTAAATCCATCACAGCGTGTGCAAATTATCTTTTGTTTTGTACTATGACTTATATGCCACCTTGGAAAAGTTACTTCTCCAAGCTTTGTTTGCATCCATGCAACTTAGTGATGACAAATAACAGATGTTTTTCAACTACAAAAGTAAGCCTCACCTTATTTTCATTTATGTACACCTACTTATTATATGCATTGCTAAGTAACTCATTCCTGTTTGTTCTGATATTGGTTCGCTCTCAGCCAACAAAAGTGAACAAAATCCACATAGTTGAGAAAATAATCAACATTCTAAGTCAGAATTTAAACTTCCAAAGTGAGAAGAAGTTAGGAATGCAATGAAGCTGATTATTACTTTATTTTTTCAAATACAGTTATACATGTGAAGCAAGGATCCACAGTACAAGCAGATTGTGGTAGCTAATTTACTACCACCACCTGGAAATCCATTTTTCCCTTGATAATGTGTTAAAACAATGTATAGTCATAGAATAATGTGACATTGCTCTTGGCTTGTGGCCTAGCACCTTCAGCAAAAATGAATACTAGTACTGACAGATGACAAATACTATTTAGTGCCAACCAAACAGGCAAAAGATGGGGACTTGTGTGTCATTGTTAGCATACTGGGCCTATGAGATTAGCAATGGCTTTGCAAAAAAAGAAAGAGACTGAGAACATTAGTGATTATTCACTTAACACATCACAGGTACATCAAAGCCCTAAGCAGATGAATAATTGTACAGCTGTAAGAGTCACTGTTCAGTTGAGGCACCTGGTTTCCCCCCTCAAAATTCTATTCAGCATAAAATCAAGATTGCAGCATAAGGAGCTGCTTCAGACCCAGTTCAACCATTGGCACATCTAGTCAGTACTATCTACACTGATTTGCAGTTCCCCTCTGCCATATTAGATGGTCGTTTCTGGGGATCCCTATAAAGACTGTTTGTCCCTTTGGAGACAGTTGTGCAGAGTCTTTGGCCCTTTTCGCATTAAGGCTTCTCGCGCAAGAGGGGAGGGCGGCTCGCTCAAGGAGCCTTCTCCGGGCAGGCTGCCGCTTCCCCCTCTTCCTTCCGCAGGCGAAGGAACGAGGGGGAAGCGGCAGCGACGCGCGAGCCGCCCTCCCCCCCCGGGCGAATCAGGAGCCTGTCACGTCCGCCCCCCCCGCACGCGCCAAGCAGGAGGCTGTCGCGTCCGTCCCCCCCACGCGCGCCAAGCAGGAGGCTGTCGCGTTTGTCCCCCCCCGCGCGCCAAGCAGGAGGCTGTTGCGTCCGTCGCGCTAGCACCCCGCCCTGCCCCTTCCTTCCGCAGGGGCGGAGGGAAGGAAGCGCGACCCGGCTGCCTCCCCGATGCGCCGCACAGGAGGTAAGTGCGCGCGGGCGCTAGGAGCGTTGCGCGAGCGCGGGTGATTTTCGCTTCGATGTGAAAATAAAAAAACCCGCGATCGTGCCGCTTCAGCCCCATGAGCCCGGCGGAAGTGGGAGTGCATCGTGCAGAGCGACGTTCCCACTCCCGCGAGGCTCACAGGGCTGTCACACGACAGAAAGCCCGTGCGAAAAGGGCCTAAGACTAATTATGCCTCTCCTGTCCAAGCTCCCAGGTAGATCATTAAACTGGTATCTGGTATACTTACTAGGAGATTCTGACAAAATCATAACGGAAACAGTTGCAAAGTTTATTTTTGCGGCTGTGACAACCCGCCAGACCATGGCACATACAGTCCAGTCTAGCGGTTAAAACGCTTCTATTTTGAGCTTGTTTGGAGGTTCTAGCAGGGGAGCGCAGCTATCGTATACCCTTGACCGAAGAACAGTACACTCCTTCTATCTGGGATGGTCGTCCTCTTCCACCGAGCGCGCAGCTTCGGGAGGGACGCACATGGAGCGGTGAGGGAGGAAGGGGACACCCGCCTAGCCAGCCAGATCAGCCGAATCAACCCTGGCGATCAATGGGGTGACAGATGTCGCAGCCAGATCGCCCTCACATCCAGCAGAGTTATAAAAATCGGATTTCAGTTGAAGGCTCAGAAGTTACAATTTTAAAGGACTTTCCTTATGAAGTGTTGTTGAAGAGGAAAAATTATAAGGATTTGACTCAAGTTCTGCGAGAAAGACAAATTAGATATAAATGGGCAAGAGAGGAGGGAATAATCTTTTCCTACAAATTTAGAAGATTTGTTATAGACACTACAGAAAAAGCTGAGGACTTTTTGAGGAAACTGCAACAAGAGGACGAATCTGATACTTTTCATGAGAGGAGGTATCCTAGAGAAACATCGGAGTCTCAAGAGAAAATCAAAAATCAACTTCAACTGAGTTTTCACAATGTACAGGACGAAATGGACTTGATTAGTACAGTGGAAGAGCCGAGCTTGGTTCCCCCGAAAGAAATAGCACATTTGCATGGAGAGGCAGAACGTGGGTTGAAAGCTCTTCAACAAATTGTGACAACATTGAAGTAAAAATAAGTCCTGTTTTTTTTTCTTTCTTTCTTTCTTTCTTCTTTCTTTTTCTCTTTCTTTTTCTTTTTATGGCTAGTATAATATGAGGGACTTATCTATATGCTCTTGGAATGTTAATGGGTTGAATGGACCGGTTAAGAGGAAAAGAGTCTTTAATTTTCTTGAAAAGTTGAATGTAGAGATAGCTTGCTTGCAGGAAACCCATATATTGGAAGAAAAAGTTAAATATTTACAGAATAACAAACTAGGAACATATTATGCAACTTGTAACCAAAACCAAAAGAGGAATGGGGTGGTAATATATGTTAAGCCTAAGGTCCAATCAAATTTAGTTTATAAGGACAGTAAGGGTCAATTTATTGCTATTGAGTTAAATTGGAAAAATGACAAAATATTAATTATAGGTCTTTATGCCCCCTTAGAAAATAAACAGAAGTTCTATGAGATGATTCTAAATTTTATATTACAATCGGATTACCAAAAAATAATTTGTATGGGTGACTGGAACGGGGTTGTTGATGCCAAATTAGATAGAAAGCAACTGACTCAAAAAAGCAGTGTTAAATATGGAAATTTACCTAAGGGAGTTAAAGAAGGACTCCAGTCACTAAATTTAGTTGATGTTTGGAGGTTAAAACACGGATTACAACGAGACTTTACATTTTATTCAGCATACCATCAAAGTTGGTCTCGAATCGATATGATCTGGACAACTAAGAGTTTAGCTAGTATGGTTGAGGATATTCAGATCTTACCCAGGTTGATCTCTGACCATTCGCCAATATTATTGAAATTCAATCGTACATCAAGAAATTATAATTGGAGATTTAATGAGGCTTTGTTAAAAGATGGTAAGTTTATAGAAGAGATTAAGGAAGAAATTAGAAACTTTTTTAAAGATAATTTAAATAAAGGTACCAAAATAGCTATAGTTTGGGATACTATGAAAGCTTACATCAGGGGAATTTTGATGAAAAAGGAATATATATTGAAAAAACAAAGGAAGGCCAGAGAGGATAAACTCCAGAACCTTTTGAAAGAAAAAGAGGAAGATTTGAAGATAAATCCGCTGAATAAAAAAGCCCAAAGTGAAATTCAAGTAATTCGAGCCCAAATAACCACGTTAAATTTACAAGAGATAGAAGCCAAATGTAAGTATCTTAAGCAGAAGGAATTCGAATTTGGGAATAAAACATCTAAGTGGTTGGCATACAAGTTACGTAAGAGAAAGGAATATAATTATATAACCCAGATTAAAAAAGAAGATCAATTGGTTTCTGAGCAAGATGAAATAATTTCGTGCTTCCAAAACTTCTTTTCAAAACTATATTCTAAGGATATATCTGATTCTAAGGAACTGGAAAACATAAAAAACTATTTAGATAAGGAAAATATACCTCGGATATCGGAGGAAATGAAGATTGGGTTAAATCAAAAAATATCATTACAAGAGGTGAATACTGTAATTAAAAATCTAAAATTAGGGAAAGCCCCAGGGACAGATGGGTTACCGAACTTTTTATAAGATTTTTGAAGAAGAATTGGTAGGCCCCTTTTTAGATTTAGTCAATCAGGATGGAAATATAGATATCCCTCCATCATGGAAGGAAGCAAATATAGTTTTGATTCCAAAAGATGGAAAAGATAAGTGGGATATGAATAATTATAGACCTATCTCCCTGTTAAATTCGGACTATAAGATCTTCACTATGATTTTAGCGAACAGATTGAAAAAAATATTATGTGATTGGATACATTGTGACCAGACTGGTTTTTTACCTAATAGACAACTAAATGATAATATAAGAGTGTTGTTGAACATTATAGAATATCATGAATTCGTCCCGCGAGAATTGGCACTTCTTTTCATAGATGCGGAAAAGGCATTCGACAATCTTAATTGGAATTTTATGAAGGAAGTTCTGAAAAATTTAAATATGGGTGATAAATTTAACAATTGGATAAATTCTATATATAATTCTCAAAGTGCTTTCATTATAATTAATGGGGTAAAATCAGATAAAATTGCAGTGGAAAAGGGTACCAGACAGGGATGCCCATTGTCCCCACTTTTATTTATTTTGACATTGGAAATTTTAATTAGAAGATACGAGAAGATTTGGAAATCAAAGGATGTCAAATCCAAGCGGAGGTTTATAAGGTGAGGGCATATGCTGATGATTTACTTATAATCTTACATGATCCAATTAAAAGCATAGTTAAATTGTCTCAAAGTTTGGACGAGTTTGGAGAATTAGCAGGATTTAAAGTTAACAGGAAAAAATCTGTGATATTAACCAAGAATATGGAGAAAGAAGCACAAAGGGAAATGGAATTAATTTCAAATATTAAAATAGGCCAGAAGATTAAATACCTGGGAATAAGTATTACAAGTAAAAATGTAGATTTGGTAAATAATAATTATATTCCAACTTGGAATCATATCGAAAACAAACTAAATACGTGGGCTAAATTGAAATTATCATTACTAGGGCGGATAGCCGCTGTAAAGATGAGTGTCCTCCCAAAATTTTATTTATATTCCAGAATTTGCCGATATTGAAGGACGAAAAAATTCTTGAAGACTGGAGGAAGAAAGTTATTAACTTTTTATGGCAAGGGAAGAAGCCCAGAATTAAGGAAATGGTTTTGATTGATAGCAAAGATAGAGGTGGTTTAGGTTTACCTAGTTTTAAACTTTATTACAGATCATGTGCTTTGAAATGGGTCACGGATTGGATTAACTTGGGGAATAAAAGATTATTAATATTGGAAGGTATCTTTAATAAATTCGGATGGCACGGATATCTCTGGTACCAGAAAGCTTCAGAAGATAAGGAGTTTTCTAGGCATATAATTAGGCGGAGTCTATTGAGGGTTTGGAACAATTATAAGAAAATATTTTACTTAAAAAAGCCAAGATGGGTTTCTTTGCAGGAAGCTTTCTTTAAGGATTCATTTATTAGTAATGGTGATTGCTTGTCATATGAAGATATTTTGTATAGGTGTCAAGGTAGAGATGAATTGAAGTCACTAGGGGAGTTGAAGGACTTGGGTTTTCATGGTAATTGGTTCCACCACAGAACTATTTATGAATTATTTAAAAAAGATCGAGATGGAGAGGGAATTCAGGACAAGAATTTGGTTAATAAGGAATTAGATATAAGAAATTTAATTGGTGAAGGTCACATTATGGGTAAAATTTATCGAATATTGTTAAAATTAGAGACCGAACGGATAATAGTTAAGGATCACATGATTAAATGGGCAAGTGATTTTGGGTACTCTATTGATTTGGAAGAATGGAGGAAAGCGTGGAATATTAATATAAAGTTTACTAGAAGTGCCATTCTGAGAGAAAATTTTTATAAAATGTTGTATCGCTGGTATATCACTCCACAAAAAATTGCTAAGATATATAATAATTGTTCTAATAGGTGTTGGAAATGTAAAAAAGAATTAGGAACATTATATCATATTTGGTGGGAATGTCGACGTGCAAAGGAGTATTGGAACCAAATACACTCCGCAATTAAGGGTTTATTACAGGTGGATGTTAAACTTAGCCCAAAACTATTTCTTTTGAATATGTTAGTGGATAGTAATATAAATATTCAAAAATGTCATAATAGAATTTTGTTATATATGGTGACGGCCGCTAGAATGTTGTACGCTCAATATTGGAAGAGGCAAGAAATTCCGACTTTAGACCAGTGGATATGGAAGTTATATGAAATGTATCAGATGGATGTATTAACTGCTCTGCTCGACATAAGGATTGATAAAGATAAAGTAGAAAATGATTGGTCCATGGTGACTCAAACGTGGTTTAGGCAATGGAATGGGGTTTATATAGGATGAGAATATTTCCATGAGTTTTATTGTGATACATAAGAAGATACATTTGTTATTCATGTAATCTGGCTTTATTTTTCCTTTTGTATATTGTATGCTGATTCTTTTTTTTTGTTTTTCTTTCTTTTTTTGCTATGTAATAATATTTAATAAATAAAGTTAAAAAGAAAAAAAAAACTACTACACCACACAGGCTATAGTAAAAAAAAAAAAAAAAGCTTCTATTTTATAGGTTGCCCCTAAGCAGTCTCAAATTAGCTTCTCATACCTATATGAATTGGCTTCTGTGTATTAGTTTTATGAATTGGCTTTATGAACTGATTTTAAAAACCAATGTTACAAATTGGTCGTATGATCTGACTCTACAATTGGTTTTATGAATAGGTTTTAATGGCTTTTTTAAAGATATAGTTAGTTATATATTTGACTTCAGTTTTTATCACTAACCCTGATGGTATTTATATGTACTGGATTTCATATTCTGTTTTAAGATGCAGTTGCCTAATGGTCTGTTGACTGAAACAGAGGCTATTGTTGTTAAAAAAACACCTGATTTGCAGCAGATTTTCATGATCTCAGATAAAAATTTCACCCAATCCTACTTGAAGACTGAAGATGCACCTGAGGTTGAACCTGGGTATGGAAAGCATGTCCTCTGTGGCTGACCAGATTTGTCCTACCATATACAGTCAATGGGGTGAAGGGAACAATCTAGCCAAATTCCAGAAAAATCAGAAAAAGAATTGTTGAGTTATAGCTGCCTCCAGTGTTGGTTTTGAGTTGTGGGCTCCTCTGCATCCTCTGTAGAGCACTCTTGTGTAAAATCAAATAATACATTTTAGATTTTCCTTTTATTTGTTTTATTTGTTGGTTTGTAGTGGCTTGAGATCAGCTGACACCAGTATCCATACTTTCTCCAACCTGCAGCAGAAGGTGACTGGGGTTGAAAAGTCACCGGCAGTGTGGCGGCAATGCTGAAAGCAAGCACAGCATGAAAAGACTTGTAGATAAGGCATTGAGGAGGCATATTGGAATAGTGGGATGGATTCCCCTCCTCCGTAGCCCTCCATTGGCTAGATTATGTTGCGGGTATGGCTATGCTGTGATTTTATTGGCTCCCTGGCTGAAACACCAGGTGGTGCTTTCCTAGCCAGTGCTTCAACTGGGAACTCATGTTCACTTTTTGTCCTCTTCATTTTGTGAGGAAGAGGATGAGTATCCCCAGCCATTTTCAGAAACAGCCTGAACAAGGGTGGCTGGCTGCATGCATCACTGCCCCTCTTAATTAGATGGGAGAGCAGTGCACTGGAGTATTCTTGCTGTTATCTTGAATTCATCAATACTCCTCATAGCTTGTAGGAAACAAGGCTTGGCAGTAGCGGAATTTGGTGTCTCCACATTCCTGGAAATTGTCCCCTCACCTCTGGCTTTAGATTCCACGGGTTGGGACATGTTTCCTTCTTATGAGGTATGAAAGTCAAGACATCTGGTGCTTTTTTTGGTGTGCAGGATTTGTTGTTTAGAACCTTTGTTTTTCTTCTGAACACAAAGTTTTTTAAAATTCTTGGAATATGCAAACACAAAGGGGCTCCCCACTGTGCACAATATTTCTGAGAACAGTTTTTCAACTGAATTTTCAGTATTATTGTCCAACTTTCTCAGCATGAAAAAAAATGTGCAGCAGTGGCAGTGTGCGCTGTGGAGAGTTATGTGACCGGCTCTTCAAGCAGGTGTGTGTTGTGTGTGGATTACCAAGTACCATGGTGCAAGTACCAAGTACCATAGATCCTTCTTCATTTCCTGGCATCACTTGATGGCCTGAAGTAACTGAGTTGTAGAGCACAGTGGTAATGTTCTGGTGTTCTGAATACAGTCGTTAATACCAAAAGTAACTAATATGGACTCCAGAGTCTTTGCTAGATAATGCTCTAACTGGGTTAACCTCCCCCAAGTTTTGGAAGAGTTACATTCTATCTACCTGTGCCAAACAGTTCACTTCTGGCTACCAGCTATATATTGTTGTAGAAGTTATTTTCCAGTGACAGACTAATAATCACTCAGGAGACATTCTGTTACAGCCCAAGCAGAGTATATGGAATGTTTTCCCATAATGGACTCAGAATGATTGAGCTCAGAAATCCTCATCCTCTAAAGGACATATGCCTAGGTGGGTAACCTGTGTCCTTATGGCCTCATGGCAATTTAGAGCCTGTAGCCTGTGGTCATGCAGCCTTTGGTTTCATGTCAAAAACCCTTTCTAAACAGTTTGTTCAGATATCTGACAAGAGGGAACCTCCCCTACCACAGTGGTAGAAACTGAGAGAGAAAAAGGATGGCCCTCTCCATTGTGTGTGTGTGTGTGTGTGTGAGATGATTTGAGTATTGGACCAGGGTTCAAATGTCCATTTAGCTGTGAAAACCCACTGAGAGACCTTGGGCAAGTCACACTCTCTGAGGCTCAGAGGAGACGATAGCAATCCTCTTCTGAATAAATTTTTCCAAGAAAACCCTAACAAGAGGGTCCATATAAGTCATAAACAATTTGTAGGCACACAACAGCACAACGATAGCCAGATTAACACTGGAGGAAGGGAGGCTTTGACATCAACAAGAATGGTTCTCCACATCTGTGACAAACGCTGTTCTGTAGGACAGACTATTTCTCTTTTTATATCTCCTGTTTTACTTCTGCATAATTTTTTTCCCAAAAAATATTCCTCTTGCCACATTTTGCAGGCTTTCCAGTGGCACTTTATATACTGAAAAGACTAAGCATATGTAGAAATATCGAGCCATGGAACTTTTCCTTATGGAACTCCTTAATGTCTTTGCAGACTTCCACCAGCTTATATAGTTAGAAGCAAAATGTCTTTACCCTGACAAGTAGAATAATCTTGTTTTTAAGTCTGAAGAGCAAGGTGACTTAGTTCCTTTTAAAAAACAACTTTATTAGAATTTTTATCCAGAAACCAGGCTTGTGATGTGCAACTGTCTGTTGCATGGCAGTATTTGCCTCGAGAATAACAATAGCAGGAAATACATAACAGTATACTTTGAGGAAAGGAAATAATATGCTGTCAGATTTGAAATGTCTAAACCAGATTTATTGTCAGAGCAATCTGAATCTTTTGCCCTTCCTCCCCCTCCCGACACAAAAGAGTGACAAGTTCAAAGTCATTGCTATAAACAAGAATGGACTGTTTTGCCCAGAGCTCTTGAATGCTCTGCAGCAGTTTAAAAATATCTCATTTAATAGCTGTGCTAAAAGAATTGAAGGCAGTCACAATCTCTTAGCTTAAGCTACCTCACAGGGTTGTAAGGATAAATGTGGTAGAATCTTACATGCTATGTAGAAGATCAGGGGTTTGTTTGTTTTAAAGTTATGGCTTAGTTTGTTTCCCCAGCCCAAATAAAGCTGCTGTTTTAGAAATCAAGAATGATCCATCATCTAGTACATATGATTGTACATTTCTTTTGTCTTCTCTAGTTACATCACTCCCATTTGGCAGAATGAGGTGCCCACCCCCACAGGTGGCAGAGCGGAAGGGGTAGTGAATTCTGCCGCCGCTAGCCCCACTGGGAGCATCCCCACCACTACTCCAGAGAGCCATGCCTGTCTTTCTCCAACTATAGCAAATTCTCCAGTTGTGAAGCAGCCAGCCTAGTTCTCTTGAGTGGGGCACTGGCTGGTTCTGGAAAGCTGTGCCAGCTACTTTCCAGACGGTGGGTATATGGCTCTTAAAAGTCAACCAATACCTTGCTTGCATGATGATACAGCCCACAGCATTGCAATCTATTATGCATGCATTGTACCCACAAGGCCTGTCTCAAGGAAAACACCAGGCATAGCTAGGGCTGGGGAGAGAGTGCCATCCACTTTGTACATTTACTTCTTCCCCCCTTAGAGCCTACTCATCTTCAAGGGCCACTTTATGTGGACTGCATTGCAGTAGTCTAATGAGACTTGCTCCCTTTACATATGGTGGACAGAGAGACTGTGCTGGATGTCCCCATCTTCATCCTGCAGCCTTCATGTGATGAGCTAAAGAAACACACATGCTATTGGCATAAACTCACTCCACCTCTACAAACACAGAGCAGACACAGAGAATAATTTATGCGGAAGGCCTCTGCTTTTGGATCCTTCAACCTTGTGAAGTGCAGTGGGCAGCTACCAGGTGTAGGGCTTTGTCTACAGTGGCACTTGCCATTTGGAATGCCAAATGAGTGCCATCAGGCCCCATCGCTTTGATGTTTAGGACATCTGGGAAATGTGCGGTCATTTTCAAAGGTCTTTGGCTGAATAGACTCCTGGTTATTTTATCATACGTCTCTCATTCTGACTGCTTTGTCTGTTGATCGTTAGTCTTCTTGGTTCATTGTGCTTTTATAATTGGTGTTATAAGGCTGCAGTATATTTTTATATATATATTTTATTTTTGGCAATCTGGAAATTAAAGGGGAATGAATATTTTAAAAATAAATAAACAGAAACAATATTTTATTTTTAACAATACATTTTAACAACAAATAAACAATAATGAGTTTATGTGCCTCACCAAAACACTTTTTGTGTCAAAAATAAATTATGCATAAATTAATACACAGTGATTGCTAACAGGGATCTCATTAAGGCTTGCTGTGCTTGTCCTGCTGCAGTGCTAAATACACAAGCGCCAAAAGAGAACACCGTTGTCTTGGCTCCTGTGGATGTCTTGCTGTCTTTCCTCCAAGTGATCATAAGGTTATATCACCTACTATGCCATCTTGATGAGTTAGGAAAATGGCTGCTCCCACCAATTTCATTACCATGGCTGTGTGTGTGTGTGTGCGCGCGCGCGCTTTCAACTCACCTGTCAACTTCATGAATTTCATAAGGTTTTCTTAGGCAAGAAATACTCAGGGGTGGTTTCACCACTTCCTTCCTTTGAAATATAGCCTTCAGCGCCTGGTATTTGTTGGTGGTCTCCCATCCAAGTACTAACCAGGGCTAACCCTGTTTAGCATTCAAGGTCAGACAGGATCTTGTTTGTACTAATTCTAGAAATTCAGTTTGATTGATACAAAGCACCATGCCCTAGTGCAATTGTATTCAGGCCTGAGTCTAGAAGTTGTACAAGATTAGGAAGACTGTATATTTGGGTTATTATCTCTGAAACAGTGCTCTCAAATTCTAAAATTAGATGCGATCTGGTGTGTTTAGGGTATCAGTTTCCCCAGCAATTGAACAAAACTTAGGCCTTCCCTTTTCCTTCTTTTCCTTCCTTCCTCCCTAGACCAATAAATTCCTAACATGAATTCAAATTGCTCTACATGAGGGCTTTTAGTCTTTCATTTGTGAAGACACACTGTAAGACATTTCCTGGTTAAATTCATCAGACTTTTCTGCACTTCCCTGCTGCCAGCTGCCACCAGGAGGAGCTGGTGGCTTCCATGTCACTGGAATGGTGAGTCTGGTTTTAGTTTGAATTTTAAAAGCTCTACCCAAAGTACTGAACAGGAGCCCTAAAGACAGATGAAGAAAGACAGACAGACAGATAAAAATAAAGGGGCTTGGATAGCTTTTTTAAAGTTCAAACTGGAAAGCAGAGCCAGTTCACCACCCTGGTAATATGGAAACCACCAGCTGCCACTGAAATCCTCTTTTCATGTTTTCAGGTTTTGGCCCTGGAATCTCAGTTCTCACCTGGCAACTTTAACTTGCAATGTGTCTTTAGATGTCTCTAGGAAATATCCATTTCCATCTTGGACTCATAAATATCCTGACTCTTTAATGGCTTTGAGACACGTGAAGACAGAGATCAAAAGTGGTAGCGCTCTCTCTCTCTCTCTCTCTCACACACACACACACACACTCAGTACTTAACTTTCTTTTGTCCCCCTCCTTCCCCCCATCTAAAAAATAGCAAATTTCTTAAGATGCTTCTGGTCCTTAATGATGCTGGAGTGTTTGTCGTAGAAAAAATGTACCTTCAACTGGTAGCCCAAAATTATGCAGTAATTATAATGAAACAAATATCATTGCAGGATTCTGCTGATCTCCATGGTAACCCACATTCAAAATAGAAATGTAGAAAGCTTCTTTAATGTAAGTAGTTCATGGTTTTATCCTTGAAACTTGCATTAACTATAGATGCCATGCATTGCTTCTCAAGTGGAAGCTGGAGTGTTTTTCAACTCAGGGGTCTCTGTACTCTGAGGATCGAAAATGACCTCAGGCAGACTTCCTCAAATGCCCTGTAAAGGCATCTATGGGCTAGTGCATGCCAATTCCAAGGCTGTTTCCGTGGCTCTTGCATCCTTTCTCTGGGAAAAAGTGTTTTTTTTTTAAAAAAAGGAGCCATGTCACATGACTGAAGGTATTGCTGGCACTGTGCCCCATGCTGTTGCATTCCAATTTTTTTTTAAGCAAAAAGTAAGCTTTTTAGTTACTTTCAACAAATGGCCAATTAGAGTTACTTTTTAAAAATTGTAACTATGTTTGAGATCCTGCTAAGTAGGTACACCAGTGTAATTATGCTGGTACAGCACTGGCACAAAGAAAAAAGCTGTGAGTGCAGCAACTGCAAGGGAGGGCAGACAGAATCATCATCATGGTTGGGAAGGGAAAGCTGCCACACCTGAACAGCCTGTTTCTCCAGTGTCTGCTTTTTGTGCACAGTTGGGGTTGGTCTTCAGAGCATATGTGCTCCAGGAAGTCTGGCTTTGTCAACCACCTTTACAGTCTTCCCAAAGCACCTATCTGTCTGATCCTTGCTGAGAAGATGAAGAACTCCCAAAAGGCTGGCACTGGAGGAATGGGCTGCTCAGAGCCCAGCAGGCTTCTCTTTCCAATTACAGCATAACAACTTTGTCTGCTCTCCCTCCTTATTGCTACATGACCCTAGGAAAAGTGCAACAGCTAGGGTAATAGGCTGTTCTGCTAGCATAGTAAATCAGCAGAATTCTGGCCTATAACAGCAACAAATGAAAGAGTATTTTTCTTTTCCAGAGGGCTTTGTATGAAACTATAAGTGTGGTGGTTTGAGTGTTGGACTATCACCCTGGAGACAAGAGTTCAGTTCCTCGCTTGGCAATGGAAATCCTTGGCCTCAGAAAACCACATGATAGGTTTGCCTTAGAGTGGCCATAAGTTGGAAATGACTTGAAGACATATAGCAAAAACAAATAAGGGTAACTAATTTTTATTTTTCAAAGAAGTAACTATGTTAGTCTCTTGCAGCATAAAAAGGAGGAAGGGAGGTAAATAAAAAAGGAATGTGGCGACACCTTTAAGACTAGCTGGTTTTCATTTTAGCATGAGCTGTCATGAATGTAAACCTGCGTCTTCAGATGTAGCACAGAGTGATATCCAGGCCTCAAGATATAAAGGATATTAACACAGTTGGGTGAAGGGATAGTTATAAAAATAAAATAAACTAAAAATAAACTTTACATTTTAATATTTTTTGACACATGCTATTCCAAAGTCTACCTTTATATACCACAGAAGCCTCCCAACTTTCCATACAGAATTAACTCTTGAGTTTCTGAAAAGCAGCACTATGCCATTGTCAAGATTTTTTTCACAAAATGGTTAATCTCTTGAATTAAACAGATGTGCTCTGTGTTTTGTTCACACACACTCTTCTCTATCTAAGATCAATATAATTGAAAGAAAAGTGGCTATTGAAGCAGAATTCCCAGGTTACGATTTGCAAGTCGATTTTTTTAGGTGCCACTTGAAGGCAAAGTTTTTAAAATTTCCCAACCTTTGCCTCGTGCAGCTTCAATGATTTGTCTAGAGTTGTTGCAACATCAGCTGGGTGACAATGCTGGAAGAGTAGCTTGCGGGTGTAGCCTCAATTGTTTATGTATCAGTCATAAGACATCTCTAGAAGACATCATTTCTCCTCCCAGTTATATTAGTGATTATTGTGGGGGGGGGACTGGAATGCAGACAGAATAAGACTGCTTTTTGTTTTTATTTTTAATTTCACATTTTGGCTGAAGTTTAGACTGTGTTGCCTGAACACAATGATAGCAGAAACAGGCTTATGCTGGGAAGAGTTGAAATGGAATCTCTGTTGTTATTTTTTAAAGGGGAATATGCTCCACAACATTGTGTTGAACAATGATAAACAGACTAATTTGTTGTTGTGTTCATTTATTTCCACCTGTTAGATTAGAAAAACCCAGCGGGTCTATTATGGTAAAAATTTCTCCAGATATTCTACTTTGTGAGGTAGGAAGGGGCACACACAGCCTCCCACTTCCCCCCCTGATTTCTCAACCCCAGTGCCTCATTTTGAGGGGGGAGGGACCACATTACAGTGAGGCATTTGTTCCTGGAGAGCCATGGCAGCTCTTCCTCCACTCCTTCAGTATGCTGTAGCTCTCTGAAGCACAAGTGGTGTTAATGCCTCCTCCTACATTTTGGGTGGGTCACTCTCTAAAAGAGCCACATCAGCTGCTCTCATATAGGAACTGGTGGGGCTCTCTTGAGTACTCACCTTGTCCTGATGCTTTGTTCTGAGGTGTTTTCAACTTTGGGCAGTGGTGATGCTGACCAGTGTGTGTGTATAATGGGGGGAGATGACCACCCCAGTGGTGGTGAGAAGCATGTGAGTTTCAACTTGAAATGCAGAATTCAGTCTGCCCCATGGGGGGCTCCCCAAGTAATGCCAGCTGTGGACACAAAAAAAAAGCCACACAGACACCTGGTGGTAATTTTTTTTTCATCAGGAGAGCCACACGCTGTATCCACAAACAGTTTCTGAAACCCTTTCTTTGTATTTCTAGTATTCAGTGGGAACTTGGATGGAAGTTAAATGCTCTAGTTACTACTAAATTTTTAGTATTGCAGTGGCCAGGGGTACTTTTTCCCAGTTTAGCTTTACCCGCTCACTTTTGGGGAAGACAATCAAAAAAATGATTCATGCCTTAGTTACCTCTTGTTTATACTCTGTGATGCACTGTACATGGGGCTGCCATTGAAAAGTGTTTGGAAACTGCAGCTAGTGCAAAATGCAGCAGCCAGACTGTTGTAAGGTATTTTAGAGACCATAAAAATCATCCGCAAGAACAATATTGGCTTGTTTTTTTCCAAGCTCAAGTGGGTGCTGGTGTTGACCTACAAAACCCTAAATGACTTGGGGCCAAGCTATCTGAAAGCTGTCTCCCATATGCCAGAAATTTGAGATCCAGAGGAGACCTTGTTGTATGTTTCAGCAGCTCATGAAGTTATTTTGTTGGGTATGTGTAACTTTCTCTGTAGCAACACCTTGAGCATGGGACTCCCTATCCAGGAAGTTAATTGGGTCCCTCTCTTTTAACCTTTAGACAGCAGCCAAAACAGTGATGTTCCACATAGCATTCAATGTTTGAAGCAGTTGTTACCCTAAGAGGCAGGGGACTTGGGGGTCTATCCACAATACCAGTACCTCTTTAGAATTCATAGAATATAAAAATCATAGAAATGTAGAGTTGGAAGAGACCACACGGGCCATCCCGTCCAACTCCCTGTCATGCAGGAACACCCTAAAGCACTCCCGACAGATGGCCATCAAGCCTCTGCTTAAAAACCTCCAAGGTAGGAGACTCCACTACTCTCCGAGGCAGCAGATTCCACTGCCGGACAGCCCTGACTGTCAGGAAGTTCTTCCTGAGGTTAGGTGGAATCTCCTTTCCTGCAGCTTGAATCCATTGCTCCTTGTCCTGGTTTCTGGAGCAGCAGAAAACAAGCCCCCTCCTTCCTCTCGGGATCCCTTCAAATATTTAAACATGGCTATCATGTCCCCCCTTAACCTCCTTTTCTGCAGACTAAACATACCCAGCTCTCTCAGTCTTCCTATAGGGGATGTTTTCCAGGCCTCTCACCATTTTGGTCACCCTCCTCTGGACTTGCTCCAGCTTGTAAAATTTCCCTTTTTGAAATTGGGGTGCCCCGAACTGGACACAGTATTCAAGATGGGGTCTAACCAAAGCAGAGTAGAGTGGTACCAGTACCTCCCTCGATCTAGACACCATACTCCTGTTGATGCAGCCGAGAATTGCATTGGCTTTCTTGGCTGCCGCATCACACTGCTGACTCATGTTCAGCTTGTGGTCTATGAAGACTCCTAGATCCCTTTCACACGTACTGCTATCCAGCCACGTGTCCCCCATCCTATATTTCTGTATTCCATTATTTCTGCCTAAGTGTAGGACCTTACATTTCTCTCTGTTGAATTTCATTTTGTTCGCCCTGGCCCAGCTCTCCAATCTATCCAGGTCATTTTGAATTTTGATCCTGTCCTCTGGCGTATTAGCAACCCCTCCCAATTTGGTGTCATCTGCAAATTTGATGAGCATGCCCTCTATTCCTTCATCTAAGTCATTGATAAAAATATTGAACAGCACTGGGCCCAGGACAGAACCTTGTGGCACCCCACTAGTCACTTCTCTCCAGGATGAAAAGCAGCCATCCGTGATCACCCTTTGGGTTCGGTCGGTCAACCAATTACATATCCAATTAACAGTAGCCCTGTCTAGCCCACATTTTACTAGCTTCGATGCAAGAATGTCATGGGGAACTTTGTCAAAGGCCTTACTGAAATCGAGATATGCTACATCCACAGCATTCCCTTCATCTATCAAGCTAGTAACTCTATCATAAAAAGAGATAAGATTAGTCTGGCATGACTTATTTTTGAGAAATCCATGTTGACTTCTCGTGATTATTGCGTTGTTTTCTAAATGATTAGAAACTGAACGCTTAATGATCTGCTCCAGGATCTTTCCGGGTACCGATGTCAGGCTGACTGGGCGATAATTATTTGGGTCCTCTTTTTTCCCTTCTTGAAGATGGGGATAACATTTGCTCTCTTCCAATCTGCTGGAACTTCTCCTGTCCTCCAAGATTTCTCAAAAATTATAGCAAGCGGTTCCGAAATGACCTCTGCCAGCTCTTTTAATATCCTAGGATGCAATTCATCTGGCCCTGGAGACTTGAATTCATCCAATGCGGCCAGGTATTCCTGTACCACCTCTCTACTTATTAAGTGCCTCATTTCCTCTGCTTCCTCCCCTGCTCCCCTACCGCCAGGTTGAGTGCTTGTATCCTTCTGGGAAAATACGGAGGCAAAGAAGGTGTTAAGTAGCTCTGCCTTTTCTCTCCCCCCTGTGAGTAATTCGCCATCTTCTCTGCGTAGCGACCCTACTGTCTCCTTCTTTTTCCTTTTGCTGCGGACATATTTAAAAAAACCCTTTTTATTGTTTTTAATGTCTCTGGCCAGCCTAAGCTCGTTCTGTGCTTTAGCCTTTCTGACCTCCTCCCTACATCTCCTGGCTACTTGCTTAAATTCTTCTTTGGTGGTTTCCCCTTCTTCCATTTCCTATACGTGTTTCTCTTAACTCTTAGCTCAGCTGAGAGTTCTTTAGTCAACCATTCTGGTTTCTTCAGATGCCTTCCATTTTTCCTCCTTATTGGCACAGTTTTAGACTGTGCCGTCAGTATCTCCTTTTTAAGGAACTCCCATGCCTCCTGAACTCCTTTCCCTTTCACTATTCCTGACCACGGAATTCCAGCCAGCAGCTCCCTAAGTTTACAGAAGTCCGCTTTTTTAAAATCTAAGACGAGTGTCTGGCTACCCTTATCTTCTCCTTCCCACTGAATGCTAAATTCCAACAGGGCATGGTCACTCCCCCCTAAAGATCCAACCACTTCTACCTCATTCACAAGGTCATCCCTGTTGGTCAAGACCAGATCTAGAATATTTGATCCCCTTGTGGCCTCTTCCACCTTCTGGACCATGAAGTTGTCTGCAAGACAAGCAAGAACTTGCTGGACCTTGCTGTCTTGGCAGAGTTTGACTGCCAGCATATATCTGGGTAATTGAAATCTCCTATTATTACTGTATCTCTCCTCTTTGAATGTTCAGTCATTTGGTTGAGGAAGGCGTCATCCAAGTCCTCAGCCTGGGTTGGAGGTCTGTAGTAAACCCCCACCAGAATATCCCTGTTGTTTCTCGCTGCCTTAATTCTTACCCAAATGCTCTCTACCTGGCTTTCTGGGTTTAAGCCCAGGATCTCTTCACAGGTGAAAACATCCTTGACATACAAGGCTACTCCTCCTCCTTTCTTGTTTGGTCTATTTTTACAAAATAGGCTATACCCTCTATTCCTATATTCCAATATAGACTCATCCCACCAGGTCTCAGTGATGCCTATCAAATCGTATTTATTTTCTTGTACTAGGAGTACAAGCTCATCCTGCTTGTTTCCCATACTCCTTGCATTAGTGTAGAGACACTTAAGCCCCCAGGCCCTTCCTGCAAGTCCTGTACTATTGTTTCTACTCCTCCCGCCATTGGCCGCTTGTACTACTTGTCCAGTATCTTTTGGGGCCCTTTTCCCCCCCTGCACTCACTGAGTCCTTGCCCTGAATAATATTTTTCTCCCTCCCCAGTGGATCTTAGTTTAAAGACCTCTTAATCTTCCTTGCAAGACTGTTTGCAAAAACATTCCTGCCCAGTTTTGTGAGGTGCAGTCCATCCCTCGCCAGAAGCCCATGTTCATGGAAATTCAGGCCATGTTCCAAAAACCCAAACCGTTGTTGGCGGCACCATGTGCGGAGCCAGTTGTTGACCTCTACTATTGCCCTTTCCCTACATGCGCCGTATCCTTGAACAGGGAGGAGAGACGAAATGACCACCTGCACACCAAGGTCCTTAAGCTTGGTCCCCATACGCTCGTAGTCCTTTGCAATGTGGTTTAAGCTGCTCCTCGCAGTGTCATTGGTTCCCACATGAACCAAAATGAGGGGCTTATAGTCAGTGGGTTTGACTAGCCTGGTTAGCCTCTCCGTTATGTGGTTGATCCTGGCCCCAGGAAGACAACAGACTTCTCGATTGAGCTTGTCCGTTTTGCAGATTGCTGTTTCAGTTCCTCTTAGCAAAGAGTCCCAACAACCAGAACTCGCCTCCTCTGAGACTTGTCCTGGGCTCCTCGGCGAACCTGTTCTACTCGGACTGCCTGGGCATTCTGTTTAGGCTGGGAGTGTTGATCTAGTCCCTGTTGGTGAAGTTTGATTCCTTCTTGTTGACATTCTGTTCCCTCCGCGTGGTGCTCCTCATTGTTCATAAGGCCAAGTAGTTCGAAGCGATTGTGTATGCTAAGAGTCTCTGTTACCTTCCTGGTCCTTTTACTCCTCCGTGTGACATTCGCCCAAACCTCCGTTTCCCGGCAAAGTGTGGTGACTTCCTGATCTGGCAGCTCCTCCGTGCATTCGGTCTTCTGGTAGGTCTTCTCTGCCCTATCCAAAAACTCCTCCCCCTTCCCTAATAAGATGGAGATCAGAATTTGGGGAATTTTCCTCAAGGGAGGCCTGTGAGAGGAGAGTAATGGCAAGATCTTTTCACCTGTGTATACCAGTACTAACTGTAGAGAGGACTCCAGTTAAGAATTAAACAGAATATTTTATTGGGAATTAACATTCATACAGGAAATCAGATACTCTCAGGAACCATACAAGGCTATTGGAAAGGGGGTCAGCAAAGGTTGTGATAGAGAGAGATTGAATGGAAAGGGTGACAGTTACCAGTTGTGAATCAGAAGGTCAGAACCAGAGTGTCCCAGAATGTGTCTAAGGGTAGCAAGAATGAACAAAGGTTTGGGCACCATGAATTACACTTTATTGTGACTGGAACTGGGGTTTTTATACCCTATATCCTGCCCTGAAGGAGGTTGCATGGACAAAGCAGTAATGGCTTTCTCATAGGGTTGACAAAGGAGTCCATAATGGGCTGATTGTCTTAGCTCTAGGTGACATAACCTTGATAGGAGTCCTGATGATCTCTTAATGTTTTGGTCAGGTAGTGTGAACAGGACAGGCCCCATAGGATATGCTCACAGAAGGGCCCCTGATTGTTCCACCTGGGCTGTTTCGCCTTCCATTGTTCTTGGGCGTGCTCATAGCCTACAGTCTTGAAGGGTTTATCAGCATCAGGCTTTCCCACCTAATCTTATCTGAATTTATGATCTGCGCATGTCTGAGGTCATCCTGACCTGCCATATACTTACAAGCCAACATACTTTCAAACATTTGTTCCAGCCATAAATATGTCCAATTATGAAAATAGCGCATCCTGCAGAGTGGGGGTGTATGGTGTGGTAACATGCTGTTTTAATTCTTTCAACTGTAGATTCTAGGATTGCTTTTAGATTAGTTTTAGGAGTTTTTAAAGAGTATTTTAATACATTGAAAACATGTTTTTGTATCTGTATTTTAATTGGTTTTTATTTGTTTGTTCAGGGGCTGTGGGTTCATTTTTCCCATGCCTGCTCTACAGTAAGCCCAGATGCTAACTTTGCCCTGTCTGCTAAGCCAAAACTTTTTATAGGGCCTAATAATATCAATAAAAGTATAAATGGCTTATTTGCCTACCTATCTTGTAATGAGATATTTGCTGCCATCAGCCAGCAATTGTGCCCTTGCCTTTTGCACAGGGCAAACAGGCTAAGTTCTATGCCAGATGTTTTAGAGTTCAGTTTCCTCACATGTGGCTGTGTTACCTTGGGCTGATGGGACTTGTAGTACAACACAGCTGAAAGGCATCTCTTTGGAGAAGGCCGATCTATTCAACAACTAAATGGATACAAATAGGACGTCAGAATGGACAATATTCAGGAACCAGCTGAAGGACATCTCAGCCTCCTGGAGCACTCTGTTTCTGACCCTGAGCTAGCTGTTCTCAAGCAATGGAGTTTCCAAGGAAGGATCCAGCATGAAAGATCTAGTGTGAAACTGAATTCAATTCTATTAGCTACAGCAGGGGTGATAATCATGAAGTCCTCCAGGTATGGTTGCACCAGAACTGATATCACCATTAGCCAGAAAAACCAATGGCGAGGAATGTTTGGAATGGCAGTTGAACAACATCTGGAAGGCTTTATGATTCCTCCCCTTCATCTATGGCTTGAGTGGAAATTAGGGGGCTTTAAAAGCCACACTTACTCATGTTATTAATTGATTAATACTAGGATGTTTATCAGCAGTAATTTATGAATGGTCACTATAATTTCTTTACGTGCTTTGTAAGTCTTGTGGTAAATATCACTGTCTGTATTTTCTGTGACCACAGTGATAACATTTTTCTTCTATTGACACAGTGTGTGAAATGAAGGAAACTGTCTGAGTCATAGTGAAACTAAACATGTTAAAACCAGCATGCACTGTAGGGGTGTGCACACAGAGACTGTGTAGGTGTATAGTATTGGTGATAGTTCAGTGTCTTTGAAGCCTGCAGTACCATATCCAGCCATGAGATGGCACACTTCTTGTACCATCACATCGCTGTGCAGTTGCTAAGGTTTGGAGCAATTAGAGAGATAAAATTATAAGACTCTCATTCCCGACTCCTCTGGGGAAACCCCTTTTTCATGAGCATAGAGTGGGCTGAACCTTCCCTTCAAGGGCTCTAAGGATGCACCAGGGCAGAAGATGTGCTTGGAGTGGCAGCAGATATCGTTTCACTTATATATTTCAAACTCTAACAGCTGTGTAAGGGTTGCTCCAGCCTCTCCATACCCAGTTGCATTGCAATCACACACGCACATGGATTGAATATTTGGTAGACCAAACGCTTCTGTCTGTGGGTCTGGCCCATAAAATTCTAGGCTGATAGTAAATGTGTTAGTTTTTAACGTGCCTCAACACTCTTTGTTGTCTTTGCTGTGTCGGACTAATATGGATACCACTCAGGAAATGAGTAGGTTGTCCTAGATTGGGGTAATATATGGCAACTTTCCAGATGTTCTGGACTGCAAGTCTCAGAAGCCCTTGTTACAAAACCATTGAGAAGAAAGATGGGATTTTCAGTCCAACGCACCTGGAGGGCTACATTTTGTCCATCCCTCTCCTCAGTGCTACTGAAGAGCAGCATGCAAGTGAGTGCACCATTGCCCGTAACAGCAGTTGCTGTGTTTTCTGTCTGATAGGCACTTAGAGTCCAGTGAAATTCAAAGAAGTACTTTGTTACAACTGAGACTAGATTTTTCCCTGGCCGTTTCAGACTGGACTGCTATAGCACTATTGTTCCACTTTCAACATCCTCCAGAATCCTGGGGTTTGCAGTTTTGGGAGGGACCTAAGTGGAATAATAGTGCTATAACAATGCGGTGTGAAAATGGTCCCACTTTTAAGCAGTATGCCTGCAGTATGTCCAGAGATGAAGAACAATTGTCCAGAGATTAAGAACAATTGTTAAACAATCTGGTTGTGTGTGTGTGTGTGTGTGTGTGTGTAGGGGCATATAATCATAAGAAGCCACATAGAATCCACACTGCCTTTAGATTTAGTTCTAACCACAATGGTGGAATAGGAAACACCCCACTCCGTGATAGAAGACAGTGGCAGAAGGTGGTTCTCTGGACACTCTCCCCTGAGGGCCTGAGGAAAAGATGAGCGTGACAAGGTAACGAAGAATGACTAGAGCTGAATAGAATGATGCAGAATTACATAAGGTTTCTAGAAATATTGGTGGGAAGCTTAATGTCATACAGCAGGAAAAAAGAGCAAGAGCACTCTAACCAACTGTGAACCATGATGTAGCTTGGTGATTCTTTAGTAACGGAATTTTCCCCTTCTATCTTTTAGTTTAAGTGTAATAAAAAAGATTTCTTTAAAAGGAGAAAGGAAGGGGAAGGAAGAAAAAAGAAATGTGTTAGCAACATTGGGCCTCAAAGTATTAAAACAATTTGAAAACATATAAAACAAGATATGTAAAACAGAATTAAATTATAAAAGAATTAAAACAGCTGAAAAAGAGATTAAAACAAGAAATTAAAATTAAAATAGTACAGCACTCCCCCAACCTGTTCTTTTAGAACTTTCTGTATTAAAATGTCTGAATAAAAGGGTCTTTGCGTGCTACTGGAAGGATCACAAGGAGGAGGCAGCCACTGAGAGCGTTGTCTCTTGCATCTCCACCAACCATGCTTGTGACAGTCATGGGACTGAGAGAAGGGCCTCCTCTCCTGATGATCTCAGAGCCCAGGCTGGTTCATATAGGGAGATACAGTCTGTCCATATAGGGCTTTATAGGTCATAACCAGCAGTTTGAATTGTGCCTGGAAACAAACTGGCAGCCAGTGGAGCTGTTTCAACAGAGGTGTGGTATGGTATCTATAACCATCCCTAGTTAACAGGCTAGCTGCAGTTCTTTGAACCAGCTGAAGTTTCTGGACACTCTTCAAAGGCAGCCCCAAGTAGAGTGTGTTACAGTATTCCAAACAGGATGTAACTAAGGCATGTACTACCATGGCCAGATCTGACATCTCCAGGAATGGGCATAGTTGGCACACAAGCCTTAAATGTGCAAAAGCACTTCTAGCCACTACAGGAACCTGGGCCTCCAGGTTCAAAGCTGAATCCAGAAGTACACCCAACCTGCAAACCTGTGTCTTCAGAGGAAGTGTAACCCCATCTAGCACAGGCTGCTTTCGTGTTTCCTGATACGACTTTTGACTGACCACTTCTTTGGATGCAATTCTCAGTGGTACTAAGACCTCAGGATATAAAGCATATTTGTACAATTGTGTCAGCAGGATAGACTGTAATAGGATCCAGAAAGATACAAATTATGTCTCTTGTCCTAAATTTTCAGAGGGCTGGGTGGAGTGATACAGGTATTTCATATGTTTACAGTGGTCTGTTAGTGTTGATACATGAAAGCAATAAATCTGCTTACCAAAAATCAGCTTCCCAGAGTTCAAAACTATTTCTGAGAAGATTCATTTTGTTGCATGTACAGTAGCAAGAACTCTTGTATTAATTTATGTAGTGTGTTAATATATTAATACATTGTATTAACATATGTATTTTTTCTTAAAAGTATCAGTATAGTATTAAATAAGACAGCAAATTGAAGTCTGGGTTGGGACCACTCACTGGCTGGAGTTTCATACCTAATAACTATCCCGATTTGGCAGAGACAGTCCTGATTTCTCTTGTGTCATTCCACTTACTCAGCTGCTTTTGAATGTCCCAGTTTCTCTGTCCTCCTCTCAATTTCCACGTTTGTTCTTAGCTTATTTCAGTTGCTGCATAGTATAAAAATAGTCTGTATTCAGTTAACTAAGCATGGAAGGAGAAGAGAGGAAGGGAGAGGGAGTTTTGCTCTTCCCTGTAGGCTCAGGCAAAAGAAAACTGCTGCAACCTAGCTTGTGAGTTTTTTCTCATTAGTAACTTTTGCCATCTTGACCACACTCTGATGTTGCTTGGCCACATGTGTCCAGGAGGAAGATTGGGGGAAATATGGCAAGGAGACTATATAAGCTAGAGATTTACTGTGTTCTCAGAATGCTAAATAATGGTTTAATGTTACCATTCTTTGCTAGCTTTCTTCTTTAAGGAAACAACAAGTAATTTTAGATTTTTTTCTTCCTGCTTCAAGAGAGCCTTTGAAAACTGCAGTTTTTGAAGACTAGTCATAATTGGGACTTATTTTGCACAAAATTCATATGTGGTTCTTTTCTGCAGAAAGCAGCATTTTCTGTACAGCAAACGTGCAAAAGTAGTTGCTCCTGCTCAGGGGGAAAAAAACCCTGCCCCCTATTTTCTGCCAAAACAAACAAACAAAAACAAAAAAAAAACAAACCTATGCACCAACTTTGGGCAGAAGACACTCTTGTCAGTCCAGGATTCTTCCCATCACTGTTACTAAACACTCAGTAAACATGTTTTTAAAAACATTTTTGAATATTTTAAAATATTCTTTCCATCTCTAAACACTACTTGCAAAATGGAGACCTTCTTTGTTTCTTTGTTGAAAATCCATGATCTAACCTTTTAATTCCACCACGATGCTACCTTTCTGTTGTGGTGGGACTGTGTCCTCCTGTGAAGCAAGAAGCTATGCTGATAGTCGCAGTGCTGCTGTTTGGGTCTCCCATGTCATCCAGACTTTTGTTGAAGAGCCAGACTAAATATGCCAAATAGTTACTGGGCAGCAGAAGTATTGAGGAGTAACTCTGGCAGAAGATCTGTTAGAGACAACAGCATAGACATCATAGCTAAAACTTACTAGTATTGCTCAGAAGGAGGCACTAGTAAACTACTTCTGAATGTCTTTTACCAGGAAAACCCTATAATGAGAAGTCCAAAATGAAACAAGAGAGTGTGCCAGAAGATGACACTCCCGAGTAAGAAGGCATTCAGTGAACTACTGAGGATGAGCAGAGAACAGCTATGAGTAGTGTTGCGGCTAACGATCCAGCTGGACTCAAGCCGAAAGGATGCTCAACTGTTGATGTGCTCAGAGATGAAAGGAATATCTGAAGCTGCATAACACATACTATAGAAACATGGAATGTGAGGAGTGTGAATCATGGAAAGCTAGAAATTGTAAAACAAGAAATAGAATATACAGGCATTGCAGTACTTGGATTGAATGAGCTAAAGTGGATAGGAATGGGACATTTTCAGTCAAATGAGTACACAGTGTTTTACTCAGGAAATGAAACTCTAAGAAGAAATGGGGTGGCATTAATAGTGAGGAAGTGGAAGAAATTGAACAATTCTGTGCTAGAATCCAGGAGAAAATTGATCACACACCAAAACAGGAGATGCTGATAATCATAAGTGACTGGAACGCAAAAGTAGGAAACAAAGCAGAAGCAAACACTGTTGGAGAAATGAAACAGGAGAGCAGCTGACTCCATTCTGTGCAGCCAGCAGTTTGTTCAACACAAGTGCATTCTTTAGGCAGTCAAAGAAATTACTTCATACCTGGATATCACCTGATGGCCAATATAGAAATCAAATGGATTACACAATTGGCATAGTAAGACAGAGGATCCCCATTCTCTCTGCAAATGCAAGACCAGGAGCAAATTGTGGTACACACTCTGACCTGCTAAAACTAAACATTAGAGTAAAGCTAAAGAAGAGCACTAAATCAAAAGTATCTCAAAATGCAACCTGAAGACACATCCCTGTAGAATCTGAAGACCATGTAAAAATGGATTTGCACTATTAAGCCTAATTGACTGGGAGCCAGGAAATTTCTGGGTTGAAGCCAAGGACATCATGACAGAGGAATATAAAAAAGACACTGTTTGCAGCCAGAAAGAAAGAAAAGCCTCATTAGATGGCAGACGAAATTCTTCAAGCAGTTAAAGACATATGAGAAGTGAAGGTCAGAGAGGACACAAATAGGGTCAGAATCCTGAATGCGCTGTTCGGCAACTTGTGTGCTGGTACAAAGAGAACTTCTATAATAATGAATGCAGAGAAAGAGAAGATGACAACAAAAGAGGTAAAAGAGCAGACATTTTCCACAAGATTTGAGAATTCTAAAGGGAAATTTAAACCAAGAGTAGGGATGCTAAGCGACCAGTTGGGAAACATACTATATGGTCAAGAAATTTAAACCAAGAGTGGGGATGCTAAGCAACCAGTTGGGGAACATACTATATGGTCAAGAAATTTAAACCAAGGGTAGAGATGCTAAACAACCAGTTGGAGAACACATTATATTGTCAAGAAGAAAAAAAGATGATGGAAATACAGCAGGCCTTTCTCGTGTGCAAGCTTGCCCATGCAAGTTTGTGTTTGCATGAGGCATCATGACCCTATACATAAGATCTGGTGGTGGGTGCATGTGCACGTGTGTCATCACCATTAGGTATTAGGGGAAGTGAGCATTTGTGTTTGTTCTTTTACATGGAGGTTCCTGGGATGGAAACCCTGCATATACAGAGGGCTCACTGTAATATACTGAAGAACTGTATAAAGGAGATGAAAGGATGACAGATTCATTTAAGGAAGAACCATTTGAAGATGAACCCACAGTTTTAGAAAGTGAAATGGAAGCTACACTTAATGTATCCGTGAGGAATAAAGTGCAGGGAACAGATGGCATACTGGAGCTGTTTCAAGGGACAGAGATGGAATCCACTCACTAGAATCTGCCAATAACTATGGGAAACAAAACAATGGCCCTCAGATTAGAAATACTCAAAATAGTTTTCAGTCCCTAAGAAAAGAGACACCAGGCATTGCAATTGGACCACTGTGTTAATCTCCCAAACAGGCGAAGTGATGCTCAAAATTTTCTAACAAATACTTTTGTGGCCTTTTACATAGAGCAAGAAATGCCAGATGTCCAGACTGGGTTCAGAAAAGGAAGAAACGTTAGAGATTATATTGCAAGTGTATTTTGGATAATAGAGCACTTCAAAGAATTCCAGAAGAAAATCAGCCTCTGCTTTATAGATTATAGCAAAGCCGTTGACTGTGTATGTGCCGTCAAGTTGCCTGTTGACTTACGGAGAGCTCATCAATTTCATAGAGTTTTCTTAGGCAAGGAATACTCAGAGATGGTTTTGCCAGTTAATTCTTCTGAAATACAGCCTACAGCAGCTGGGTATTTGTTGGTTGTCTCCCATCCAAGTAGGACTGATCCTGCTTAGTTTCCATGATCAGACAGGATATGTTACTTTTGGAGTAATAGATTGTGAAAAAATGTGGATTGCTTTTTTAAAATGGGTGTACCACAATATTTGTCCTGATACATAACCTGTACTCAGAACAAGAGGCTCCTGCCAGGACATAATATGGAAGAACAGAATGGTTTCCAATTGGCAAGAGGGTTAGGCAAGGCTGGATTTTTTCTTTGTTTTATCACTGTCTGTTTTACTTGTATGCTGAATTTATCATGTAAAGCTGGATGATACTCAGAGGAAGGAGGCATGAAAATTGCAAGAGGGAATGCCAATAATTTAAGATATGGAGATGCCTGTTTATTTTGTGTGGCATATCTTATTTTCATTTACTACAAATGCTTGTCCATTTATGAGATAGAAGTTTATCTTACAGTTTATATACACAGTATTCTATTTAAAGTGTAGAAGTATAAATTTTAATGCAAATCCTTTACACTTTTCTCAAAATGGTTCTTAAAAGTTATTTTACTAAAATATTTATTGAAAATCAGACAGAATGACAAGAAATATGCCTGGTTGAGGCAAAGGATGTTTGAAACACAAGTATAATTTAATGTAATTAGAACGTTACAATGGTTTAAAGGATTTTTTTCCCTGTCAGATATTGTTTCATATACACCTCAGAATAAAAAATGGAAGCCAACTCTTCAAAAATTAAGATTCCAGCCCCTGTTTTCATTTTCTCCAAAAGTGTATACAGTTTATTTAAATCATTTGGCGATAAATGTAGATCCCATGGTATAGATGAGAGTTTGTAAAGGTGCTTGTTTGTCCTGTTTTAGGTCTCCCCCCCTCTGGCCTGTTTCTATTGTGCCCCAGTCTTTCCTGTCTCCCAGTTTTTTTCAGTTTAAATGCCCAACTACATTCTGGATGTACCCAGCCACTTTCACTTTTGAATACTTCCCAGGCCTATTATCTCTACATTTTCTAAATTTTCTAGAACTGTACAGGGCTCTCAAATGGAGGTGAAGCCTCTTTAGAGGTCTCCACATGAAGGCTTTAGCTTGTAATTGCCCACATGCCTAACACATGGATGTAAGTACAGCTTCATAGCCCTGTTCTACATGTGATTCCCCATCACATAATAAGCATGTGAAGTGGAGCCTTAAGACTTTGATTTCTTGATTTCTGGTTGGATTGCTAGTAAAATAAGAGTCCTTGGCTAGCTCTAGGAGCCAACATGCTTGGAGTGACCTTAAAATTGGAGCAAGGCCTACTTCCTCAGTAACATGTCCTCTCCATGCTCCAATAGACTTACCCCTCCCACCTTATCATGTACTATATGGGCTCTGTATAAGTACACATGTGGAGTCCCTTCTCACATTCACTGTGTACCACTGGTGTGGACGTGGCAGGGAGCATGGGCTGCTTGCCATAGTGTTTTCCCCTCCCTGAACAGGTGAGAATTGCTTGTCTTTCATCTAGGGCTTTTTAAACAATGTTAGCATGGCCCACAAAATGGGAGAATCCAGAGAAAGTCATGAGTGTATAAAAATAAATGATCTTTTCTTGATATCTTTAATATCCTGTCCAGAAAAGAAACTTATTGACTTTGAAATTGCCAAAACTGAGCACAGAATTAAGAGTGCTCCACCTCACTTAAATGAATGGGTTCACCCTCTGCTGGAATGCTCTTCGTAGGCTCTGGCCATTTCCGCACTAGCCTGTTATAGCGCGATGATTCCACTTTCAACATCCTCTGGCATCCTGGGGTTTGCAGTTTCGGGAGGGGCCGGCTGGCCCCTCCCGAAACTGCAAACCCCAGGATGCCAGAGGATGTTGAAAGTGGAATCATCGCGCTATAACAGGCTAGTGCGGAAATGGCCTCTGTTTCCTGTAGGAATTTGACCAAGTGTAAATGAAGTAGTCTTTGAAACGTCCAATATGCATGACTGACTGATCTGTGGTTCCAAGGTAATGTCAGTGCACAGATGTTTAAAGATACATGCATGTTGTTTGCATTTGGCATGTTTGTTGAACGTAGATATTTTTATAATGCAATGAGACGAAAGTGGCATGATCAACAATTAGATTTGCAAATTGTTGTTATGGCAACCAATGAGCATGCATGTGGATTCACAAAACACAAACTACAAAATGAGAAGTTTGATTTAATTTTGTTTCTTGGTGATTTTAAATCTTTTTCCCTGGTTTATCCTTGAGATAGTAGCTCTACTTTTCTGTGTCAGGAAGTCAGTCTGTATACAAAAATTGTACAGTGTTTACAACATAAACCACAGTCAGGCTGTCAGGACCAGTGGGAACTGAATGCATTAAGGGTTTAGTGTGAAGGCACAAGCTAACTCTTATCACCTAAACTACTCCACTTCTACCTGTGCATCTGTTGGCCATGTGTTCCTGCCACCTTTTGCTTGGAAGTGATCCGAAGAGGGTGTGCTCATGTCGGAATCCTTTCCCAGGGAAGGACGTGGTGGTTGACCAGGGAGAGAATTCTGTGTTTGTCCATTTTTAGTCACACAGGCATGCAGGAGGAGGAGGGAGGAGGAGGAGGAAGCTCTGGCCCTTGCCAGGGGTTAAAGCTAGCTTTCACATTCTTAATACTCCCCTTCATTCATCTAACATTTGCAGGCACAAAATAACAGTGATGTATTTAAGTCTTTTACTCCAACTCTCAAGTCAAGTTTAAAGCCTCTACCTTCAAGTCTCAAATCAAGTCCCAAGTCCTTGAAGATACTTTCAAGTCAAGTCTCAAGTCTGGGAGCCAACTTTATACCCCAACCTATATTCCAGAATCCTTGGACAGAGTCAAATAAAGTCAGTTTTAACAGTTTAAGCAGAGTCAGCCCTCCACATTTGTGATTTTGCCATCTGCAGCTTCAGACATGGTGAATGAGATCTTTCTTATTGTCCATTACTGAAACTTCAAAAGCTTTAGAAGGAAGGATTCTTCCTTCTCAAGCCCTTTGCCTAACACATTTGCTGTTACCCTCTGAGAAATCCACCCTGCACTCTGGGGGCGAGCCTTGTGTCCTACTCTTAGGAAACATTTCAGAAGGCTCCTCTGATATGCAGCGGGGACAAGCTGCTGAGCAGACCTCAACCCTGCCTCAAGCCCATTGCCTAACCCATTCGTTGTTCCCCTCTGAGAAATGCACCCACACTTTGGGCTTGTGTCAGATTGTCATGTAACCGGTAGGCAAAAAGAGATGGAGGTGTTGTTCAAAGTCCCAAAGGTTTCTGGATGAATGTGTTATGTTACTGAATGAAGGGCAGCAAGTCAGTCATTCAAAATATACAAGTCTTGAGTCAAGTCAAGTCAGTGCATATTTATTGCCAAGTCAAGTCACTGAAGCAACAAGTCCAACTTGAGTCCGAGTCAGTCGACTCAAGTCTACATCACTGCAAAATAGCCAAGTAAGATTAAGCCTCTTAGAATCCTTGCCCACTCAGTTGCATCATCATGAGTTTTTGAGTATTTGTGTGTGAGAAGATATTTGTTCCCCACATTTCATACATTTGGATGTGAGAAACATTAGCATAGCTACAACTACTATGGATGCCACATAAAATAGTGCTCCTTGCTAGTGGACTATGCAAACATGTGTGCCATCTGAACAGAACAAAGCGAGCTTCAGCTTTAGTTGAAGCATACGCATATCCTTTTGGGAATCCCAATTAATGTAGATTCATTGAACCAATTATTGATTGATGAGCCAACACTTGTGTAAATCCCATTGAATTGATTGGTTTTCTCTACTTGAGGCTACCAATAGGAGTCAAGCTATTGACTTGAATTTTATGCCAGCTACAAAGTATGATGAAAACCACTACCATCAAAATCACCACTACCACCAAAACCACCATCAGAAGAAAACAAAACAAAACCCAACAACAACAACTACCCTTGGGCTTTCCAGCCTATGCTAGAAGGAGTGATTGATTCCAGGAAGCTGTGAATTGACAGTCTTTAAAGCAATGCCAGCTCCCCCCTGATTTGTGCAAAATGAACCATAATTCTGCTGTGAGTCCTGAGCTGATTGAAACAGGGTTGCTTATAATAAGAAAGGAAATAAGTTCAATTGAGTTTGTTTTTCATGCCGGTACTGTTCACTTATTAAGAACCTTGTCTGCAGCTTTCTCCCACTCTTTTGCCACCCACACATTTGCCACCCCCAGCCCACTGAATTTTTCAGGTAAACTCTTACAAGGCTGACAAAACCTGAATCATCATCCATAAAATGCCGACTGTAGCAGGAGAGGAGTGTGTATGTGTGTGTGTGGAGAGAGAGGGGGTGGAACAACCTCCTGTAATAATAGAAGACATCAAATCTTCTGAGTGTACCATTCTAGCTTCCATAAAGTATAATGGAGCTTTTTATAAATGTCTTTTTAAAAATGCAAGGATAGGCCTGTGGAACTGAGATCTGCTGAAATATACAACTATGTATGACTCAAATATTTCTTTCCTTCCTTCCTTCCCATCCCAATCCCATTTCCAAAATTCTTGTTTTTGCTTTTGGAATCAGTGTTGACTGAGTATTTAATAGACCAGTAATAGAAACAGAGAGCTAATATTAGGTTGGATGAGGAGCTTCTCCATCAAATCACTCGAGTGACTGTTTAAGCTGCATCCACAGGTCTTGCCAAAGCCAGAACAAGGAAGATAGCACACGAACAGCTCATACTCTTCTTTTCTGCCCCTCCCTTTTCCATTAAAGAAAGCATTAGCAGCAGTACATAAGAAAATGACTTTGGGATTATTGCTGATCATAAGTTAAACATGACCCGGCAGTGTGATGTTGCATCAAAGGAGGCATGGAATATATTAGTCTGCATGAACAGAACTGTAGTTTCCAAGGCAAGAGAAGTAATAGTCCCACTATCTTCTTTGCCAGTCAGTCCTCATCTGGAGTACTGTGTTCAGTTCTGGGCGCTTCATTTTGGGAAGGATATAGACACATTAGATCAGGTTCAGAGAATGGCAACAATGAGAAGAGGTAAGGAGAACAAAAGATATGGAGAAAAGTTGGGTATATTTAGCCTAGTGAAGAGAAGACTGAGGGGTAACACAATTGCACTCTCTATATCTGAAGGGCTGACACAGAGAAGAGGGGCAGGCCTATTCTCTGTTGCCCGAGAGGGTAGGAGCAGGTCGAATGGTTTTACGTTACAAGAAGGTACTTTTAGATTGAAGCAATTTCTTGACAGTAAGAGTTGTTCAACAATGAAACCAACTACCTAGGGTTAGTGGTGGAGTTTCTTTCTCTGGATGTCTTTTTAAAAAGGGAGGAGGAGCCGGCCAGCTACCCTTTGGGAATACTCTAGCTCAGTGGTTCTCAACCTGGGGGTCGCGACCCCTTTGGGGGTCGAACAACCCTTTCACAAGGGGTGCCTAAGACCATCGGAAAATATGTATTTCCAATGGTCTTAGGCTCCATTCCCTCCTCGGTGGTGGTGCGCAAGCGCGAGCCACGCACTCACGTCCTCCTGCCCCCTGTTCAGAAGGGACTGAAATTGCTCCCCTTCTCCGCTACTGGGAGAATCTCCTGTCTGACGGGCCACCTTGGGGGGGGGTGGCGGCAGCACGGGGGACAGGCCCCCTCCTTGCCACGGCCCCTGCCCCACTCGCTATGGAGGGGGGCGCTGCGAAAGGGCCGGGGGGCCGCAAGGCAGCACTTTTCTGGGGGGTGAGCTGCGCCTGGCACAAAAGACAGAGGCGCTGGGATTCCTCCCATCCCCGTCCAGGGTCGACACTCTGGAAACTTTCCCCACAATGCCCCCCCAGTGGAAACGAGAGTGAAGCAGAAGCAGAGCGTGGGGGGGGGTTCTTGGAGTTTTTTCCTGGGGGAGATGCGTGGCTCCTCTTTCCCTCCCTGCCCGCCCCCTTGTTCCTGGCTGGTGAGGCGGCCTTTGCCGGGGGGGGGAGGCATTGTAAATAAATAAATAATTTTATGGTTGGGGGTCACCACAACATGAGGAACTGTATTAAAGGGTCACGGCATTAGGAAGGTTGAGAACCACTGCTCTAGCTGGATTTCCTGCATTGGACGGGGAATTGGACTTGATGGCCTATGAAGCCCCTTCAGATTCTATGATTTTTGCATGTTTGCCCGTCTTCAGAGTAGATTTCTGTCTTTCTTTTTGTCCTACCCTCAATAACATCTTTTATCGTTTTATGGTGCCATTGCAGTTTGTGGTATAACACATAGGCAGAGCACTTCAGGCATTATAAGAGGATCTTACTTTGCTGTAATCTCTGAACTCCAGGACCTGAAGGGCTATGCCATCTCTTGAATAAAAGTTTCTTTGCTCATAAATTTATTCATGTGAACAAATATCAATTCACAATGGTGATGGAATTAGTTGTTAGGGCCGTGTTGAGGGAAATGACTCTTCATTTCCACATCTAACTATGGAAGAGATCCAAAGAAAGGACCATCTTGCTGCCCTTTGCATGGTTTTCTTCACATTTCTTTTAGTCAAAGTCTTTGATGATAAATGAGCATCTGTAAATTAAGAAAAGATACTCTCTAAGTGCTGATAAGGTTTTTATGTTGCTGTTTTTAC
Source organism: Ctenosaura bakeri (assembly GCA_948474755.1). Taxonomy (NCBI): domain Eukaryota; kingdom Metazoa; phylum Chordata; class Lepidosauria; order Squamata; family Iguanidae; genus Ctenosaura; species Ctenosaura bakeri. The sequence goes on from CAOLHI010000706.1 coordinate 336,610, forward strand.
TGCTTTTAAAGAAGTAGCCATGATAATCTCTTGTAGCATAAAAAGGAAGAGGGATGGAGAGGAAAAAAAGAAAAGAAAAGTGGCAGCACCTTTAAGACTAGCTAGTTTTTATGTTTGCATGAGCTTTTGTGGACCCACTTCTTTGGATGCAGTACCAAGTGGTACTAAAACCTCAGGTATAAAAAATATATCCATAATTTGCATCTTTTTGGATCCTGTTACATTCTGTCCCACTCTCACTACTATTTAAATAAAGGCCTTAATACCACTCAGTACTGTATTCAAAGAAGTGGATTTATATCCATGAAAGCTCATGCAAAAATGAAATCCAGTTAGTATTAAAGGTGCTGCCACGTTTATTTCTCCCCCCTCCCCTTTTCTTCCTCCTTCTTATGTTTTTACTGCTGTCACTTATTCACTTTTATTGCTGAATTGTTTTAAATTTTGTTGTACTTTCTTCTTTTGCTGGTTAGCCAACTCAGCTGTGGTTTTAATCATAGAACAGTTGTATATAAATCTAGAAATAAATAAATAAAATGTTGGCATAAAGATTAAGTATTGTATTCTGGGAGCATAGAAATCCCTGTTCACAGAAGATGGTGACAATGATTTTTGTGAATCCTGTGCTCTGATGCTATTTTTCTTATGCAGGTAGACCTCATATACACTTAAGACATGATGGTATGACTCGCCATCCATTGAAATGCCGCCCAGTTCTGGGCCATGGTCCACTAAGTGAAGAGTCATAGTCCTAAAGCACTGAAGCTGATATATAAAGCATTTACTTAAGCCAGGGAATGATGTGGTCCTTCAGATGTTGTTGTTACACTCTAATTTCCAGTACTTCCAGTAGCTAAGGCTGCTGCAATTGGAGAGCCACTTATTTATATGATGAAAGAAGTGGCCATATTTGAAGCTTGCATTCTGACTAGCATTGAAAATGCTGAGTCACCACTGGGTTCCCTAGAAGGAAAATTTCCTTAATACTGAATGTATTCATACTTCAGAAGAGGAGAGTCTGGGTAAGGCTAGTTGTGCTAGCAGCAGTTGTGCTAACATCAATAAGAGCCAGGGAGATACAACAGATATATGTTTGTTGGGCACATGCAGTTCCAAGTGGTTCATAGATCAATTAAGCCAACAGATGCCAAACCTACTGCTGGTAGACCTATTAGTTTTCCATAAGAGCATTTGTTTGCCGCTATGTTTTCTATGTAATCACATTTCCCTTGTCACGCAGTGTCCCAGCGTGTCTTTTTTCCCATCTGCATGGGGTCATTTTTATTATATTAGAGCTTGGAATATACATTGCCGTAATCCTAGACAGCAAAGACAATAGCCACGTTGGCTGGACGATTTTAGGAGCTCTGGTCTAAAATGCAAGTTTTCCAAGCTTAGGCCTTCTTGCCTTTTAGTAACTTTTGTGAAGCTTTTTGAGGGGCAGACATAGGTGGGGAATATTTTAGGATGCTTTCTAAGCAGCTGGCAAATAATATCTCTGAAAAGTGATTCCAAATGTATATTGCCTCAGGATACCATCTAAGCTGCAGAGACTGTAAAGTAAGATGCAGGAACATAAATTAACTCAAATAAATGATAGATCCCTGAGAAAGTATCTTGAAGTTATGGTATTTGTGTGCAAATATGCCTTGATAATGTCCTTTCTGAGTTTATCTGGAATTCTTCTTTTCAGCCCTTTCTAATGAGATTATTGCAATCATTAGGGTGTGATCTCCCCCTGTTGCTCTGCTGTAGGAAATCCATTAAAGATCCAGCTCACTGGGAGATACAAGTTCTGCCTGATATTTTACCTAGAAGTTGAGCATGAAGCAATCAGCCCCTGCAGGGACAGTTGCAGAACGTGATAGAAGTGATAGACCAAGCTGAGTTGGACTAACTGGGAAAACATTTATTGACAGAATCCAAAAAGGAAACAACTCAACCTTGTAAAGCAGGAGTCAAATGTTAATACACCTGTGTGCACATGTTTGTTTGTTTGAAGCTGAATATCATATTGTGCTTTTTCGATTAGAGTGGGCAGACTTCAGGCTTGAAGGATCTACCTTGTTTTAAAATCCAGAAGCCACCAGCTGGAACAAAGTGTAAAAGATGTGGACCTGGAATTAAATCATTCTGAATTGGAGGATTTTAAATTTTTTATTTGTATGGGTATCATACATATCAAATTAGCTGCATAATCACATCAGATGATGTTATTTATCCTGTAACAACAGCTCCTATATAGGGAACCCTGGTGACGCAATGGTTAAATGCCAGTACTGTAGCCACAACGTGGTAAGTTCAATCCTCCTGAGCTCTAGGTTGACCAATCTTCCATAGGTTAGTAAAAAGAATACCCAGCTTGTTGGAGTCAATTAGTTTACAACATTGTAAACCACTTAGGGAGTGCTTAGCACTGATATGCAGTATAGAAATGTAACTGCTATTGCTATTGCTATATTCAGCTTTGTCATTTTTGTTGGTGGGGTAGGGGGGAAACTTTGGGACTTGAAGAACCTTCTAGAAAGGTCTGGAAACTGCATGCAGCCTGCAGGTCTCACTTTCCCAACCTCAGGTTTAACGTGTGGTGAGATTTTCACTTTATAGAATTAGTTGCTTCCAGTAGTTAATGTCAGATAATCCTGAATGTCCAAAAGAATTGTGTCTGCTATTCCGGGACTGGAGTTCTACGTTGATTCACATGGGGAAACAGGAACCTGATGCTATCTTTCACAAAGTACTCAATTTTTTGTCTTCAATATCTTGTTAATGTGATTTGGTTGTTACTTTGCCTGAACCAGGTGGCTTCTGAGGATCACTTAACTCTTACAGAAGAGTTAAGTATAGACCTGTAATGCAAAATACAACATATATCAGAAAGCCAAGATGACTGTAATTTCTTGTCATGTGTATTCTGCATTCAATTGAATTTCACTGCCTAATGTTTAAAACAGGCCATTCACAGAGCCATTAAAATTATCTGGTTGCCAATTCTCTGTAGATATATGATTACAAAACCCATGGTTTATCAGTAACCTTTATTATGACTAAGTTAGACCAGACATTGTAGCCATAAGATTTGCATTTAGATAGCTGTCTCAAGATAGACATTACAAATAGAATGAATTAATTTTTGCTAGGTGCAGTAGTTATTGGGTTACGCTTAGGATTCCAGAATGAAAAAGCAGTGTATTGCATGTGAATTTGACATATGTTTCAGTTACTGTTTGCTGTTGAGGAATTTATCATCTGTGCCTGATCCACAGCCATGATGACTCAGTTAGGACATGTTCTATCAACCTAGAGAATTATCCGAGTTATCACAGAATCATGGAAACAGATTTGAAAGAAACCAGAAGGGCCACCTAGTGGGATGCACAGAACAGGCCATCCAACCTCTGTATAAAGTTCTTCAAAAGCATCTGCCACATTCCTAGGTTAATTTCACTGTTGAACAGCTCTTACCACCAGGAAGTTCCTCCTAATGTTTAGGTGGGATCTCTTTTATTGCCATTGGAATCCACTGATTCTCTAGTCTCTATATCGGGGCGGGGGAGCTTGTTCCACCTCCCACATGATATTCCTCCAGCTATTCAACAATGGCTATCTTATTGCCTTCTATTCTTCTTTTCTCAAAGCTAAACAAACCCAGTTCCCAAAGGCATTCATCTTATATCTTGGATTCCATACCTTTTACCATCCTGGTCACTGTCTTCTGGACACGTCCCAACTTATCAATATCTTTCTTGAACTGTCCCCAGAGCTAGACACAGCATTCTAGGTGAGGTCTGACTAAAGCAGAAAAGAGTGATACTACTACTTCTTCTTCGTGGTCTCTGTGCCTCACACAATGGGAATCTTCGTGCATGTGCAGTAGCTTTTTGGAAAGTTCCAGAGCTGAGCAGCTTGGTGGGAACCCCTCCCCCATCCAGTACTGAACATGCTCAGTCCTGCCAAGCTAATGGTCTCTCCTCAGTTTCTTTTCGTCCGCCGACCTGTTAGCAGCTCGGAAGGCTTCCTTGCTGAGCAGTTCCTCGATTCTTGGCTTTTTTCTTCATCTTTTGTTCATTTTTCTCATTTTTTTACAACAAAAACTGTAAGAACTCTTGCCCCTTCTTATGTCATCTTTGTTTAAGTTGTGCATGTCTTGCGGCCGTAAGGTCTCCCTTTCGGACACCCACCCCAAGTGCTTGTTCTGCGTTGGGGAGGGCCATAACATTAGGGCCTGCTCTGTTTGTAAGGATTTCATCTCACAGAATCTTAAGAATAGAGCTTCCCAGTTGAAATCCTATTGTTGGGAACAGGCTTTTTGCATTAAGGAGCAGGCTTCTTCGAATACCCGCTCTGTCCACTGTGTCAGTATCGGTGCCTTCCGCAACGTCCTCTACTTCGGCTCCGAAGTTATTGGTAGCATCCACTCCTTCAATATCAACAGCCTCGGTACCGGTACCAATGGCAGCCATGTCGACCTTGCCACTGATTTCGTCTCTGCCTAAAACTCTGAAACTCTCCAAGATACAAGCCACTGGAAATGCTACTTCGACCTCGCAACAAGTTCTCAAGGTCTCTACCTTGGCAGAGCGTAAACGTGCCTCATCACACCATTTTTCTGTTTCCTCCAACAAGGAAAAGAAGAAGAGAAAGGAGAAACACCACACTCCTTCTCCTGCTACCTGTCCGTTGGCTACTCAACCTTCCTTTTGTGGTCCCTTACTGACTCCTCCACCATTGCAGCCTGTGACATCCACTGTCAAGGAGGATGCTCCCGCCCTTTTGCCGGTAGGGGATGTTACTCAGCTCCGAGTACTGCTGGTCCCAGCTACTGTGGCTCTTGTTCCAACTTGGACCTCGATCCTTGCCAATGGCTTTCTTGCCTGTGATCTCTGGCCAATCCAGAGATGGCTACCTGAAAACTCTGATTGCTCCGACTCTCTCTCCTGGCCGTCCCGAGTTTGACCGTCCGCCTGCTTCGGACGCTCCTCGGGCTGTTTCCCGAGACTGACCACAGCACATTTCCATTCGTCCCCAGCACAGGAGGTACCTCCACTTTGCGATCGACAGCAGCTGCTACCAATAGAAGGTTCTTCCCTTCGGCCTCTCCACCGTCCCCCAGGTCTTCAAAAGAGCCTAGCCCCTGTAGTGTCTTACATCCCGCATGAAGGATGTTCTGGTCTACTCCTATTTGGACAACTAGTTCCTGGTGGCGTCCTGCAAACAAAAGCTATACAATGACATCCATATTGCCCTCTCCCTCCTTTCCGATCTCGGACTCAGAGTGAACCCCAAGAAATCCCACCTTGAGCCCTCGCGCATCCTACATTTCATCAGGGTCACTCTTGACTCCACTCAAGCCTTCTTACCTCTGAGGCGTGCACGGACTCTGTGACAGGCTTCAGCTGCTGTTCTGTGCAATCTGTTCATTTCCGCCTGCAACATTCAACAGCTCCTAGACTACATGGTGTGATAACTAAAGCCCCTTTCAGAGCTGCTGATGATGAGCAGCAGCTGTTGGTCCCCGTGGCTCTGGCTGGAGATGAGTCCTGCAGCTCAAGAGCTTCCCCCTGCTGCCATGGACCAAGCAGGCTTGGACGTTCCTCTCCCTGCTCCTTTAGGACAACAGGGATTTGGCTGTGATCTTGAGTGTGATAACTGAAGCCCCTGTCAGAGCTGCTGATGACGAGCAGCAGCTGTTGGTCCCTGTTGCTCAGGGTGGAGATGATGAGCAGCAGCTGTTGGTCCCTGTAGCTCTGGATGGAGCAGCTCAAGAGTTCCCCCTGCTGCCATGGACCAAGCACGCTTGGATGTTCCTCTGCCTTCTCCTTTAGGGCAACAGGGATCTGATTCTGAAGATGGTTTGGAGCCTGTGCCAATCAGCCCACAAAGAAGGTGGAGACTCAAGAGAGCTGAGCAAAGGGAGGCTTCCTTGATTAAGTTCAAGAAGCGGTGACTAGCCACACCTGTGTCTTGGGTTTCCTGTCTGGAAGCTTTCCTTTGCTTGTGGCAAACTTCTTTCAAGCCCTGCTCTTGCCTGTTCCTTGCTCCCAGGACCCAGTTCCTGCTACCTTGAATTGATCTCTTGACCCTCAGCTTTTGGAAGTCAGACTATGGCTTTTGCTTGACGCTCTGGTAAATGAACTCCCTTGTGTAAAGTGCTTGCTTGTCTCCTCCCAGCTGGAGTTTGCTGGCTCTCACACTCCCTTCTTTGGGCTGGCTTGCTGCCCAGGTCTCTGACCTCGACACTGAGGATACTCTGGAGCCTGTGTCAATCAGCCCACAAACAAGGCGGAGACTCAAGAGAGCTGAGCAAAGGGAGGCTTCCTCGATTAAGTTGAAGAATCGGTGACTGACCACACCTGTGCCTGGGCTATATAACTGCCTGCCTGGAAGCTTTCCTTTGCTTGTGGCAAACTTTCTACAAGCCCTCTCCTTGTCTGTTCCTTGCTTCCAGCACGTGGCTTCTGATACCTTGGATTGATTTCTTGGCTTCTGACCCCTGGATTTTGGACTCTGACTATGGCTTTTGCTTGTCACTCAGGCTTAGGTAAATGGACTCCCTATGAATAATTGCTTGCTTTGACTCCTCCTGGTGGGGCTCTGCTATCTCTCTCTCTCCCTTCTCTGGGCTGGCTTGCTGCCTGGGTCTCTGACCTTGACACATGGCTACAACGACGGTGGTCACCTATTCCTCCTGCCTTCACGCTCGCTCTCTCCAGCACTGGTTTCTCTGATGTTTTGACCCTCTCCTCAACAATCAACATTGTGTTCTTTGGGTGCCCTGTCCAGTGCGGGACTCACTTTGTTGGTGGCTGTCCCCAAGCCATCTCTTATCAGGGATGCTGTTTCGGGAACCCTGTCCGACTCTCACTTTCACGACCAACACGTCTCTCCTAGGCTGGGGAGCTAACTGTCATGGTTGCACAGTCCAAGGCCACTGGGCCAGCCTGGAGTTGTGTCTTTATATCAACGTGTTGGAGCTACTGGCAATTTTTAAAGCGCTTCTGGCTTTTCGAAACCTCGTTGTCAGATGGACCGTCCAGATCCTATCAGACAATACGACAGCTGTCTGTTACATGAATCGGCAGGGAGGCACTCACTCTTCCCACTCTGCTCCATCTGGCTCTACACATGTGGGACTAGTGCATTCTGCTATGGATACCCCATTGCCCATGGATACCCCATTGCGGTCTACCTCGTGGGGCAGGACAATGTGACAGCAGACATGTTGAGTAGGGACACAGTATGATATCATGAATGGTCCCTGTCCGATGCTGCCTTCCGGCCGATAGTGTCCCGATGGGGCACTCCAACCATCGATCTCTTCGCAACCAATCGCAACAGGAAGTGTTCCCGTTATTGCTCGAGCGCTGGCCTGGGCCCCAGCTTTCTCAGTGATGTGTTCCAGTTGGAACAGAGAGTTCCTTTACATCTTTCCACCGTTTCCTCTCCTAAGTCGAGTGGTGGCGAAGATCGTGACAAACAAGGCAGACACCATCCTCATCACTCTCTTCTGGCCAAGGCATGGCGCAGAGCCACACCATGAGGCTCCAGAATGCGCTGGACCTCCCTCTTCTCCACCTGCATGCTTGGAGGATATCATTCTAGACTCTCCCGCTATCAAAGGTGTTCTCATGACTGTGAGGAAAGAATCGACTCATAGGTCCTACAAATGGAAGAAGTTTGTGGCCTTTGCTGTCTCCTGTGATGAGCCTGCGTCTCCTTCCTCCCTGTCCACAGTGCTTCACTTCCTCCTGGTTCTACGGGATCAGGGCCTCACCTTCTCCTCCCTGAAAGTTTCTCTCTCCGCAATCATGGCCTATCAGTCATAGGGTTCTCCTTCTTCTGCCCTTTTCTGGAATGCTACGGTGAAGCAGTTCCTCCCGGGCCTGCAACACCTGTATCCTCCTGTCACTTCACCGCTTCCTCCATGGTCACTATTGCTTGTCCTGTCCCAACTCATGCGCCATCCCTTTGAACTGATAGCTGCGTCTGATTATCACCTCCTCACTATAAAGATGATGTTTTTGGTTGCCATCACTTCAGCCAGGCGGGCAGGAGAACTAACTGTGTTGCGTTGTAATGAGCTGTTCCTGGTATTCCACCAGGACAAAGTGGTTCTCCGTCCCGATCTTTCTTTTCTTCTTAAATTAGTCTCCGATTTCCATATAAATCAATACTTGATTCTACCTATTTTCTATCCAGACCCTGCATCACCCCTCGAGCGCTCTCTTCACTTGCTTGACGTGCACCATGCACTTGCCTTTTACCTTCAACGGACCTCTACCTTCCGTCAGACTCCCCACCTTTTTGTGTGCTACGGTGGGCGTCGCAAAGGTCATAAAGTCTCCTCTCAATGGTTTTCCAAATGGGTTGCCCAGACAATTCACCTTGCCTATGAACTTGCCAGGCAACTTCCCCCGGCTTTGCTTCGGGCCCATTCTACCAGGGCAGTGGCCTCCTCAGAAGCCCTTCTCAGGGGAGTTGACCTACAGGAGCTTTGCCGTGTGGATACATGGTTGCGGCCTTCGACCTTCGTCTGCCACTACTGCCTTGACTGTAGGGCCTGGCGTGACGTTTGCTTCAGCTGTGCAGTGCTGTCTTTCATTCTCTAAGACCTGACCCACCATCCAGTGGTAAGCTACTCAGTCTCCCATTGTGTGAGGCACAGAGACCACGAGAAGAAGAACAGGTTGCTTACTTGTAATTGTGGTTCTTCGAGTGGTCGTCTGTGCCCTCACACACACACACACCCCAGCCTCCCCTCTTCAGGTCTTGCTTCGGTGGACTTCGAAACTGAGGAGAGACCGTTAGCTTAGCGGGACTGAGCATGCTCACTACCGGATGGGGGAGGGGTTCCCGCCAAGCTGCTCAGCTCTGGAACTTTCCAAAAAGCTACTGCACATGCACGAAGATTCCCCATTGTGTGAGGGCACAGATGACTACTCGAAGAACCACAGTTACAGGTAAGCAACCTGTTCTTCCCTCAGTCTGGACACAGTACTCCTTTTCATACAGGCTAGAATTGCATTGCCTTTTTTGGCTGCTACATTATGCTGATGCTTTGCTTGTGGTCTACTGAAATCCTTAGAGCCCTTTCATGTGTACCATTGTCAAGCCAGGTGTCACTCATCCTATGTTTTGCATTTCTTTTTCTTTTTTTTTGGCCTGTATGCAAAGCCTTTGATTCATCCTTTTCATTTTGTTAGTTTTGGACCAGCTGTCCAATCTGTTAAGGTTATTTTGAATGCTTTTTGTCTTGTCTGGGGTATCTGCTGTCCTTTCTAATTTGGTGGCACCTCCAGATTTAATAAGCATGTTTTCTATTTCACCATTCAAGCCATTTATAAATATGTTGATGAACACTAGGCCCAAGGCAGAACCCCATGGTACCCTACTAGTGACTTCTCTCCAGGATAAAATGCAACTTTTGGTATGTGCTTCTTCTATCCAGTGTTGATACTGTGCTAAGCATGAGGCTTTTACCATTTGCAGAAAATTACATTTTCGTTCTTGGATGAATAGGAGATTTTAATACACCCATTTTGCTTGCACAAAACATTGCATGATCTGTTCCACAAGTGATTGTCCAGCTCATTATGACTTCATTTGGCTTGGTGTTGCTCGCTGTAGTTATGCTAGTAGTTGGGCAGCCATTAGCAGGATAATAGCGTCTGTAATTTTTCTGCTGGTGCAATGTAATGTCAGGTATCATCCTGAGCACCAGTCAAGCCTTGGCTACTTTGTTTGATATTAGCTGGCTCAGCAATAGCCTTTCAGGGCTTTAATAAAGTAGTGTTGGTCCTTGTTCTGAAGGGCAAAGTTCTCAATCTGAGGTCAACCAGAGTGGCCATTTCAAGCAATTCATGCTCCTCCGTTTTACAGCTTTGGATTGGTAAGTGGTGACTAATGATACTGACCCTGTCATGTTTGCACATAACAGTAACTGAAACTCTGAGGAATCCCAGATTATCATTCATAGATAGTGTGCTGTCATGTGCCTCTCCATCACTCTTGTTTGGTTCCTTTTACCAGCAAGAACAGCTAAAGTAACCAGAAGCTAACTAGAAGGCAGAAGTAGCACTAATCTTTTGCCTCCTGGTTATTTTCAGGAGTGAATGTCCAATTTTCAGGTTGCAGTTGCCTGTTTGTACAATGCTAGAAGTAACTGGAAGGTCACTGCTGCTATTTGGGGCCTAAACAAGGTAGGTAGGTAGGCAAGTAGGGGTATGTGCGTGTATGTGCGTGTGTTGGATTAGCATCCATTTTGGCTAGGACTTTTCCTCCTGGCAGTGAGGGTGGCGGTGGTTCAGAGGATGTTAAAATAGGCATTCCTTAAGGTCCTTGTGTTCCAAGCTATGAGAATAAACACTGAAGTGGGGCCTGGTGGGAACTGGAGTATGTGGGGATGCCCAGTTTTAATGCTGCACACATAGCTTGGAACACAAGTACAGAGAAGAATGGTTATTGGCACACTGATGTGTATGTATGGTGAGAATATTGACAAAAGTTCTCCTCTGATTACACCCTCTCTCACAATCTCAAGAAGTTGGAACAGAAGAGGTGCTTTTTTCAATAGTGTCTATCCTGTTAAGGGAACTTCCTATGCTGAGAACTTTGCCTGGCACCCACCTTGTTACATTTGTAGTCTTAAATTTTTGTTTATACTTTCTAATCTGGATTTTCAGTTTTAATTACTGGCTTTTCATCTGTGTGTCTGATGTGCTATTTTTTTATCTTGATTATACTATTGTTCATAAACAAAGTGGAGACCCTTTGGGCAGCATATAAATCTGTAACACAAACAGGTAAGTAATCTCAATATTGCCAAAAGAGTGCATGTGTATGTTGTGTGAACTGCTAAAAAAAAATAATACTGTTGTGGGCAACATTTCTAAAGCGTTGGTTATTGAAATCTGTTACCACACGTTGAAGCCTGCTTTTTAATGTAGTTTTCCTGCAAAGTCTTTGTGTAGCTTAAGTTGGTAGCTTAATAATCATGGGAGGTAAGTTTGTTAGCATTTTGTTACCACATATAAATGAAACCTCCAGATTCAAGTGCACTATATATCTTGTGTATTCACTGCTGGGGAAAAGAGCAAATGATGGGAATGGGCTACTGCCATCCTTTATGTGTGCTGTTCCTGGAATGACCAGACTGAGAAATAGAATTTAAACAGGCCTTGGGTTTGACTCATCAGGATTCTTATGATTAAAAAAAACCTAGAATAAAAGAGATGGGGAATGAACAGGCTTTTATTTTAGAAAGATAGAAAACTGTCTCATTCTGATTCATACTATTGGACCATATAGCCCTGTACTGTTGACACTGACAGGCAGTATCCCTCAAGGGTTTCAGGCAGGGGTCCTTCCAGCCCTTCCTAGAGATGCCATGTTTTGAACCATACCCTTCACCACTGGGTATGCTGTCAAAGCTAATGGGAGATGGAGTCCAACAACATCTTCAGGGCTACACATTACCCACCCCTGCCTCTTAAAAATTGCCTCAGTTTTGCCAAGAAACACAGCACTTTTTCTCCAGCCCCAACACTAGTATGCTTTTGCCCTGATCACTTTTAAGGGACAATGACCAAATGGTTCCCTCTCCAGGGCCACTCAATATCTGGCCTTTTTATTGCAAGGGCCATCAAAATGCCAATTAGTGTCAGTTTGGATGGCAGCTGGTGTCACATTTCCTAGGAAATGGCTAGCATCCACTGCTAACATGAAAAGGCCAACAGTCTGGAAGCATTCTGAAATCTGTTACAAAGCACTATTTTTAATAAAGAGAAGAGAAAGATGGCACTAAAATAGATTGACTCAGTCAAGGAAGCTGTAGCCTTGAGCTTGTAAGACCTGAGCAGGGCCATTGATGGTTGGGATGCCTGGAAGCCTCACATTCATAGGGTTGCCTTAGGTGGAAGCCAATCTAATGGCAAAAACAGCAACAAACAAGTTTTAATATGTAAATTGTGCCTGCTGTGCTTCCCAGTACAGCGAGCATAGTTTAGTGGTTTCGGCATTAGACTATATTCCGCATTAGCCTGTTATAGTGCTATTATTCTGCTTTCAACATCCTATGGAACCCTGGGGTTTGCAGTTTAGGGAGGGGCCTCAAAGGCCCCTCCCTAAACTGCAAACCCCAGGGTTCCATAGGATGTTGAAAGCGGAATAATAGCACTATAGCAGGCTAGTGTGGAAATGGCCTATGATTCTACAGGGCAGGATCTGCATCCCCACACAGCCATGGAAACCCATTGGGTATCCTTGGACAAGTCATATGCTCTCAGCTTCTCAGGCAAAGGCAAATCTTGCCAAGAAATCTCGATTGATAGGTTTGCCTTGGGGTTTCCTGAAGTCAGAGACAACCTGAAGGCACTTAACAACATACTTCTTTAATAATTCAATATACTTCTTAATATTCATGAAGCAGACAATGCCCCTGGTTTGTCATGCACATGACAGACTGGTTTGCTGTTGTTTGCTTTTGTTTCCTCAGTTATCCACTCTACCCTCTCCTGTGAGAATGTCTGTCTATCTATCTGTCTTCCTACCTACCTACCTACCTACCAAGAGAGAGAGAGAGGGATTCCACTGTTGTAATGGCAACCCTTTTGAGTTCTGAAAAAGAAAACCTGTCTGACTGAAAATATAAGGGTTAGAAAGTTAATATCCAGGACATCTAAATTGCCACATAACCAAGAATAATTCTGAAACTCATGCCTTCCAACATTTCACAGATGAAAACCAGCATGTCTGTAGTCAAGCAACATCAGAGTTTCGCCAAGATGGCAAAATTATTAATGAAGAGAAATAGAGAAGCTAAGAGAGGTTGCAGCAGTTTGCTTTTCCCTGTGTCTACGTGGAGACTCTGATTCTTCTGTCCTCCTCACCACCACCACAGAGTTAATTGAGTGCATGCTGTTTTTACACTTCTGACTCAGTTTGCAGTAACTGAAGTAAGCTGGGGATGAAAGGGAAAAGGAGAGAGAAACTGGGACATTTTAGAAGCAGCCAGAAAAGTGGGACGACAGATTAATTGGGACCAGTCCCTGCCAAATCAGGATAGCTGGAGGGTTAGGAAAACTCAGTAGTTATATATCATGAATTCCAAATAGAGTAGTTGTATTAAAACTTTTCCAGCTGTTACTTGAACTGCCTAATGTTCAGTTCCTCAGATGCAACCACCTTCATCTAATTTAAATTATTGGACAGTTTTGTACAGTTTCGTGCAATTTCCAGGGAAGGCTTTTTGGAGTTAGGAAGTTTCTATGGCAGATTAATGTTGTTGTTGTTGTGTGCCTTGAGGCTGTTTCTTATTTGTGTCCACCCTAAGGCAAACCTATCCTGGGATTTTCTGGGGCTGAGAGTGTGTGATATGCCAGAGGTCACCCAGTGGGTTTCATAGCCAAGGGGGAATCAAACCCTGTTCTCCAGGGTCATAGTCCAGCACTCAAACCACTACACTGCACTGGCTCTTGGCAGATTAATGACTCCATTCTTAGCAGGTTTTGCAGAAAATAGGCAAGGTTTTTCATGTTCCTTATTCCAGGTGGAAAGAAAAGTCCAGGTCAGTCCTGGTTTTGGATCACTTTTGTGGGCATGCTGGGACAAATGAACAAGCTTTGGATCATACACATCCATAGTTAGTCCAACACTCCCTCAAAATACTGTAAAGCTGTTTGTTCACTGTTGGACAGTGGAGATTTCCTTGGGCTTCCCAAGAAGCATAGGCATCATTCCATCTGGAGTCTTCCCTGAAGGAATAATGTTTACATTGCTTCTTAAGCCCTTTGTTGCCCTTCGACTAGCAGTATGATCGCAGTGAGAGGCAATTGCATAACTTTGGGGTTGAACTTTTCCCTTATAGGTTTCTATGGAAGCAAAACACAGGACTCTATGCCAGAACAGCATGGGTATTTTTTCCCTGCTTGTAAACTTGCACTACCACCTTACTCCTTTATATGATATTAGTCATAAATGCTTGTTAGTCATATTTCAGATAGTATTTACAGTAACAGTAGATTGCATACAAAACCTTTAATTTTTCGGTGTAATTTATTTTAGCTCCAATCAAAATGTTGTTAGTCAATTTAACAAAAAACGTTGGTCTCATAAAATATGAATTTCAATTGATTTCCTTTGTAGAAAATAGTTATACAGAGCAAAATCACCATTAAAACATGTAAATGTTTCTAAAGGCAGTCCTCATAAGAACAAAACAGTTGCTTTTTTCATTTATTCTGAGATACTTGTACTTATGCGTGCCAAAAAGAAATGTTATGTTTTCTCCTATTTATATTTTATATACTGTATATTTCTCTATCAGAACAACAGTGATTAATCATTTAAGATTATTTGTAGCAATAACTATTTTCAGAAATGGCATTGAAAGCTTTATCGGTTTGAGCAACAGAAGTATATCTGAGGCATAATAATCATTTGCTCACATCGCTCTTGCATTTCTTCTGTAGAAGGTTTTAAAGCATCCTTTAAATGTTTTGAGTGAATGTCCTGCATCTTCCAGTTCACATTAATCCCTCTTTTCTGGTGGGACAGAGAGAGAGAGAGAGAGAATGAGAAAGAGAGAGTGAGAGATCCATTTCTAATGCTGAAGTTCCCTGATGCTGAATATCGTGCCAAGGAGTTTTTATTGTATCAACTAAAGATGCTTGTAGGCACCCTGATTACTCATACCTTTACCTTTCCTTCATTGCTTGTGTCTAGAACAGAATTAAGTCTATAACCAAATATCTTTCTTTCAGGAATGACATTAATTTAATTTCCCCACTTATTTAATTTTTTTTAACTTTAAGAGTAATAAAATAGTGGTAAATGTAATTCCACCTGATACATTGGGTGATATCTAATGATGTCGTCTACTTGTGCATCAGACAGGGCTGGTCCTATCATGATGTTGAGTAAGGCAGTTACCTCAAACAGCTGAGTCCAGATGGTGGCAAAGATGCTGCCCTGTTAGGACTCTTGTTGCTCTGGAGGGTGGAGAGCTGGCTTGGCTCTGTACAGGTCTCCAGAGCCTGGAACTCCTCACCATCTAAAAAGGAAGAGAAAAAAACAGCAGAAGATGGAGGCAACAGCAGCGGATACTTCTGTACAACCACCACTGCCAGCTTTGTTGTTTGGAGCTGGCTGTTTCCTAAATTCCTGGCTTTGATTGAGGACCTGGTGATTTTCATAGTCAGCCTTTTCATACAGCTTAGCCTTGAGACCTTTAGAGCTGGGCATGCGGACAGCAGCCAACAGGATATAGCAATAGTAACTGCTGACAGCGGTGGGGATCCAGAAGCTGCAGCGTTTGTTTCCTGCATATTCGTCTCCTTCTGCTTCTTCTTAGTAGGGAGAGGGATTCTGCCACGTCCTCTTCCAGTGTGTTGTCTTCTTCTTGAGCAGGTGCCCATTGCATCCTATTCACTGGGCAGGTGGAATTGTTTGTTCACTCAGTTGGAGAAGGGCTGGCATAGGCATGTGGGCAGATACGAGTATGGCAGCCTCCTCCTGCCTCTTGGGAAAAGCAGTATTGCCCAGCCTGGTGGAGGTAGGTGAGTGGGGACACCGAGTCATAATTTCTTCCTCCTTGGGAATGTATATGTGCGTGCCCACTGTCAGAACTGCATTTTGCTTCCCAGCTCAGGTGGGAGAAGATACTGCTGGTGGAATGGATTTTTACTTCTTCAGTATCCTTCAAGATCTTCTAGGACAAACATGCAGAAGTGTGCGAAGGGGGGAGGGTAAAGGGAAGCTGTATTACACAATAAAAACACATGTAGCATAATTTTAAACTTTTTAGTACCAAACAGGCATGTGCAATTTGCAAATAGAATGCTGCTGAAATCTTCTCAAAATTGCTGAAAAGAGAACATTGAAATGAATGGATGCAAATTTATTTCCCTATATTTGGGGACAAATAATGACCCCAAATATTTACTGCAACCATCTCATGGAACCATGTTGCTGTTGTTGTGTGCCTTCAAGTTGTTTCTGATTTATGGAAACCATCTGGTGATCGTATCACAGGATTTTCTGGGCCCGAGAAGTGACACACTCAATGTCATCACTGGGTTTCTATAGCCAAGTAAGGAATCAAAACCTGTTTTCCAGGGTTGTTGTCTAGCACTCAGACCATTATACTGCTCTGGCTCTTTCATGGAATCGTACTAAATCTGTAATATAATAAAAAAGAAATCTTCATGAAAGGTACTATAAAGATATGCATTAAAACTGATTTTATCACTTGATAGCCTTAGGAAAATATGTAAAGTACCAATAATACGAAGAATGGTTTTCTGGAAAATTCTTTTTAACTCAGTAGATATAGCAAATTGGAAATACTCTCCAAGAATAAAAGGCTCAGTCAGTAAGCTGCTCCGGTCAGAAGCAAATGCTTTCTCCTGAAATGAGACCAGCTTCTATCTCGAGTCCTGCTGTGGTGGTAGGCATTTCGGAACAACAAATGTTCTAGCAATGAATAAATAAAAATAGATGGAGAAAAATAAATCATGGAAACTACTTCAGAATCACCTCAAGTTTAGAATGTACCTCTACAGTTTATGTCTCTGAGAAAAGGATTAGCATCACTAGCATTTAGCATGAAAGACCTGAAAGGCAGAAGAACAAAACTGATCCCTGCCTTAGTAAAACAACACTGTAACCTTAGTTTTGTATACTTTGCATTTTGCAAAGCAAAAGGTTTATGGGCAAAGCAAGGTAAGAAAAGCTGAAATACCGTACTTAGGTACTTGAATTTCATCACTTCTTTGGAATGCCCATCTAAACCGCATTTGCCTTTTGTGACAATTGAAGGGTGGAAGCTTTGTTTTATCGTAGCTGGTAACCAAGTACTTCATTTGGACATTGAGAAGAAGGTGTTTCAAGGATTTAAATCAGTTGTACCTTAGTAACAACACTGTGTTGTCTGCAGTGCTCTCTTAACACCTGCCAGTATAGGAGGATGCAGTTCAGGCTTAATTGCTTTACCTCATTGCTTAGACCTCATTAGTGCAAGGAGACCTCCTTCCCAAACCTGTTCAGTTATTGAAATAAGTTTAGATAGATAAGATGTCTCCAGTCTATTTGTAGTATTTAAATAAAGAGTTAAGTAGAATCTTTGTTTCAGTTGAAGTTTGAGAGAATTCAGTTTCTCTTCCTGAAGACGAAATCAAACGCAAGACTTAAGATCAATGAAAACAGCAAAAGTGTTCTTGGAGGTCTGCAATGTCTCTTTGCTTAGTGAGCAAAAGGAGTACAGCGGCCCATTGTGGTTCTTGCCTGTCTGAAGTTATTCTGTTCCAAGTCCTGAATACCTTTTGTCTTAGTCCACTCTTTCAATGTGTAGCATAAAAAAAATTGTGCACATAGTTTACTTGGTGAAAAATGCATCTTTTACTGAGAAATTCAGTTCTTAGATTATTCTGCTACTGGCAAAAAGTGCATCTACTTGTGGTTACTTGCTTTGGTTCTGAGCATTGGGCAACTGATGATTACTCCGATCTTCAGGAGAGGATAGTTTTAGATTTTGGTCTGATGCAGAGGACTTGCTGCATTTGCATGCAATCCGAAGTCAGAATATGTGGCTACGTGGATGCCTGCGTGAAGGAGTCCACATTCATTGTGTGCACCGTGATGGACGCATACAGTCTTTTTGCTCCTGCTTTTGTTCTCCATTTGCACAAACAGGAAAAGAAAAAGCAGAGTTCCTCATTTAAACATCCTTTCCCAGGATGTACAAATGGGAAATTGTCATTAAGCCCTTACAAACAGTCCAGGATCAGACACTTTTAAAGGTGAATTTGAAAGCTGGCTTGTTTGGATTTTCCAGTTGGCATGTAATGGGAATCTGTATTTAACTCCTGAATCCTGGCTTGTTGCTTTTGTTTGTGTGAAGAGAGAAGCAGAGTTGCTGGGGCTATAGGCAGATACATGCTGTTTGGGCATATCCTGACCTCCTTGCTTTGTATATTTCCTGAAAGATGAGTAAACTTTGACTCCTTCAGAGATTAATGCACAATTTCCGAACAGTTCTCTCTGAAGTAACATAGCTTAAAATATAATTGCTTCCCCTGGAAGGGGCATGTGAATGAAACTACTGCTCAGAAAAATCAAAGCAACTAGACAAACAAAATAGAGAAAGGAAGTGAACTATTTCCTCTACATACTAGCATCTCTCTCCCTTCTTAAGCAATATAATTCAGAGGAAAGGGTCTGATTCAGGGACAACGGAGCACCATCAATTTGCAAAGCTTTCCCCCCTCTTCTTTTCATTTAATCCTCTTGCTCATATTACCCTGTTGACTGATCTCTTCTGATTTTTAGGTTACACTTTACCTTAAGGTGCAGATGTTTACTGTTAAAAATGCTCTGGCATTTTAATGCTGGAAGAAACCTTTTCCTCCTCCCCTACTTTGCATTTGGTGGTTAGATCTGTCCAGACAGCCACTCTCCTTCCTTTTGGCTGCTGCTGCTGCCACTGCTCCTGTTATGGTGGTTGTTGTTTTTTTTTTTATTATTATTATTATTAGGTGGAAGGGGAGCGTTCTTCAGGGACATGCTTGTTACAAATGCACAAGCCCTCCTGTTCGTCATCCACTATCAGAGAGAATGCTCTGCGAGTTGACTGAGGCACAGCGGTCCAGCCAATCACGGGGCTCTTTCCCGACTCTGTCATCAGCCCTTGGTTGGGGAAAACGGGTTTTGCTTTCAGGCTCAGCGTTTGGAAAGCAGATAAAATGCCAGCTCTGGGTTGCCTCTAGGGATAACCTTCCCCTCCTATGATGTGAATGACTAGCATCTTGGCAGGGGGAAAGTCCACAGGAAAAAAACGTGTGTGTGTATATATATGTATATATATAGACATATATATATATATATTGTCAAAGGAGGCTGAGCAGCTTCTGTCTAGGCCTTTTCCTGCGTTTTTAAAGAACCCAGCTGTGGCTTTTGTAGGAATTTCACTTTTTGCCTTGAGGAAGGGGTGCTTTGGATTATCAGACCTCCATGTATGACAATTTGTACCTGCATGGATTTGAAGACTCTGAGGCGGTAAGTGTTGGTTGCGGTGAAGGCTGTGTTGCTGGGGGTTGTCGAATAGCCCCCCCCTTTTTTGGTTTTCCTTCCTCAGAACAGCAAAGTCTGTGAAGGAGAGGGATGCCAAAAGGACGGTGTGTTTTGTTTTGTGGGCTGCTCGGCAATGTGATGGATAGAGTCTGGAGGAGGAGGAGGAGGAGGAGGAGGAGGTGGAGGCACCTGAATTAATCTGCATTATATAATTCCTTGTCCAGTGGTTGTTTAAGATAGAAAACAAGACAAAAGAAGAGAACTGGTGTTTCCAACGAAAGCTGGGAATCGTTTTTGTGTGTTGCCATTTTCCGACTGCACGGTGTACTTCTGCCCTCATGGCAGGGTGCATGATTGCTTCAGAAATGATAGCTGTCAAACATTATTGTGTTCCTCACCTGAGGACAGGGAGAGGGGGAAAGAGAATGGAGAGATGTTCGTAATATTGGTCTTGGTGGGGAGTTGTTTTGGGGATTTTGGGGGATAGTGATGGAAGTTCTTAGGCTGTGTTTGTGTCTGTGTGTGTGAAGATGCTGCCTGGGTAAATGATTGGTGCAGATGCATTTGATTTCTTTAAACAAAGAAACAGTACAAGTGGTTGCTATAATGCCATCCTACAGCATCACAGTGGCACTATGTATGCCTTTAACATGCTGGTTAAGGAGGGTGATGCATAATGGTGGCTGGTCTTGTCTTTTTTAAACAAAAATATTTAGGAGATGTTATCTGTACTCCTGCAGGTCAGGATAGCCACACTGCTAACAGAAGCCATTTATATTTTGCCAGAATCGATCACTAGGAATCCTCTGCCTCTGCTAGTCTGAGGCTATTTGAATATGGACTAGATGGTGGTGGTGAAGGAGGAGGGGAGCTCATCCTCAGAGATTTAAAAACTGTGTGGCTCTTGCTATGTCATAGGCACTGTCTTTTTTTGTTTTATTTCCCATGTTCAGGAGCAATGTTGAAAGGAGCACCAGGGGACCTGGGAACTGCTTAGATTGACACAACAGTGTACACACTGTGCTATATTAAACTGGAATGTGTTACATAAGGATTTGTAGCCAAAGCATAAAATACACAGATTATAACATAAAATAGAGTATGCGTCAATGCAGACGTATGTGGCCAGTGATGTGGTATCTACATAAGAATGGATAGGAGTGTGTGTGTGTGTGTGTACCCCTCCAGATTTGTCTTTGCCCCTGTCTGCCACTGGGACTCTCCTTGGGCTCTAGCTGTAAAGAGTCACATATCTATAGTTTGACTCAAATGCTAATAATTGAGCTTTATAGTTATTGTAAGGAATTTGAATTGATAGGTGGACTGAAAATGAAACAACTTACCATTCCTGTTGTGGAAAAAAAAAAGAGATGGGGTGGTAGAAGATAGATGAAAAACATCTTGTAATGACTCTGGAGACTTATTTTGTAGACTTTTTTTCTTTTTTCTTTTTTTGCCTTTTTGGAGGTATTTCTTTATAGTGTATATTTTCTTGAACTGTGATGTCATGCCAAATATCCTTCTTTGTACAGTGTAAGCTTCACAACCATGCTGAAAAACTTCCTTTTAAAAATTGAGTCATTTTTCATTTGAGTTTTGTTTGGTTGGCATTATACTGCCTTAGCAAGTGGCTAGAAAGATTGAAATATATATTCAAGTGTTTATTAAAGTGTTGAGTCTGTAAATGAAGGTGCCCAGACTGCTTTGTAGTGCCGTTCAGTGGGTGAAGTTCCTGGACACATGAAATCCATGTACTGCTCAATATACTATCTCTCTGGATACCATAAGATCTATTTCTCCTCTTTCCAATTCATTTTCCTGCATCAAGTACAGAAGGAAAAATGGCCCATCTATCATGTTTTCTGAGTGTATTAATTGAAAGCAGTTGTTGTGAAACACTTGAAACGCAAAATGCATTAAACAAAGATAACAATGCATAGTTTGATTTTAACTGTAATACAGAAGATCTGTCTGTTGGTTATATACAAAGGCACTTTGTATATAACCAAAAGCACTGTTGGTTATATACGAACTGGGTTCATTCCCTCATGTCTCAGTTTCTACTGATAGAATATCCCATTTCCCCCCCTCTCTTTGTACCACTTTCTGTAGCCTCAAGAATACTCTTCCAGAAGATAGCCTTTCTATGTCTATTGTAACTATTAAGCAGAGTGTGGGTAACAGAACTAAGGTGGACAGCTATTGGATGTTGTGATGTGGCACAATTCCTACTCCTTCCTCAGGTCTGTGCTGCCAAATGAAATGTATTTTTAATATTTGAAATTTATTAGTAGCAAATGTAATCATTTCCTTGCAGTTTGTGCGTTCTTTATCTACACCAGCACTGTGGAAGACCACACTGTTTTTGATAGGAATTCTTAGAAGTTAGGTGTTTTAAAAACAAGGCGGCGATGGGAAAGAGAAGAGGTAATGTGTGTCCCCTCACCATCTCTATAGTGCACATCCTTCAAAAATATATGTGAGGCAAACAGTCTTACACATAAGCAACCTGATTTTAAAAGATAAAGACCAGGATTTCAAGCAGAATGTTTGAAATTGATACATACTACTTATTTTCATTACAGGAAGCTGCCTTATACAGGTATACTTCAGTTAATGAAGTAGATGTGTTCTCTTTTAGAAGAAAATTTGGTTCTAGAGGCAGAAGTAACATGGAAAGAGTAGGAATAGATTCTTCTACCACAAAAAAGAATAGCACTTCCACATGTTCTGGCAAACTTTTCATTTAAAAGTAACAATATATACGTATAAAATGAAACAACCAGCTCATGTGGGTCTTGCATAAGTAAGCAAAAATCTTTTGAACCTCTTTAGAGACTACTTGAAGGCTTCTTCCAAAATGCATCCTGGAACAATGTTGTCTTCCACCACCCTCCAATTTTCTTATGATTTCTGTTTCTGTGGCCAAACTTACAGATGTATCCTTTTTCAAAACATCTTTAAGGGAGCAGGTGGAACGGGCTTATCTGCTTTCCCATTTTCTCTCTGTTTTGGTGTTTGTGCATGCTCAGAAAGGGATTCCGGAGGCAGCTGCTGTTTCCTTGCTTGTTGTAGGCAGGCACGCATGACTACAGTAAAGATGTCTAGAGTAGAATCCCACTCTTTCTTAGATTAAGCTTTATGGCATTATTTACTGCAGACACGCTGCAGCAACCCAGTATTGAAATTCTGTTTTTCTCCAGCAACCTTTCACCACCACTCCAATGCTGATGCTGCTAAAAATACTCCCAGCTAGAGAGAGGATGAGGAAAGTGTGGACAGAGCAGGCATCCAATTATGTAAAAAGGAGCTTCTTCGTCAGAGGCTTTGTTAACCAAGGCCATGCCCGCCTCAGTTAGCAGTCAGAGAATTGGTTCCTGTAGCTCACTATTGTTAACTCTGACTGAGAGTATTGGCTCTTCAAGATTTTGAGAAGGATTCTTACCTAGCTCTCTGCTTGAGGATCCCCGATATCCCTTCTGAAGACTAATCAGGCCTAGCTCTGTTTAGCTTCTGGCATTAGACTATGTCAGGTGTATTCAGAGTAGTATGGTTGTCTTCCCTTGCTTACAAGCATACCTTACTCATCCATATAATCAAAGTGTTCTGGTGGTAGCAAGGTTAGACTATTGTGTATCTCAAAATGACCAAATGCTGTTCAGTGGAATATGTATTTCAAGTAACAGGACTGTCCCCCAGGATTGGTTCTACTATTAGATAAAATCAAGCCAGCCACCTTGGGTAGCAGAGGCTGCGGGGCAGAGAGAAGAAAAACCAGTGTGTGGCATGCGGACTGCCTTGTACCCCTTATACCATCTGGCTGCACTTGGGTGCAAAGTGGACTATTGTCTTGTTGCCTGTATTTCAGTAAGGTTGAAGTGGCAGACTGGTTGTCTCTTTTGTGTGGAAAGACGGGAGGTTTCTTTCCCATCCACTTCAGACAGAAAAATGTATTGAAGTAATGCTTGTTGAAGCTGGCTAAATCTCTTTTCTCCCCTCAATTTTTTAGAAGCAACTGAGGACATGGCAGAAATTAAATGTTCCCGTCTGAAATTAAGTGTTCCCCATTCACTTCACAGTGGAGGTGGAAAAAAAAACCCCTCATGACTGAAATGATTAATCATAATGCAGAAGAATGTGTAACCTCAGATTAAACGAACATTTCAGTTCGGTGAAAACTGAGCCTTCTTGTCAGTGAGGTGGTGATCCACAGGGGTGTGGTGGAGGGGAAGTTAGGAAAGAAAGCAATTGTGGGGAAGCAGGCACTTTGAAAAGTACAAACTATTCATAGCGTCTCACTCTGAGCATTGCTGCATTAATAGTTTATGGACAATTTTGGTTGATAGGGATCCAAGCAGCTCAACCCAAATGCTCTGCTGGAGATGAATATATGAAAAGCTTAAGGGGGTGTATTGCTCTCCTATCTGTAATAGGCAGTTCTTAGCAAAAGATCCTATGCTGTTGATGCGACAAATACGTTGTAAAATGACTGCATCAGAATGAATCAAGACCTAGTCCTGGGATATTTCACTGCACTAGGGCTTATAAACCCCAGGCCTATCAAGTTCAGTTCAGTATCCACTATATGCTACTAGTTCATGTTGTCAATGACGATGTTGTTGTTGTGTGCCTTCAGGTTGCTTCCAACTTATAGCAACTTCAGGGTGAGCTTGTCACAGGGTTTTCTTGGCAAGATCCATTGAGAGGGGGTTTGCCTGTGCCTTCCTCTGAGGCTGAGAGAGTGTGACTTGCTTAAGGTCACCCAGTGGATTTCCATGACTGAGCAGGGATCTGGCCTCCAGAGCTATAATCCAATACTCAAACAACTACACTGTATTGGCTCTCTAACTGAAATAGCCTGTATGCTTTCCCAAGCCTCGTCTTGCCCATGATTTCCAGCTGAATCCCAGCTTTACTCTGACATGGAAGGATCCCTGAAGTAGATGAAATAGTTTTTAGTTATCTGTTGAGAAATTTAGTGGGTTTTTAATGAGCCATTTAACACAGCTGGGTTGCTGACTTCTGAAGAAAGTCCATTTCCATTAAAAATATGTGGTGTGAGCACAAAGGTACTTGGGCTTAAATCTAATTGATGGTCCCAAATAGAAAGGGCCCCTTGAATCAGTGGGTTCACATGACTGTTGACATACTGTTTAGCAATTGGTTCAGTGGGTCTGTAGGAATGTCTGGAATGGAATGAGCAATTTGATGCAACTCTTGATGTTGGAAAAGTTGCTAGTTTTCATTAGAGCTCATCCTTTTTTTTCCCCAAGTTGATTACTCTCTTATTTTTTTAAAGGGTAGGCCCACTTTACTTGATCAGTGTCTCAGGGATTTCAGTCTTTCATCTTTTACTTGTGCTTGTTTAACATAATTCTTGTTTGTTTGTTTGTTTGTTTAGAAAGTTACATGTACTTTATCTGTAAAATGTGTAAATTTGTCTAGGTAAACTCCTTAAGACATGATGTGGGAACATAATCATTTTAAAAATTCTTCATTCCTTAAAGAAGTAGTACATATATGCATATTGTTCGTTTTGTGACATGATGTGAAGCCTGTGGATGAGATCTTGCGTGTGTGCATTTGGTGCTGTAACTGGTCAGCTGGTCTCATATAATCTTCATCTCCCTTGTGCACCCCCAAAATGGATTTGGACAGCTGGTGGCACCTCTAGAGCTGGTTTTGAGGGGAGATGAGAGTAGAAAGGAGGAGGGGAGGAAAGCTATGTGGAACACTGAATACATCTCATGTTTCCTATTTACAGTCCCTCATAATTGTCCTACGTATATCAGTTTGTATTCCTAAAGGAAGAATCTTTCAATAAATGCCTTTTCCATTTAAAGGTATTCTAGAGTTGATTCTCACATGCTAATATGATGACTCTCAGCTGAATGTATGAACTGCCTTCAGTGAGAAGCAGGGATGTGTAATGTGATTTTGGATATATGAAGACTCATGTGGTGATTGTGAAGGCAGCTTCCCAGCTACAGATCATTTACTTGATGTGGCACTTATGGAATAGTGCGTATGTGTGTGTGAATTTTGCTTTTCAGAGTGCTTTACTGGGCCCAGCAGTGTGAGCAGAGTCAGCAAATGTCGACTGTCATTCAAAGGGTGATAAACATCTTTGGTCATTTTCCTCTGTTTCGCAGAAATCTTGAATGAACATTTTGGCCTAAATCATATTGTTACTATTGACTAGAGTAGACCCATAGACTCAGTGGTATTTATCTGTGTGTTGATTCACCATTTAACAGTTGGTTCAGTGGGTCTACTCTAGTTTGGACAGGATGAGCAATTAAAAATAACTAAAGGCCTAAGAACTCAAAAGAAGCCTGACCAATCAGAACTTGGGGAGGGGGCTCTCTTTTGTCTACTTCTCCCAAAATCTTCCAACCAACATGATTTATGTTTCAGACTGTTGCCTAAATTCGACTCAACTCAGTTGAAGTCAATTTCTTCCGGCTCTGTATTTCAGAGAACATTACTTTACAAGATATTATGCACCTCTGGTCATGGTCCCTGATTAAATAAAAGCCTAGATGAAGGCACTGAATAGATGTTTGAATTTCAAATGTCGACTGATGCCCTATATGCGCATGCGAGAGTACATTCGCAATCTGTTTTAACTCTGTTTTAACTCTGTTGTGGTTTTAAAAGTTTCTGATGCTTTTATAGTACAATTTAATGTTTTAATAGTTTTGCAAGCTGCCCAAATTACTTGGGCTACAGAGAAGGCTATATCGATAGAGGAAATAAATGCATATGTAATGATTAGTGGGGCATACTTTATTACACTGGGCATGGTTTGTGGTAATTGTAGATAAATCCCTACATTACCATTTGAACTTCCAAATGTACAATAGGTAAGTCCATGTTTTTTTGCTGCTTGTCTGCTTTTTTTGCGTATGTGTTTATGACTCATCTTCATATGTTTATTCTTAGTCCCATGGAAGAGCAGTATCTTATGGTGGACTGATGATGCTAATTGTGGTTTCTCTGATCTGTGGTTGAAACCCACAATTATAAACTGTGAGGTTGTGGTTTATTGGTGATAGCTGTGCCAAACAGACTATGGTTTGTAACACCTTTGGATTCAGAAAAGCAAATAAACCATAGCTTCACATTGGCCACATTTTTGCATAATAATAAGCCAGGATTTCTGACTTATCCTAGCTTACTGTGAAAGCATGGTATACTGGCGCATGCAACCTGTTCATGCTTCTCTTCCTGCTTGTTGGTAGAACAATTGGGGACCAGGGAATTTATTACTGGGGACCACAAAATATAAACCTGGGATTTTAGAAAAAGAAACTACAGCGTATATCAGTGTTGTTTTTGAATTACAAATGTGGGTGCCAAAAATATATTTGGGGAATCTCATCCCTCATCTAGGAAAACTTAAGGCATCTCTGTTCCCAGTAGTTCTTTATAAAGAAGGTGCTTTGGATTTAGGGCAACCTACAATACACAGCATGGGATTGATCAGTTTAGAGAAGGATGCTTTAGTGACTCCAGTCATGGACTTGAGCCTAATGATGTATATATGCTGTGAAATCTCAGCAAAGCAACACTGCTTTGATGTGAATGATCATGGAAAAGCAGAGGGTGATATTTCCAATTCCTAATCCTTTCTTTGGCTATGGCAGGGTGGAGAAAATGTGGACCATGCGCCACATGTACCCTCCGTGGCTCCCCAATTTCCCTCCAAAAAACTAACTGAAATGCCATCCAGGGCATATGGATGGCCATTTTAGCATATTTTTGGAGGGAGTTCCTTTCCAAAAGTTAAATTCATGATTACTTTCTATTGGAAAAAAAGGCCTTTCTTGAGCTTAAAATTGCCTAGATAGAATTGCACACATGGTGAAATTACCCTCCCCCCACCAACTCATAGGAGGCATAGCAGGCATTTTGGGGGCACAAAACTCAGTATTTTTTCTGGGGAGTCTGGTGGGGATCCAGTGTGATCCCCTAGCCTCTGACAGTTGTCTATGCCCGTCTGTGATTTTCCTAATGTCATGTTGATACTCAAATCTTTTTATTCCCTTCCCTGTATGATTTTCCAATCACATTAGCATCTCACTGTATGCAAATACTGTAGTGTTTCTATTCATCGGGGAAAAAAGTTCCATGTGATGAATTTTTGCCAAGATTTAATGGTTGGAATGCAGAAGGGGCAGGTCCTATTCCCATATGTCATTTTATCACTTTATCTCCTGACCTGCATTCTTGAGTATACACAGGAAGGATGGCCACCAGTGGCCTTTGTGGTCACTTTCTTTCTATCTAATAGTATAATAAAGTGGAAATGATAGTAAAATACCTTCAGATGTGGATAATATCTTTTCCTGAAAATCTTTTCTACACAAGTTAGACAAAGCCCATCGCTGATGGATATCCATAAGTGTTGTGTATGGTGTTGAAGACATCCCCATCAAGCAGATACACAGCTTCTGCAAGGTTTGGGAACTTTTGATCTTACTGAATTGTGGCTCCCATATGTCCTAGCCAACATCGCCTGTGGTGAGGGATGATAGGAGTTGTAGTTTAGTAACATCAGGAGGATCAGTCCTGCCCTTTCCCCATTAAGACCATGAGGAATTCAAAAGGTTCATTGGGTATGCAGGCACAAGCATTTTCTCATTGATTCTGTTACATGTTTATTTTTCAGGTTAGTACATTCCAGGACCCAGTGTTCTGTGACATACAGTTCACCCTCAAGCACTAGCACATTTGTGTCTCAGACTGTCACACACATTCCCTTTCTTTTCCTCTTTTTTTTTTTTTTTCTCCCAGGAGCTCTGATTTTAAAACTGCACTTATGTTTGTGAAATGATTTTCTTCAGTACTTTTCACAAGGTGCAAGATTAGTTCTTGTCAGCTTGTGTAAGTGTTCTATCTTGTCCTCTTAAACCCAGTCTTTTGGACTGACAGGGAGAGACTGCCTTTTAGAGCATCACTGCTTGGGTTGTTTTTCCCTTTCCTCTTAGGGTAAATACTGATGTGGTGCAGACACTGGCATCCTTCCCTTAGCATGGCAGGATTTTTGGATGGTTTGTAGATATAGGAGACAACTGGCAGGTAGCGAAAGAGATCTGTGTTGTGTGAGGCTCAGAAGATACTGAGTTCACAAGCAAACAAGACTTCTAGGCCCCAGACATGCATGACTGTCTCAATAACTCCCGCCTGGCCTCAAACTGAGTCTGTACTTCTTGCTTACAAATATAATGTCACTGGATGTGTGAGAATGAGAAAGCAGAAGAAACTCTGTGATCATGCTGGTCCACCATCTGGAACATTTCCTCTGGGTTCAGTTTAGGGTCACAGAATGCTATGGATCATACAGTAGTGGTCTGATTGTTTGATTTCTCACCTTTCTCAAGATTTTTTGAAGGTGGGTTAAAATATTAGGAATTGGCTGTGCCCAGCTAGAACATAATTATTATGTGCTCTATTCTTCTTTAGCAAATATCATAGAACTTAATTTGGTTGCTGCATTTCTAAATACTTTAGCATTGGAACATTTTCTTGCTGGTTGCATAAATTTTTATCAATGCAAGAGACAACAACTTGAGTGCACAATGTAGATGGCAGATTTATTGAAACTAACAACTTTTTATCTGTCAACTTCTTTCTAAAGAGAATGATATATGTTCGTGCATCACAAACCAATTTGTCATGTTATGAGATGTGTACCTGCTTCTTCTCACAAATCATGGCTTGTTAGCTTGCCACATATTACAATCTGAACCAATTGTTTGTTGGGAGCTTACAAATTCTGGCTTGTTTAAAACATGGCTTGTTGTGATGACTAAACTTGCAATTGCGGCTTGTTCCTGGCTTATTTCCCCAGATGTCTGAAACAGGAGTGGACAAAAAGAATGAGGGGAAAATTACAAATAAGGCAGTATGGTTTATTGGGTCACCTGCTGTGAAATAAGACAAGTAACTTTGCAACAGTAAAACAATTTGTGCAACTGCACAGTTATTAACCGAAACCAAGAGTTAACATAAGCATGTGAATGTGCCCACTAAATGAACACACGATATGAACTCCTTAAAATTCAGGACCTCTCTTCAGTGATGGCTGTTGGCTTCCTTGTCAGTGGGGTGGTGAACCTGATGCAAGTTTTTAGTTAAAGGCACCATCCAAGGTACTGAATCCTGTCCTCAAAATAGGCAGATAGCTCCTTTAAGGTTCAGACTAAAAGCCAGAATAGATTTATTCTCTCACTGATATGGAAGCCACCAATTTTTGCACTTTCCGTTTGTCCAAACGTAATTCAGGGCCTAGCGTCTGTGCCATGTTGTGAATGACAGAGACATGTCTATGAAGGTCCTTGGACTAAGTTCTTGATAGTTCTTGTAGGTAAAGTTATCTCATAGGCACAACTGAGACTTGATGATAACATTGCTAGCCATTAACTTCTAATAACCATTTAATAAACTTTACTGGTCAATGTGTGTGGTTTAAAGATATTCACATGGATCATATTCACATGGAAATTATTTCTCAAGTTTATTGTTTGATACTGTAGCACTAAATCAGGTGTTCACACTGGCCCTAGGCATTTTGTTTCCCAAGGCAAAATGTCATGCCCCGTACAAAAGTCCTTGCTCAAGAGGCATTGTCTGTCTCTTGATATACAAAGTTGATATACTTGATATACAAACTTGATATACAAAGTTCTTCTGTCCTAAAGGAAACCAATAGCCTTATTAATCTCCCCATGTATGTGAATGCAGAATATGTTACAGAATGCAATATATCCAAAATCCTAATCAGGAGTTATTGCAATCTCCATGTCTCTTTTCTGTGTGTGTTCTGTGTGTGTTCTCTTTCAAAAATTTCTCTCTGTATACAGAACACTAAGACTGCGAGCAGCAGTGAATATAAATACTGAATGTTAGAATCTCAGTCAGAAACATGTTTGCTGTCTGGCTGGAATGGCTAATGACCTGCTATTATTTTCCTACAAATGCTTTTTCTTTCCTGTCTTTTGCATGCGTCATGATCCAGTGTGAGTTTCTGGATTTGTTTCTACTGAACTCTGAAAACTGTAGGTTGCTGTCCGTACTGTTGACTAAACACTTTTAGATTCCTGATATTAGATATTAATATTTTTGTACATATATTTTTCTGGACAAGAGGTTTAGATTGGAGTAGACTTATTTTTTTAATGGACCAGTCCTTATGGCAATGTGGCTGCTGTCTCACAGGCCTCTGGAGCAAGATCAGAGATGTGCAAAAGTGGTGTAAAAGCCAAATAAATTAATGCCATTAAAATCCTTTGAGTAAGTTTTTGTAGAATGTATGCAAAACAGGTGGGAGTTGCAGTACTGAACATACTTAGCTTGAGACTGCATCTCATCACAATCAAGAATGTTGTGAGAATACTTGAACCAATATGCTTAAGATCCAGCACTTGGAAAATTTACTTTTTTGTGGGCACTAAAATTCCCACAATTGTCCTGGCACCACCTCGGCCTGGCTAGGAGATTTGGGGAGCTGTAGTCCAAACTTCCTAAATCTTTGTTAAGATCACACTACCATTTTGAAGCCATTTTCCTGTTGTGCATATGCTTGAGAGTAATTTCCATGAAATTCAGTGGTAACATATTTTTGTTTAAACATGTATAGAGTTTGGCTTCCTATTGAGAGGAACAGGTTTCCTACTCTACTGTGCCAGAAGCCAGAGGTGGAACTGTTGACACTAGTCAAAACAAGACCATTAAGAAAATGGCTACATTTGGATATAATGATGAACTCCAAAGAATTTGGCTTATCATTCATGACCAGGATTATGGTGCATCTGTGTGCTATGCTTGGTTCTTCCTGCCAGTGGAATGACTGTACTAACTAGAAATCAACAAGGAGGCAAAAGCTTCCTATTACATATGGATCCTGATTTTCCCTTCCCAAAACAGACCAGGAAGAGGAGACTCACTTCAGATTTTTGGTTTTAGATTCCGGTTTATTAGAAGAATGATAAACAAACAGTTTGGGTTTTTTGTTTGCTTTATTGTCAGTTGCTGGTTAACTTAGCTGTTCTGTTGACAGAAAAAGCCAAGCTGTGCTATATGCACCAGTACACTGTTTATTGAATGATAAACTAGAATTCTCAGCAGTTCTGCATGTCGCTATTTCTAAACAAAGCCAGTAATACTAAAGCACAATTTAGTTTTATGGGAATGATCTCAGCCTTCTTGGGTTCAAATAATCCTGCTCCCTCAAATACAGATACAAACATATAAAAAGGCTTTTGGTTCAATTGCATTGTAGCATGTAATTCAGACCCTAAACTTGAGTTAATTTCAGCTGATTACAGTTGAAGGAACCCAGCTTCATAAGTTATGATTTTACGTTTGCTTGTTTCTACTAATCCTAGTTCTGATGGACATTGTTGCCCCACAAAATCTTGTCCTGCCCAAGCACACTATGCTGATGGGAATTTAAAGTTTAATCTTTAAACAGAGGTTGTGAAAGTTACCTTTTTTTCTTTTTTTTAGACTGTGATTCCAGCAGAGTGAGGCATTTTTGGAAGCAGTTGTATGAAAAAAGTGACATTTTGAAGCTCAGAGTTTAAGTATGGATACATTAAAAAAATAAATCAGTGTAGCTCCTGGACACCGTGCAGCTCCAAATGCATTTTTGTGGCCCATCAAGTAACTCACAAGCAATAAATAAATAAAAAAACAAATAACATCATAAAGAATAGCCTTAAAATGCAGCCGAAAGTGGTGTTTGGCTCCTAAGTACTCCTAGTCCCCCGCTCACCTGAAAATGCTTTATGTGGGGGAAGGGAATCTCCTAAAAGACCCACATGTGTAAAACGGAAATTTGCTTCTGGTAACTTCCAGGGTTGATTTTCAGATACAAATGAGGAGGTGTTGCTTATCAGAAGAATGAAAATTTGTCCTCTCTGCAGGTACAAGAGCCCTCTAAGTGCCAGAACCTGGGGTGGGGGGCTACTCCCCAGCAGGATGTTGAAAATGCAGTGCAGCCATTTGCAGAGCATAGGAGGGATATGGAGAAATTACATTGGTCCCAGGGTCTCTTTAAGCAAGAGACACTGACTAATCAAGCACCTGGTGCCTTGAGATGCCTGTCTATAAATATTCCCGCAGCTCACTGGCAGCTTTGTTGCTTAACAACTGTCTGTCTTGGTGACAGGCAGTACTCTTTCATGTTTCATGTTCTTAGGACGTTGGACTGGCTACTTGTTGTGGGTCTTTTTTTCACTCTTTGCTGGGTTTGTTTATTTGGATCTCTGACTTGCTGCATAACTTTGGACCGGCTGACAACCACTTTGTTGCTCCTCCCTTCATCCTGTTGCGTAACCTGTGGCTGGCTTGGACTGACTTAACTACCCTGCAGCTCTTGCATTTCACCAACCACCTGCTCCCTGTAACACTTGCTGGCTGGAACACAGGACAAAATGCAGAATTCTACATTTAGGCCACAAAAACCAAATGCCAAGATATAGGATGTATCATATGTGGCTCAGCAGCACTACATATGAAAATGACCTTGGGATTATTGTTGATCATAAATTGTATATGAACCAGCAGTATAATGCTACAGCAAAGAAGGTGAATGCTGTTTAGTCTGCATTCCAGGTCAAGGGAAGTAATAATCCTACTATATTATGATCTCATTATCTGGAGTACTGTATTGAGGCAACAGGGATGATGAGAGGTATGGAAAACAAAACAGACGAGGAAAGGTTGAAGGAGCTAGATGGACTTGTTCAGCTTGGTGAAGAGAAGACCAAGGGGTGACGTGATTGCACTCCTTTAAATACCTCAAGGGCTGTCACAGAGAGGAAGGGACAGGTTTGTTCTCTGGTTCCCCAAAGGGTAGGACTAGGCCTCATGGTTTTGAGTTACAGGAGGGTAGATTTTGATTGAACGTTAGAAGGAACTTCTTGATAGTAAGAGGCAGTTCAACAATGGAACAAATTGCCCAGAGAGGTAGTGAGGTCTCCTTCTCTGACTGTCTTCAAAAAGAGGCTGCATAGTTACCAGCTGGGGATGATTTCTCTTGAGATCCTGCACTGAGCTGATGTTGATGGCCCGTGAGATCCCTTTCAACTATATGATTCTATGATTCTATAATCAAATGTTTCTCAATATAAGCTTTTTTTAATTTGGTAAGTTTCAAAGTATTTTTGTATATGTCAAAACTTGTATGTCAGCCAAAAGTTTCATGGAGTCATCAGTCTGGTTTGTTGCTGTTGCTTCTCTCTCTCTCTCTCTCTTCTACAATTTGTACTGTTATAATTGTGTCCTTTGGAAGAGGTCTGCTTTTGTGGTATAGCTCACCATGCTCCTGGAGTGGCATCCAAGATTGTATGTTGAAAAGATCAATATCAATATCAGAAACTTTGAACAGAACTATAATGCACTTCTGTGAATTCCTGCGGGTAGTGTACAGAGAATTGGGTTTATGGCAAATTCAATGCACTTACACTGGGTTCATAAAATAACCGCCCAGCCTCCCTGATGTGATGTGTTGGTACCTGGTCAAGATTTTCTTTCTAACTGTACTCTACTCTAGCTAATTTATTAAACCATAACTTGTCTCACAGACTGTCAGACAAACTGTGATTTGTCCAGGTTCTCCCTATCACTAAAAATGCTTGGCTGTGTCCTCAGCAGCCCCTGATGACTGGCAAGGTATCACCACCTCATCTGTGAGGTGCAGTATCCAAACGGTTTCTCCCTTGCAGATCTTCAGCCATCCTTGGTACATAACAAATAGGATGCCTCAAATAACCCTCCTTTACTGCTTTTACAGACTGTTAATCAGAATCCCTGCCGGGCATTTTTTAAAAAAAGAAATTAATCCTTCCCTTTGAAGAATCACACTTTCTGCTCGTGATCTACTTATATCCTGCCCACAAGGGCATTTTATAGGGCTGACGGGCAGATGTTGGATTGTTTCAGTCTCCACATCACCCCAATGTTACTGATCAGCAACCACTGGAATAAGGCGCTATTTATTTCTTCGTTGTTCAGCCATCTAAGTCCTGACTCCTATTTCCTCTCAGTAAGGATCAAAAAAACCAGTGATTTTCCCGCTTCTAAGTTCTTTTCTTTTCTTTTTCTTTCTTTTTT
The DNA here is from genome assembly GCA_948474755.1 of Ctenosaura bakeri. Lineage (NCBI taxonomy): Eukaryota > Metazoa > Chordata > Lepidosauria > Squamata > Iguanidae > Ctenosaura > Ctenosaura bakeri. The sequence goes on from CAOLHI010000706.1 coordinate 370,798, forward strand.
CTGCATTGTTTTCAGAGAAAAATAGCCTGAAAAGTATGCTACTTTTTAAAAAAGAAAATTAAGTGTTGGAAAGCTTTGTGAGATTAGTGGACTAATGGCTGAAGGCACCCCCATGGAATGCACTTGGCACACCCTTGTTCTAAAGGCCCGTTCTTGTGTTTCTTTGAAAAGATGAGGAGAGCCCACACATGTGCAGAAAAGCGCCCTTCTCTTTACAGATGCTCCCCCCAACATGTGGACTGCAGAGGACCAGTAAGTGTGGACTAGTCCCTGCCTCCCTCCAATTAAAACTGGAGGGTATGCCTGAATAAGGAATAGTATAGAATAGAATAATCCTGAAGCAAGATCAAGGCTGTGTAGATGGCTCATGGCTTTCAATTGTTGGTGCCAGATGCCACATGGGGCAAGGTAAAAGTTTAATCTCCTCTTTAGGAGATCCTCAGGCTTTTCTCTTATTGGATGCCATTCATTCTGGAGGGGATTGTCGGGGACAAAATGTGTTCATGGTCCCTCACCCTGAATTTTTCGGCTCTTGGCAGCATGGATGCTGTGGGGATGGGAAGTGTTTTACCTGCATACCCTCCATGGCAGGAGTTGAGAAAGATGTCTCTCCAGATATAGCTGGACTACAACTCCCATCAGCACCAGTCATCATGGCTCATGGACTGGGACTGAGATGATGTAGATTGCAGTTCAACTGGATTGCAATCTGGAAAGACATACTTACTCATCCCTCTTCCATGGCTCATTGCAGCCTACAAGTCTTCTTTTCATTTGCACATAACCACCTCATTTTATAATGTTTGGCATTTTGTAAGTTCTGCATAAACTCAATTATCTTCTGTTGCAGTGTCATAATCCATATATAAAGATAGCCTAGGAAACCATGTGGATGGAGGAACAGCTCTTGCTAAAAGCAAGGGCACTTAGCGGTGGAATGTGCCTTCCTAAGAAGCAATGTAGCAATAAATGTAACACAGAAGGAGTAAAGTAATCTAAGATTCCGTTGATGTTTTCCCTCCCTATCTCCAGAAAACACATTTTGGTTGTAAGATACTAAGCTGCTAGATGTTTTCTCACTGATGCTGCATTTCCAGAGAACATGGAGTGTTATTTAAAGCTGTCCTGTGCAGACCCAGACATTTTGCACTTAAGGCCAAAGAGATGCAGAGTTCATGTTCACTCTATCAGCATTAACTTTATTCAACAACTAGAGACTGCTGTTCAAGTGAAGGCTGTTAGAGTAATGAATAAATAATGTAAAAATCTGACTTGAAGGGGCTCTTTTCTTCCACCCCGCCTTACAGTAATCCTTGCTAGCTTGGTCATTTCTTGCTGGGTCTAGAGGTCTGTTGACTTCAGATTACTGACTATATACTGTGGTTGCAAATCAAATATTTCTGTGGCACTACGTCTGTCATAACTCACCAACAACTGCATCCATTTTACAGTTTTGCTTCCACTAATAAGTATGGATTTTGTATGTAGGGAATGAATTCAGCATCTTAAGTTGATTTCAAATAGAAATTCATTTATTAGGACTAGTAAAAAAAAAAAATTCCTAACACAAAGATACAGAAATATTGCACCATCTTGAGCTCTATAAATTTCCAGGCTGTTTTATTTAGCCAAACTGACTTCTGTGAGTTTTGTGAAGTTTTACTTTAGGTTGTGGATTGCAGCATTCTGAATCTTTACCAAAGTCAAAACCTTGCACTTGTCTGGAAAGAGAGTGCCTTTATCACACTACCGTCTGTCCACAACTGAGTTATTTTGGTGCAATTGTTGCACCAACTTTGTTCTCCTGAATGTCCATCTTTCTTCAGCAATGTTTTGTCTTCCATCAAGGTTCTTATATTCTCCCTTCCTTACTAGGTCTTGCTTGACAGAGTGTCCCAGAGCTGAGATAGGGAACCTCTGGCTGTTCAGGTATTGGTGGTTTACAGCTCCAGTCACCCCACCAGCTGGCCAGCCTGGCTGAGGCTGATGGGAGTAGGAGTCCAACAACTGGATAATCACAGGTTCCTCAGCCCTGCATTGGAGACTACCTGTAATTTTTAGCAACATCCTGCTTTGTTCTTTGTGAGACTTCTAAAGTTTGGGCAGTGTATGTTTTTAAAAAAGGATCTCTATAAAATCTTCTTTCCCTTAAGTTTAGGCTTATACAACTTTAGAATCAGAGTTTGCTATCAAAAGTGCTTATTTCTTAGCATCTCTGGGCTGTTATGTGTGTAACTGTTTTGAAGTAACAATCACATTTTTATAAATATCTGCCCGTCTCTTAAAATGCGATGGTCAGTTTGGAACAGTGCTGCCAGTCTGCAGTGTGTTTCCAGGAAACAGTGTGAGTACAATAAAAATAAGATAAAATGTGGTACTTGTCATGGGGACATTGGAAGACATTCTTACCACGTCAGATTAAGAAGCACTGCTGTAGATGACTAGAGGTCTATTTGTAGGGAGCATTTGAATTGCCCTTCTATATTTGGTAAACCTCATGTGTGTTCGTGTGGAGTCTGTTTCATTTATTTTACGTAAAAGATTTTTGTTCAGAATAAACTATGAAATGATTCACCTGAAAAAGCTTTTTAGTAGTGACAGATATCCACCAGGTTATTCAGTGAATGATGCAAACAAGCATTTTAGTATGTAAAGTCTTAAGAGAGTGTTTCCTATATTTTCAGTGTTGAAATTATAAAGTCTACTCTTCCTGTCTCTTTTTGTCTATGTGCATTCTTTATTAAGAGTTATTTCTTAATATGTAGACTTTTGTAGATGGAGAAGAGGCAGGCACTGCTCTATCACGTCTGGGCCTTGGAGGAAGAAAAGGGGAGGCAGGCACAGCCCCACCATGCCTGGAAGTAAATGAGAAAGTCCCTTCCTCTATCCTGGCAGCCATTGCCCTGGCCTCAGAGGGAGAAAAGGAAGAGGCAGTTATCTGCTGGCCTTAACTCCTTCCCACACTACCATTCCCTTTTCATTTAGTGTCATGACTTAATTAGATTATAAGCCTGAGTGCGGGGAACTGTTTTGTTGTTGTTTTACTTGTTTTTTTTATTTTATTTTTTTATTTTTAAATTTTTATTAATTATATAACTAAATCACAAATACAAAACAAGAAAAAAAAATTAAACACCATGTGATATACATAATAGTGAATTAAAAAAAATAATAATTTTTTTTCTTTTTCTTTTTTTTCTCTTCTCTTAAGCAATACTAACTTTCATTGTTATTTTGCACCTTTACCCTTAAATTTATAAATCTGTTCAACTATTATAATTTCACATTTAATTCAATATTTTTCACATCCCCTTTAATCTATTTCTATTGTTAATTCTTTTAACTTTTTTTTTTAAAAAAAACATTGACATCACTTATCCTTTTAAATCTATAAATCACAAGTTTAACACACACACCTACTAAGAATTACAAAATATACAACATAAAAGAAAAACAAAACTAAAACTAAAAAATACCCACCCCCCAGAGCCAACTTTTTATTTAATCCACTTTCCAAAATTGCCATTCTTCTTTTGACAGGGTAGTATTACTATCTCTTTTCAGAACTTTATCCAAAAATATTTTCCAAATTTCTTCAAAATCATTCCCTTTAACCAAACCTTTCATAAACCTAATTCTACATGTTAGTTTATCATTAATTGCAATTTTCCACACTTCGTTATACCATTCCTCTATTTGAAATTTTTCATTTGCTTTCCATTTTTTTGCTATTATTAATCTCGCTGCAGTTAACAAATTTGTTATTAATTCTTTCTTTACTTGAGTACACTCAACCTTATCATATATAGATAACAATGCAATATTTGGACATACTGGTATATCTGCTCCTATAATCTCTTTTATCTCTTTAAAAACCTTTTGCCAAAACTCCATTATCTTATTGCAATTCCACCACATATGCATATATGTACCAATTTCTTGACATCCTCTCCAACATAATCTTGAATATTTCTCATCTATTTGATTTAATTTCACTGGAGTCAAGTACCATTTCCACACTAATTTATAATAATTCTCTTTTATTCTTATTGATAATTTTTTTAAATGACGTTGTTTCCAAATTTTTCTCCATTCTTGTATATCTATATTTTGTACTATCTCTTCCTCCCACATTTTTCTAAGAAAATCCTCTTCTTGTTCTTTTGCTAATATTTTATATATTTCACTTGTAATACCTTTTAGTATTTCATTTTCTTGCATATTTTCTCTTTGAATAATAATTTGTTCAAATTTAGTATATTCTTTAAAATCCTTAACATATCTTTTCATACTCTTTGTCCATTGCTCTAATTGTATATAATTTAACCAGGATATTTTAGTTTCCTGCAATCTCTCTTTCATTCTATCTTTATTTATCATTATTTTCATCCATTCTTTTAATCTATAAATTTTTTGTTTTTTTATTTCTTTCTCTATTATTTCTCTTAAATTTATTGGAAATTTTTCCATCATCACTATCGGAGTTAATATTGATATATTCGGTAATAATTTTCTTTTATTTTTTTTCCATATTTCTATTATATTTTTTATAAAAGGATTTTCTATCTTCTCCATTTCTTTCTTTGAAAAATTCCTAAAAAATATATTTTCTAATTTTGTCTCAATATTCATATCTTCTATCTCTAACCAATCTAAATCACCCTTTCCTGAAACCCCCTCTATGATATATCTCTGTTGTTTTACTTGTAAAGTGCCCTTTCCACTGATAGTGCTATATAAACAGATGATGAGGATGATAATCATTTTGCATTTAGCTGTAAATGAAACAAGTTAGTGTCAATAATTAAACAAACAAGACTCCTCCTTCCACAGAAGGAGGGAACTGTACATTTTATAAAATAAGAAAACAGCTAATTTGTTGCCCAAATGCAGGTCTGGCTGTTTTGTTGTCTGGCTATTCAGTGCAGGTCTGGTTCATTTATTGTCCAAATGCATGTCTCTCAGAGAGGAACAGTGGTGACTTTTCTGCCTAAAAACATCCATGTAAATCTCTCTGATGTGGACCCCCGCAGTCTTTCCGGGGAAGGAAATCAAAGGAAAGAAAACACACAGGAAAGAGTTGTTGCCAAAATTAATTAGTTGGCCATGATGTGCATTGCAGATCTGCATCTATGTGATGATGGCTTATATTCCCAAGCAGGGAAAAAAGAGGGCAGCTCATCATTTTTGATATTTCAAGAACACCCCTCACTGTCCCAGTCTCTGGTATCCTCAGTGTGCTGCCAGGTTGCCAACTAGGGAACCAAATGTTGAACTGGCATGTTGGTGTGCTGTGGTAGAGATTTGTGAAGGAGATTTCTGAGGTTATTTTAATTCTTCCCTAAATTTTGTGTGTTAAGACTATAATCTCAGGGTGTTTCCCTTCTTCCTTGTGTGATCACAATTCTTGCTTTTTTGAGGAGTGGGGAGGGGAGGGAAATGAACCTGTTGTGGGTTTTTCAAACTGATTTTCTTTTCTTTCACCCTAGTATGTAAGCACCTCTCTCTTGCTTCTCATTGGGGCCCTTTGTCCTACAGAGTAGTTGGCATAGCCAACCTAAATTCAGCATTAGAAGCATGATGTATAGAGTACCACAGCTAGACTTCTGAGGGCTGTGGCATTCCTTTTGCTCTGTACGTGATCAAACTGTATTTGGGCATGCTTTCTTCATTAATCTTCAGTCTGTAACTTTATTGGCATTTGAATGAGATGTCCTTTTGGACTGTCGAGTAGTAACCCATATATTCAAATTAAATGGAGATTTAAATTCTACTATCATTAATGAATCAACTAATGACTTGTGTATTTTCATGAAAATCAGGATCACATCAGCATTCCGTAGTCCATTGCCATATAAAAGAGTTACAGCTGCACACTATAAATTTTGTTGATTCATTCAGATGATTAATAGAAGCTTGGCCTGTATAAAGGCTTCTGGGGGGGGGATTGCTGATTCTTGTAAAAAGAGGGAAAGGCCCATGGAGGTGGCATTTTGAATACTCATCTTAACAAATGGATCTTGTTTTGTTTTGTTGTTCCAAAGGAGTGTTGTAGCTTCTTGAATATTAGTATATTTCTGATTGTTTTCCATATTTTTCTTTGATTATATTTCCTACTTGCAATACTTATGGTCTAATGTCATGATACACTACCATGATGGATCATGCAATTCCAGTTGTGACTTATTGCGTCCATACTGCATAATCAAGTAGTCACATTTACCACATCTTAACTTGCAATGACTGCCTGAACTGAATTGCTAACTCAAGAAGAGTATGTAAATCCTTATGCTGAATTTGTTGTAATAAGTTCGCAGGAACAAGTATATTTGTGGGTGAATTTTTACTTGCCTTTCCACCCCATCTCTTTCTTTCTTTCTTTCTTTCTTTCTTTCTTTCTTTCTTTCTTTCTTTCTCCATTTTAGGTACTTTTAAACCATTCTATGGTCATTATACAGCCATATAAAATGCAAAATTAAATTTTAAAGTGTAACATTAGTACAAGAAAATGATATCAGAAGAAACCAAATATAATACCAAGATAAAACTAATAACAGAGAATGAAATGTTTCAGCATGTAAAATCTAATTAAAGCCAGAATCAGGAAGCAGAAAAAACAATAAAGATATTTACCTGGCAATGAAAAAACTATAATGAAGATGCCTGGTGTAGTTTTCAGGGAGTCTTTTTAAAGTAATTTTATAGTTCCCTCCCCTTCTTACATAAAAGTCACAAATTGTGTTGAGGCATATTTTTATACATATTTGGACTCTCTCTGCCTTCAGTTTGCTTGTTGACTTATGGCAAGCCATGAATTTCATAGTTTTCTTAGGAAAGGAATACTATGAGGTGTTTTTGCCAGTTTCTTCCTCTGAAATATAGCCTATACCACCTAGTATTTGTTGGCAGTTTCTGATCCAAGTGCTAACCAGAACTAACCCTGCTTAATTTCCAAGATCCGATGGGATTAGGTATTTTTAGGGTATTTGGATAACAGTGGTTCTTAAGCTATTGATGTTCCTGTGATACTTTTTTTTTGCTGGGATAGTGTTCTCATCATATATAAGAACTGCTAGTTACAAGTCAATATAATCTCATAATACAAGTCAGTAAAGTAGAACTGGGCTTCTAGATGCCCAGGAGTTAACTTATAGTGTGCTTCATCTTTGCACCTTTTCAAAATAGCAAGACCACTGGAGGAGGCTTAGCTGTAGGTCATTACATTGTATTCCGTAGTACCTCTGGACAAAGTACTGTCCCTGGGCTCCCAAGACCATTTCTGTGGCATGTGACTCAGTACACCCCAGCCCTGATTACCTCCCTCCCTCACTGTTTCTTTTCTTTCTCCTTTTGGAAAAACTGTTTTACTGCTCCTGGAGGCTTTTCCATTTTTTAAGTTAGCAGGAGCCAAACCTTCAAAGCCTTGAAATGTAATCTCCCCCTCTCCACAGAAAAAGGGCCCAAACCAGGAAGTTACAGTTCCGTTGAATTTAGGAAAATGATTTTTCAGTGCAGCCCATGGAAGGTCTCAGATACCAACAGCTGGATAATGGACCTTCTGTAGTTGCCCACTTCTGTATTAAATGGACTGAAGACATGGGGGGGATAGTTCCTTAAATTTAAGTTGCACCAAAGGAGATAAATGTTGCAAAATGTTTATATGTTTTTCCTCTTTTCACATAGTATATGGAAAACTGATTCCATGAATTTAAATCATTCCAGTCAGTGGTTTGTAAACTTTCCTGACATTTCTGTATTTCCCTCTAATATTTTTGCCACTGATTTCATCCAATAAATCATGTTTCTTGGGGAGTGTACTTAACATTTACTTCCTTTTGCAGATGGCTTTCAGGAACATGCCAAATGGCTTCTGGGGTGGAGCGGGGTACTGTTTCACCTTTTAATTTCACCTCTTCTTCACCAGGCAAAGATGCTACAAACCATATGGGGGGAGGAAGGTGACAATGTTAAGAGTGATAGGCCTACATTCTGTCTCAGATGCTACTCTTCTTCTTGGCCATCTGGGAATCAGAGACAAATGGCAATAAAAGACATGTGACAAAAATTAAGTTCCATTAGCAACAGAAAAGTAACCTCCCTTAAAATCTAGCTCAGTTAATATTCACCAGTGACATTTCAGTGTAAAAAGGAGTATGTGCAGCATGATCCTACTCACAAGGAAGTCCCACTGAGTTGCATGTGTTCTCTATGTTGGAAGTCTCTTGTACTTGCTGTGCAGAAACCTTTTTTGTGCAAGTTCACAGTTCTGTGTAGAGCAGTCATATCCACATTAAATACATTCTTGGCTCTTTGCTTATCTATTCAGTGCCTTCTAAACCAAGTTTTCGGCAGTTAAGCATGTGTGGTTGCGGATACACCTGCCTTTCTGTTCACCTCCTAATTTAAATTGCTTGTTTAATTGTTTTATTTAATTCATCAAAATTGCAGGAACTTCCCTGTTTGTGTGCAAGACATAATTGTTTTGTAATGTAATCCCTAGGTGCTAATTTTTCCCTTATAGTTAATTATGATTAATGCAAATTAATATATATTACTATCCTTGTAATTATTGTGAAAGTTAGGATGTTTGATTGCAAGACTTCTAACTGAAACCTCATTGGAGAAAGAATTCATTTTCTCCTCCCTTCTCAACCATTCTGAAGTAAATTCCTATCATTTCAGATTACTTCCACTGAAGTTGAGTGTGAAACTCCACTTAATGGAGAACCAGTATTGATAAGATATTTCCAAAGGATAGTTTGAACACTCTGTACATTGCTAAGGATTGTTGCCATTGGTATTTTGCCAAAGGGCATTGCTGGTGGACCCCTTCCACAGTGCCCACCACAAGATCTTAGTAGGGTTGGTGCCCCTTCAGAATAGATTTGATGGTAGAAGGGAAAGGAGGTATACTTATGCAACTTATTTTTTCATCATAGATTTATAGGCTTTTAATCCTGTTTTTGGTCACAACTAGAGCAGACCCACTGAATAAATGGAGTTTACATATGTGTTGGTGATTCACTGGGTTTTCTCTACTTGGAACTGATAGAGTGGCCCCTCCACTTTTGGGATACAGAACACTTCCAAAAGTTGAAAAACTGCAGATAACCCCACTGCCCAAGTGAGCAAGTGATGGAATGCACACATGTACCTTCCCTCCTTTTGCTCCCCTTTCCACTCCTTTCCAGGGCTCCCCCTCCTATTCCCTTGCCTTTTGCCTGGGTACACATGCCTTCCTTCTTTGTACCCAGGCAAAAGGCAAGCAAATGCAAGGGGGAGCCCTATGCATGGAGAAGATGAGCGTGCCTGGGCAAAAGGAAAGGGAATTCGGGGGGAGAATGGGGAGGGAAGGCACATAACGCACCTTCGTTCTCTGTGCCCAGGGTTCCCCCCCGTTCGCTTTCCTTTTGCCCAGGTGAAGAGAAGGAAGGCACACATGCCCAGGCAAAAGGCAAAGAAATGGGGGGGGGTGAGAATGGAGGGGAAGGCGCTTGCATGCCTCATGAATAATCAAATTCATTCAGATCAAACCCATGAATGTGGAAGGAGGACTGTAGCTGAATTTAGGCCACTATTTGTATAAGTGGGGAAGTGCTCTCTTGCTATATATGTACAGTGTTTTACACCTCTTTACTCTTCAAAGGTAATTAAGGAACCAGTTTTTCTGCTAGGGCACATGGTAGGACTGGCTTGAATGCCAACATTTATTATAGGGATTATGCATTCCTCCTTTGGCATTGTTCAGAGGAAAGAGTCTGAAAATACTTCTACTAAACCACATACTTGTGGTGGTCCTCTGTACCTGGATGCTTGGTCAGTTTCACAAAGAAAATGTCAGTTTTCATAGCCTAAAACAAAGATGAGCTGTTTATGGCCCTTCAGATGTTGATGAGATGTGACTCCCACCAGCCCCATCTGGCATAGCCAATGGTGAGGAGCACTGGGGATCATGGTCCATCAGAGTTTTGGAAGAATAGCAAGTTGACAATCCCTGACCAAAAGACTTCTGCAGCTCTGCAGCAGGCTTAATCTTGTGGAGCTTATAGAAGTTGTCTAGAGAGGATTGCCAAGACCGTATTACACCCAGGTTCTAGTCTAGTGTAGCTTCATATATCCGTTGCTGGACACAGTTACTGAATAAAACTGTAAAGTCACATGTAGCATGACTGTGGTACTGTAGTTTGAATGCTGGACTAGGACTCTGGGACACCAGGGTTCAAATTTCTGCTCAGCCATGGAAATGTTGGGTGAATCACATTCTCTAAGCATAACATGAAGGCAGTGATAAACTCTACTTAATAAATCTTACCAAAAAAACTCTATCATGAGGTTGCCGTGAGTCAGAGTTGACTTGAAGGCCCATGGGAACAACAGAACATGAACATGAGATACTTCAGTGACCTCCTCTCCTTCTTTTGGCCTTTCAGGTCCAATTTGCAACAATTAGAAAGATGTTCACATGGAGGATCCATAAAAGGATGAGAGATGTATGTGGGTCACTGCTGTGGCACCTTAAAGACTCACAGGTTTATTATAGCACTAGCTTCTGTAGCCTAGAGCAGCCATTTTCAACCTTTGGTCTTCTAGCTTTTCAGGACTTGAGTTCCCAGAGTCCATCATCATTGGCCAGGCCAGTTGAGGCTTCTGGGAGCTGAAGTCCAGAACAGTTAGGGGATCAAAGGTTGAGAATGGCTGGCCTAGAGTCTGTTACATAAGACATATGAAGTTTTTATCTTCATTGTTATCTTTCTGAATATTAAATACTTCTAAATGATACCTTTTAAAATTAGTGGAGTTTTAATAAGATAGCTTGTTTAATTGCATTTTACTTTTTTTATCTTCACGTTTTGAATTTTATCTTGTTTTAACCTTGTTGTAAGTTGCCTTGGGTCCCATTTCAGGAGAAAAGTGCATCTCAACCAAATAAAATGAAATACTAAGTTCCATCCTTGGTGGGCAAATAGATTTGTCTATGTGTGTTCTCATGCATTAATATGAAGGGGATTATAAACATTGGGGCAAAATGCCCACAAAATACAAAAAGGCCAGTCTGTGGCAGTTCGCAATGAGCACAGTCACCATTCACACAAACTGTAATTAGTGGCAACCTAATAGTGCTAATTTGAGGCCCCAAGCAGAACGTCTCAAAATACTGAGTTTCCAGTTCTTTTTGTTCTGATTGTACCAGCTTATTCTTGAGTTTGCATCACATCCTCTCTTGAAATATTCCAGGTTTCTCTCCCTCTCTCATCCTTCCCCACTCTTCACATCATGCCATATTTCAAAATTGATTTTCGCCAGCTTCCACTGGGCCTTTTTTATTATTATTGTCATAGTCAAAGTGTTACTAAAGTGCTTTACCAATACTAAAGTAGTTAAGTATTAGGATCATTTTTATTTTTAGTGCTAACATTCTTCTTTCCCTTGCTTGATCTCTGTTGAACCCATGTTCTGAAAACAAGGACTGTGTTTTACTGGCAGCTACTCAGAGCATCTTTAGGCGCTCTGAGACGGTAGAAATGCACAAGGCAGGTAACTAATACATTTCATTTTGGAATGTACTGGGTTAATTTAAATAGACCTAGGAAGTGGACTAAAAATTATTTGGTAATGCTGGGAGCTCCCAGGAAATATTTTGGATGAAGAAAATGTCATATGGATCTCCAAAATAAAACTATTTTTTATGGGAACAATCTGGTGTTTCTTGAGAGTCTTTACCCACCTGGAGGCAGCTTTTGTTAAGTTAATTAATACCGATACAGTGGTATTGCCTCCATTAAAGCTTAAGCAAACAGACCGGACTTCTTTGTTAGTTCTAATGCTGCAGTTTCAAGCTGAAGTCTCCCTTTGAGGTTCCTTTGTAAGTGAATGGACACTTTCAGATGTGCAGTGGCCTTCCCTGGGATACCAACAATATCTTCCGCTGTGATTTCTGACTGTCACAGTTTTTGATGTCTGTTTATTTTTTTCCATCTGTTGACCTCTATATCCTATGAAGAACAGAGAAAGATGTGTATGGATTCCTTTGTTCTTACACCACTCTAGGTCCCTCTATGTGGTCCTCAGGAATGACTTGATACAGTAGGAAGTAATAGGAGGTAGTAACAAGCCCTAGCAACTTTGTCTAGTGAAAAGACAATGAAACTGCTAGTGATTGTTTGAATCCATGACATTATAAAATATATTCACATTTTAAATTTAATTAGGTATGGAGACTGATATATCTGTGTCATCTCTGTGGGAGGCAGCAACCCTATTTTGATCTGCTTAAAGATATTTGTGGCTGAATTGAGACTCTTTTCTAATTCCTTTTTAGTTTCTAATATATTCTATTAGGAATACAAGAGGCATTTGGTTTTGTGTTAATTCGTTACATTTTACTGTGCTCAAAGTTTATCAAACTGCAAAGTATGGAAATAGTCCACCACTGATGCTATATTTTCCTTAAGTGCAAATTTTTAAAGTTGCTGAATGAAGGTGAAATATGAGTTTTAACTTCCTTTCAGAATTCAGTGACTAGTAATTCTTCGACATCTTGATACTGTCTCAAGCTGTCCCTTTCTCTTCTCATCACAGACAGATGCAGGCACACTCAGAACGTACTATGTCATAAATTTCTGTAGAGAGCAAAAAAAGGAATCTTGTGAAGAATAGGGTTTGTAGTTCTGCAGTGCCAAACTCAATCATGAAGCAGCCTTTTAAAATTACCCTTTCTTGCCAAGACTCTTTGTCATTGTTACATGCTCAACATGTTTCTTGCTATTTATTTCCAAGACAAGCAACTGGCAGAACTTGAAGCTTGACTACAGTGTATATAGGAGTTATTGTGTATTTGCTTCTTACAGCAGTTTTAATTGGCTGCATTTTTCATATCAGTTGTCAAGTCCTTTTAGAATCCTGCTGACTGGCTTTGGTGAACCCTCTGTGCTGCGTTTTCTCCTCTTTACACCAAACCATTACTCGTCTCAAAGAAGTGTGAAATGTGTATACTCTTTCTTCCCAAAAATTAGAACACAGAGAGAGAAACATGAAGGGGAAATTTTTTTTTTTGGTATTGTAATTTGGTATCTAGTAAATGCTCACTCTGTGTCCTCCAGCACCTTTCAGCTATGAAGCTTTACTCTCCCTCCTCTTTTATTCTAATTTTTATTGTTATTAGATCAGTCTGATGTTTTTGGTTTATTCACAATTGTATGGATTGATATTTCTATTATGTTTTTGCCTCTCAACACTATGGTTATTCACAGGTTTTCCTATTATGTTGGGGTTTATTTTGTAATTGTTCCATTCACTGCTGTTCATTTGATATGTTATGAGCCACTCTGGGCAACATCTTTTGGGCAAATAATGTAACAAATAAATTGAGATGGAATAGGATATGCTTAGTTACCCAATCCCTGATATATATATGGTGCCTAACCTATCCATGTGAATAAAAGGATGGATGAGTAGATGCTTCTGTTGATAAGTGTCTGGGGAGATGGGATTTCTTCTTCATTCTAGATTATTGTCAATTGCATGTGCCATTACAACACTAGTCCCCTTTGTTTACCAGTTCTGAAACCTATAGACAAGATCAGTCATATACATTGGAGCCAACTAAAGTTTAATTTTTCTCCCAACCCATCTTATTCTTCCATGCTTTCCATAAGACCCCAACCTATCCAGGATATTAACAGCTTGGTCTGAGCTTCTTAAAACAGCTGTAGCAGTGAACATGTGTGGCTAGCACACATGCTTTCAGCGAGCCATTTGAACTGTGTCCCCCACGTCTAAAATGTGTGGTTGTTTGGTGCTATCCAGACACATGCCATTCTACCTTGATAAAGTAGCCCAAGACCAGATGATTTCAGGGGTGCAAGAATGAATATAATTCCTCTAAGCATGGAAAGGTTTGTGTATTTGGAAAAAAGGGGGAATGCAGCAGAAATCTTCCCTGCTACTTTCTAACATTCTCTAGACCTTGGGACAGATGAGGTCACTGCCTCTACCTTGACTTTTTTGACACCTATAAAGGCCTGGAGAGAGATAGAAAGGCATGTTTCCTTTAGTTGCGCTACAGTCTAGAGAAAAGAAAAACCTCTTCTTTTTTTCTTCCTTTTTCTAGTCAGCCGTAAAATGATCAGCCTCTCCCTTCAATTAGTCTTTTTCTGTCAGTTGCGCTCAAGTCACTCCTGCTGATTTTGTCCACTCCACAGAACAACTGAGAGAACTCCACACCTCTTCCACTCCTGAAGACTTGTATGGGAAGGGGGGACAACTGGTTGGTGAAAACAAAGTGGGGAGGGAGCTGGCTAGACAACCAATATGGCCCAGTAATAGTGCACCATTCTCTTTAAGATATACAATACATTTAGTGCCTCTTTTAAAAGGACACAATAATATAACATTTGGTTCTGTTTTGTCCTCTGTGGCTACAACATCAAAACATAGAGAGCCCCTATCAACCCTGGCTGAGCCCCGCTTCTCCTACAAGAAGGTTCCTTATAATTACTGTGAAAATACGATCTGAGTAAATAAGTAAGTCTGTATTTGATCTAACATCATATTTCTATAAAGCCTTCAGCAAGACCCTATGCTAGATGTCTACAAAGCAGACCAAAAAAACAACAAAACAAAAACCTCAGCCCCCAAACCAAACCCTGTCTTAAGTCGTTCCTGCCTAAATATAACCCTTTATTGCTGAAAGCAGCAGTCCTCTGTGTAACAAACAGAACTTGGCTACCCACCAGGTTCCTTTAGTAAAGGATTACAAAGTGTGTGCTATTCAAACCAGTCCTACTGTGAAAGTAGGCGGACTGTTTTGGAGCCACAATATGTATTCACGCTCCAAGATTCTAGGTACTGTTTGTATTTCTGTTTCAAAATAGCATGGAAAAGACTGGTATAATATTTTGCTAATGATTGGATAGTTCTTCAAGCCATCCAATTTATTTGAACACATTTAGCTGCTGCTGTTGAAATGAGATGTATGCCAAGCTGTTAAGAAGCTCTCACCATGTTCTAAGCTAGTTTTATGTATTTTTTGATTGTTTTAAAAAAGAAACAGCCAGGCTCTTAATTAACCTTTAAGCTCTGCTGAAGTGTTAGTATATTTCTTACATGCTGGTGCCAGGTAAATAGTTGTGAGGACTCAGTTAAGACATGACAGTGAGTCTAGCTAGCCATAATTTAGAACCCAAATTAAGGTTTGAGTTTTTAAACTGTGTTTTATAGCTGTTTGTTTGCTTGTATTGCTTTTCTTCTTGGTATCCAGTTTTGCAGTTTTGTAAATTTGTTTTGCTCTCCATGGTGCAGTAGCCTTTAAAACCAGTGCAGTGGCTGTAATCATAGCATTATCAACTCAGAGATTACTCAGAACCATGGATAGCACAAATTATGGTTTGTGAATGTGTTCAAGTGATTGGATGGCTCTTTGGATCTGGTTTTGGATCAAAAGATAACTTCCTGTTTGAAAAAAGTTCTTTCACTCATGGATTGGAATTTTTACACTTGTACTTGACTGTTGTAAAAACAAACAAACATAGAATAAGTAAATCCAAGAATATTCTTCCAGTTACGCAACAGCTTTCATGATTTCATGCAGAACTGGAAATATGAGGACTGCTATAGCATCTACATTTCTAAGATTCTATCTTGTTGATTATATTCATATTGTGGGGAAAATAGCTTTGAAAGCATACTAATGGGAAAAAATAATTTTATGATTATTTTCTTTGTACCTTTTGCCCAGTATCAAATCTGTCTGTGTTTCTGTCTTATTGACTTTCTGTCTTTGTCTCTCTAGCACTGTGCAGGATTTCAGCATTTACACATTTTTAGAATTGTATTAGTGACTATTTTTCTACCTTCTATTGCAATATTTTGACTTGAATCCATAGCCTGCCTGCCTGCCTCCCTCCCTCCCTCCCTCCCTTCCTTCCCCTTTTTGCCTAATCACAAACTGTGGTTTGTCAATTCAGACAGCATTCCAAAGCATAATTAAGCCTTCTTAATCATGGCTTGATTTGAAGTTTAAGCCACAATGTTAATCCTGTGTTCTTGAACAGAACTAGAGCACTACAAAATGACTATTTGCATTGATAGTTATTTTAGTGTATGTGTGTGGGAGTGTGCTTAAATAATTACTTGTTTAATTGTTAATGGTGGAAGAAGACATACAAAGAACGTGGATTACCTATAGAAATTCAATTTCCTATATTTTACAATTAGCAAGTAGTTAAAGTTGTTGGTTACATATTTCCACTTTCATATGCATGCTAAATAATCGTAGGCAGGTGTTCTCCTTTTGTGTAGGTTATTTTCTGGCCCCATTTTCAGAGTGACTAGAACAAGCACTATTATTTGCTTCATTGTAAGTCTTTATCACTTTAAAGTGATTGAATTATGACAACGTTAGAGTATATATGCAAAGTTTATGGGTTGCGGATCACACCAAAATTTGAAAGTTCATAGCCAGGATCAACCACTGTCTACCTTCAGCAGTATGGTTTAGTCAAGGCCCTGAACTTGTCACTTGTTTCCATTTGCTTGGAACCTGTGCTCCCAACACAACTGTATGGCTGTCTTTGGACAGAACTGGGGTAGCATCTTCAAGGCTGCAAAGCAGCCATAACTGTGCTCACTTCTTTCCCTTTAAGCTAGTAAAATGCATGGCTTGCCAGCCAGAATTCAAGCCCTTATGGGTTGAAGAATGGCAGCAGGAGTAGGCTAATTGCACTTTCGATGTTGTGAGAAAATGGCTAGCCTTGATCTAGAGAAGAGACTACATATTCAGTTTTAGAGCTCTTTGGAGAAAAGGCAGGGTATAAATGTTGTAGTGTAATGTAAAGTTTTGCCAGGAAACTTACAAAGTCCTTGACTTCAAAAGTATTTGAGCGCTAGTGCTTGCAGCACTCTAACTTGGCTGTCAATGTAGTTAGTGTAGCCTTTCAATTAACACTTAGATCACTTATTTTATTTGTGCGTGGATAACTATTGATTGATCTAGAACACCAGATGGGGATACTGGCTTTAGAGAAAAAAGTGCTTCATATATAATAGACTTTGCTGGTTTCATTTCCAATCTGAGAGCTGTCAGAGTTCTACTTTCTCTGGAAGTCACACTCAATGGCCTGGAAGCTCTGTACACTATTTTTTAAAAATGCAATGTCACAAAGCTTCATCAAATTCTTCTTCAACTTGGAAGGAGGACTGTCCCTATAGTCTCACCTGAAAAACTTCTCACTTTGCCACCTCATTCTTCTCTATCCTCTTTTATACTATGACTTTTAAAAACTGAAAACCTATCTTCTTTATAAAAAATTGATTTTAGCTAAGCTGCTCTAACAGTTCTTTTGCCTGAGGAGAGGAAGAAAATTGGTTATAGTGGTGGTTGCTTGTGTTTGTTCACTGGAAATAAAATCCAACACCCCTGGGTACATGGGTGTAGTGACTTACCCCTAGAGAACCTCAGCTCCAGCAAAGTCCTGCCATCTAAAAAATCCCATAGAAGAATCAAATACAATAAATCTGGGGTAAAGGATGAGAGTGCAGTCAGTTCTAAATGGAGTCACTATTGGATCTATGACTGTGAACAATGATGGCTGTTGTCCATGATTCCACAGGTGGACAGGGTATCAGATCTAGGTTTTAGTTTGAACTTCAAGAAGCTATTCAAGGTACTGAACCAATTTTGAGGATAAGGTTCAGGACCCTAGCTAGATCCTTTAAAATTCAGACTAACCACAGCCTAAAATCTAGACCGCAGAGAAAGTGTTCCAGCCCTTTAGCTGATGTCTTCCAGCACCTCTTCACTTCTGTGGTAGAAATGAGTCCCTAAGCAACTAATTCCACCTAGACTAACCTGTGGCTGACTCTCCAGGCTCAGTGAAAACCTCAATCCTAGCCTTGGTGAGGCTAGTGAAAAATGGTCCCCCAAGATCTATATAACGCAGAAATAGACAAAAAAAAAAAGCAGTGTTCAGGTATGACCCATCTCTTGTCTTAATAGCTGTGAGAACTGTATGCACAGGTTGGTAGCAGGAAGTTTTTACTCTACCATTTCAAGTTGCCATTTCCAGTTTTTATCTGCCATGTTGAACTGAAACTACTGAATACAAATTAACCTTATCAGTGCCACTAAACTGCTATTAGTGTTTGGCTATGATACTGACAAAGCCCTGGAAACTATTTGCCTTGTGACAGAGGCTGTACTCAGTATGCAGCACCACATCATGCACAGGCAGCCTTGCCAATTTCTATAATAATGTACATCTGCCTGTCCTTAGTAATCTATACTGAGAAAATGTAGAGATCAAAGCCGGTCTAATACAGCATTCTTACTTGGAGGTAAGCTCAATTGAAATCTGTTGGCATCTTTTTTCCAAGTGAAGTAGTTAGGATTCAGAAGCCATCCAGTAAAGGTCAAAGAAGCTGTTGCTTTGCTTTTTAACAGCTTGGTGTAATTTTCTTTTCCAGCTCTTATGGGAAACTGTTTGCATCACATTTTATTATGCAAGAAAGTAATTCATTGGCCAATAAAGCAACACCTGTTAACCTAAAAATTCTCCAGCTTTCTAGCTTTCTTCCAGGAATTTTGTGTTGTATAATGATGAAACCTAACTTCCAGGAATGGAGAAAAGTTATTCATTTAGTTTGTATTTTACAGGAAACTGACCTGTTTCACAGTTTCCATACTAATCAGCACGTTGTTGTCTTTTGGATCCCACTTTTCTCTGAATTTTGCGATACAGTTCCAGGCTTAAAAACCTCATTAATAGTATATACATAAAGGAAAACTGGGTACTAAAATACATATATGAATGAAAGAAGTGCATATATTAAGGAAAGAGGTATACAAAATGCATCTGTTATATACAAACATAAATGCATTTTTTTTCATTTTCAAAAATAAACAGGGAAGTGATGTAAAAAGTGGATAGATCGGGCTTATCCAGACTTCTGAGTGCATGTGAAATGGACAGATGCCGGATATGTACTGACTAATTACCATTCCTAAGTGCTTCCACATTTTTTAGCTAGGATTTGTATAGCACAGTTTTGTCTCAACACGTAATGTGATTCAAAAGTAGTACCAAATATATAAAAATGTGGTCAGATTCTGTTCTATTGGAGAAGGGCAGAATTTGAGTTTGTATAAATGAGGTACCAAATTGCCCTTGAAATTTCTGTTTAAATGGATATCAAGGAGTAAAGCTGTGACAGACTTTGGACAGCTGCTTACTCTGGTCAAGTAAGCCAGAGCTGGGACCATTTATGAGAAAAACATTCAACAAAGGACCCTCACTTGGGCCCCCATCAACCTTTTGGGGTCTATCAATAACTAGACAGCAAATTGCCGCCGGGGCAGCCTGTCGCTTCTTCTTTAGTTTGTTTATAGTAGCAGGCTGGCAACATGAAGAAGTGAAGAACCACCTGCTGGACAGAAGCAGAGGTATTCTGGGCCAATGCAAAAGGAGAGCAGTTGCAGCCTTGCTTGGCCCTTCAGTTTTGAGTTCTGCTGGCCTACCATCCTAGTGTGTAAAAAGCAGAAAAATATATATAGGGAATTTTGTTGAGCCACACATTTTTATGGCTGGCCTGGGCACTGAGCTAGATGGACCAATAGTTTTATTCAATATGAGGTGATTTCTATGTTTAGATATACAGTGGCCCCTCCACTTTCGCAAGAGTTTGTGCAAAGTGCGTTAAAAATATTATATACTTTTGATAGCGATAGCAGCAGCATGTGCATACTGCTTATCAACTAAGTGCTCTCTAAGTGGTTTACAATGTATTAGCTAATTGCCCCCAACAAGCTGGGTCCTCATTTTACCGACCTGTGGAGAGATGGAAGGCTGAGTCAACCTGGAACCCAGCAGGATTGAAATTATACCCTTGTGGCTGCAGTACCAGCATTTAACCACTGTGCCACCAGAGTGTGGAGATGTGGAGAACGTGCGCTGAGGCAAAGGCAAGGGAATGAGGGAGAGATGTGCATGCCTTCCCTCCTGTTCCTTTGCCTTTTCCCTGAGCCTGCCTTCCTTCCTTCACCACGTCCAGGCAAAAGGCAAGAGAATGGGAGTGTGAAGGCACACGTGTCTGCCCGTTCTTGTACCTTTTGCCCTGGTAAGCATTCTCCACTCCTGGGCAAAAGACAAGGGAATGAGAGGAGGAACACTGCATGTGGAGAAGGAAGGCATGTATGTGCTTTCCCCCATTCCCTTGCCTTCTGCCTTGGCATGCATTCTCCAGGCTTGGGCAAAAGGCAAGGAATGGGTCACATACACACCTTCCTTGTCCATGCAGTGTGCTCCCGCTCTTATTCCCTTGCCTTTTGCCTGGGTGCATGTTCTCTGCTCTCAAACAAAAGGAATGGGATGGGGGAGGGGAGGCAAATGTGATTCCTCCCATTCTCTTGCCTTTTTCCTAGGTGCGGAGAAGGAAGGCAGGCACACCCAGGCAAAAGGCAAGGGAATGGGAGGGCACATGTGCTTCCCCCTTCCTTGCCTTTTGCCCAAGCCCAGAGAATACGTGCCAAGGCAAAAGGCAAGGGAATGAGAGGGGGAACACCGCATATGGCAAAAGACAAGGGAATGGGAGGGCACATGTGTTTCCCCCTTTCCTTGCCTTTTGCCCAAGCCCAGAGAATGCGTGCCAAGGCAAAAGGCAAGGGAATGGGGAAAAGGCACATACATGCCTTCCTTTTTCACGTATGGTACTGCTCACATTTCCTTGCCTTTTGCCCAAGAGAAGAAATGCACACACACCTGGGCAAAAGACAAGGGAAAGGGAGGAAGAGAAAGAGCGGGGAGGCATGCATTCATCTTGGGAATAGTCAAATCCGTGAATGCAGAGGGAGGACTGTATCTGTATGTCCCATGTCTCTTCCAAGCCATAAGGTGAGTTCTTGTGATGTTATAAAGGTGTATGCACAGGAGGAGCTGTTTGTCAATGGGAAAAAGAACTTTGTAGATCTAAGGCCAATGGATGAATTGAAGGGGGGAACCCAAAGAAGCAAAGAAAGCAATGAAGTTATATGGACATTGGAAACATGTAGTCTTCCTGCACATATTGCTTCTTCAGCATGGTAAAGAAGCAGCCTGGAAAGTTCATGAATATGGTTAGATAACATGAATAAGCTCTGGTTGTATGCTGTGGTCATATTTAGCATACTGTATGTTGTATCATCACTTCACTGCTCTGCATCTCATGAAGAAAATAGTAGTGCTGAAAACCCAACTCATATGTTTAGGCCTGGTGGATCACCTTTTTTTTTTTTTAAGACAAGTGAAATGTCCATTATGTCCAGAAAAAGAGCGGTGTCATGCATGTGACCATATATGTTCAATAGCCAATAAAATCTCTGTTGTATTCTAAAACAGTTTTATTCAGTATAGAACCTTATGAAATAAGTTATATAAGATACATTTAATCTCTTTTGTGTTCTAATGCTATCTTGGCAATTGGCCCAAATGTATTAATAAGGAGGAGCAATGTGGAAGAAAAGCCGTGAAGTTCCAAATTAGAAGATTTAGACTTGCACTGCCCAAACATGTTACAAGGATATTACAATGATTTAAACCCTTGTCTGTACCCCTCAAAATTTTGGGAATAATAATTTGTGGAGGTTTGCTAACCATTTAGAAAAAGATCCATCATCTGCTTCACAGAACTACAGTTCCAGTTTTGTTTGTAGGGATGGAACAGCTATTAAACAATTTAAAGTCTGCAGTGCGAATGTGCCCTTTTAAGCAGCAAAACCATTTGCCACCTGTCTATCAATTAATTGCAGCAGTACATCCTAGCAAGATGTCACATGTCGCTGGCAACATGTTTTGTGTCATTACAGTGAAGCATTATTTGAGGCTTCTTTATTGGTGCCTTTCACCTCTTGGTCACAGTGCATTGATGCTAACAGTTTTGCCCACTGCTTCATATGAGCTGCTTGAGTACAATGTCAGGAAACAAAATACAGATTCACGTATTGATTTCTTTAGCCATTATATTTTTATATGGATGGGTGCTTCACTCTTCCACAGCAGCTCACATCAATGCAAAATTTCCAAGCTGGGTCAGAGGATGCATCTTAAGTCTGTTGCAACAAAACCGTATGCTGTTTTGAAGACTAACAAGTTTTACCTTCAAGTAAGCTTTTCTCGACTACAATTCATTTCCTCAAATGCAGTATTTTTCTTAAAAGTACAGTGTTTATGTATCAATAAAAAAGAGACCCTGCTTTCTCATCAGGTTTACAAATTTAAAAGAAATGGCCTAAGAGAGAAAGAAGAGTGGATCATATCTCTGAGACCCAAAAGTGGTGAGCTGTAAGTGGGCATTTAAAGCCAGGCTCATCTTCCATTGCTTGAATAGCAGTTGGCGTTCTTCACATAGTAATTAGTGGCTCTTGCAACTTTGGCAGATGGATGGGGCCAGCAGGCTCTTTCCTTCTGGCTTCTGCAGTTCAAACCCAGTTGCCAGCTGGGGGAACAAAGTATTCTTTCTGGCAAGTAGGAAGCAGCAAGTTTCCTGTGGCTATAGGTTGGTCTCTCCCTTGATTTGCTGTTATTCTAAGAGACAGAGGGTGCAACCTTGCTGTGGTCCTTGAAGTCTCTTGTCTGATGGCAGAAGCCAGAGGCCTCTTCCTATGTACCCTCCTGCCTCAGAGACACTGGGGGTTGAGGCTGTGTGTTTCTTCTCTTTCTCTTCTGCCACTTGTGAAATAAGCACCCCCATGCAGTCATTGCTTGTTATTATTTCTACTTCTAAAGTTAATGGGAGCAGAAATCTGACCCGTTTTCAGTTACTACCCATATGGTAGTCATCAGAGCAGTAAAGAAAGATGCAGTAGAGATTTTTGCATGCACATTTTTTGCATGTGCTTTATTTATTATTATTCACTTGAAGTTCATCAAGGTGATGAACAAATAAGCACCAATTAAAACAATACTAAGATAAAAACATTTTTAAAACTCCTGAAAATGCTCTGAAAACTTCTAAAAGCAGCCTAAAAACAGTTCTAGAATCCAGTTTTGAAACAGTTAAAACAGCAGTTTCCAACACTCAGTGTCATCTGTTTTGGCTTACCACCAGAAGCTTAAAAGAGATGGAGCCAGCCTAACTTCCTTGAGTTGGGAGTTCCACAGCTGAAGCAGTGCTACAAAGAAAGCCCTGTTATGTGTATGCCACCAACCTAACCTCACAAGATGCTGGGACATGCAACAGGTCCTCTTTTGAAGATATCAGATTTCTATCAGGCTTAAATGGGAAGGGGCAATCTTTGAAATATTCTGGCCCTTCATCATTTAGCGCTTTGCAGGTCAACACCAGCTCCTTGAATTGAGTCAAGTTTGCTGCTTTTTGCACTAGCTGCAGCTTCCAAACACCTTTCAAGGGCAGCTCCATGTAGAGTGCATTCTTATAGACTAATGGGGAGGCAACTAAGGCATGAACTACTGTGGTCAGATCTGCCTTCCTCTAGAAAGGGTGCAGCTCATGAGCTAGCCAATGCTGGGCAAAGATGCTCCTAACCACTGCAGTAATCTGGTTTTCCAAGAGCAGCTCTGGGTTCAAGAGCACCTTCAAGCTACAAACCTGATCTTTCAGAAGGAGTGCAACCAGAACAGTCTGTGATCCCAATCCCAGGTTGGTTTTCCTATTGGCCAGCAGCACTTCCGTCTCGTCTGGATTAAACTTCAGTCAGTTCACTCACATCCAGTCTTTTACTGCATTCAGATAATAATTCTGTACTACCACAGCCTCCCTGGCATCAGCTGTAAAGGAGAGAGAGAGAGCTAGGTATCATCAGCATACTGATGACACCCAACCTCAGAGTTCTGGATGACCTTTCCCAGCTGGCTTCGTGTAGATTTTAAAAAGTGTAGGGGACTGTGGAACCCCACAGACTAATGGCCTAAAGGCTGAACTACAGTGCTTCAGCACCACCCTTTGGAAATGTTCAGCCAAGAAAGACCAGAACCAATGCAAGGCAGTGTCCCCAAGACTGATATTGCTGAATGACCCAGAAGGATACCATGGTTGATGGTATCAAATGCCACTGAAAGATCCAGGAGGACCAACAGGGACACACTCCTCCTGTCCAACTCCTGGTATAAGTCATCCACCAAGGCGACCAAGGCTGTTTCTGTCCCATAACCATAATTTCTTCTTGTGTGTGTGTATGTACATGCACATATATGGGTGTTTTGAGGTTTATTAAGATGAGGAACATTTGTCCCTTAAAATGTTTTGGAGTACAACGCCCATAATCCATTAGCGTTAGCCAAGGCTTTTTTAAAGTTAAAGTCGTGGTGATTCCACCTTGGATACTTCCTTGCTCCACATGGTGGCAAACAGCCATGCATTCCTGCACTCTTCCAAGGTCATTGCTTCCACTAGAATCTTTATTGGATCCACTTTAAATATAATTTTACTGAATACAGTTTAGGATGCTATATGTTGTTTACTCTATATCACCGTCCAGCACGCAAACACATTATGGTTACAGATATTTGCGAGCAGTAGACTCTCCTCCTTTGGAAGTCTTTAAACAGAGTTTTGATGGCTATTTCTTGGGTGTGCTTTACTTGTGGATTCCTGCATTAATTAGGTTGGCCTTGTGGTCCCTTCCAACTCAGTGATTCTATGACCCTTTATCATTAATACAGTACTACCGATCCAAGTATTAACTATATAAAGACAGTCTTCCCTCACTCACCCTCTTACTTACACAAATCTCATCTACTCTTCATAGAACTTAGTCATTAACCCTACATGTATTTTCTTTAAACCCTAGTTCTTGTTTGCTTCTTCCACCCTAAATAATTCCCCCTTATTCCAACAGCTATCTCCTTCCTCTCAACCAGTTACTCCCTCAACCAGGTATTACTTTCATTATTACATTACATTGGAATCCGAAGGCACAAACTATGACACAAGACGTGCAATGTCACACAGTCCAAAACACTTTAGAGGTCCAAGGGTCCCTGTCTATCTATCTGTCTGTCATCTGAAGTGGTCAAGAAAATTGAACAGTGTTGACATTGTTTCTCTGTTAAGATGTGAGTACATGAGAGCATTTTTATGTTGCTACAAGTCATACATGGGACAGAAAGCCAGTGCTTTTGAATACCCTCAGGATCTGTCTAGTGACTGCTGAGCAGAGCTAGAGATGATATAACTCAAAATGACAGTTTGTAAAATGAATGCAGCTAGTTGAAAATAAAAGAATTTTAGGGACGCCAGGTATGGCTACTTTACCATACAGTGCTCCTTACTGCTTCCTTTCCTCCTTCACCATCACTCCTCTAAATATTTGAAGTGTGAGCATATGCACTTAAGTACAGTCAAAGTATCAGGAATATTGTAATACAACCAGTATAGATAGCAGTTGTCATTTGTTTATGCATATTTTTAGCAACTTCACCCCGAAGATGCTAGGGTACTCTGTCTCGGTGAAGGCTCTTGAAATAAGATGCAGTTTAGAAAATGTATAAAGTCAGGTGTGGGTTGGGGAGTGATGGGGTGATAACTTCAGATAACTTGGACTTGAACCATTTAGGGCTTACGTGAGTGTGTGTGATAGAATTCATAGATGAGTCAGTTAAAGAATCAAGCTTGATAAAGAAAAAAGCTTTGACTTTAAATACGCTGTGGGTTTTCTCCCTCTGAGAGGTAGAAAAATTGTGATTAATGCATGTAGCAGGGTGGAGATGGAGAAAATTGATCTGAATTGTTGACTCCCAAAGCTACCTTGTCCCCCCCCTTTTTTTAAAGCACTATGTTATACTTGCCTTTTCTGGTTGTGAATTTTATGATCTGCAGAATAACTTGTCTATATGTCTATCATCAAATTAGTGAAAAAACTAGTTCTTTATTTCACCAAAACACTGAAGTCTTAGCCCTGCCCGTTCGTATTTGAATGATATTCGGTATTGTTCTTTCTTCTCCCTCTCTCTCTCGCTTTTTGTTGTTTTGTCATTGTGTTTTCAATTATATTTTACTATTATTCTTAGTATCTATATGTCTGTCTGTGCATGTTTACTTCACTTACCAGTGCTTCTTGCTGCTTCTTGCTACTTCCTTTCTCTCTCTAAGTATTTATATATTATCTCCCAGGAAAAATATCTGAAACGATGCAGAAAACAGAGAAAATAAATAAAAGTAAAATTGATACTCTTTATGAGCATTTAAAAACAAGCTAAAATAGTCCTTACAACATTTTTTTCTTTTAATTAATTCATGAATTAACTTTTTGTTAGCTGCTTTGCATTTTTTACCCCCTGAGAAATTTGGAACATAACTTACACACTTAACTTAATAACTCCCCACTGCTTTTAATAAGAAACCTTAGGCACTGGGAGATTCATAGAGCATTTATGTGCTTGGCACTGTTAGAGACTAAACATACCTGCAAAGAGGCCAAGGCAAGAGATCAATTCCATAGCAAATACAGAACATTTTCAGGTTGTTTTTTTTAAACCAAATAGCAGTGAAAATCAAGGAGTTTTTTGCTTCTTGCACCATTTAGTTCCAGATTTTTGGTCTTCTGTTTTAATTTCTTATTAATGGGAAAGACACAAAGTTATTTCTAAATATGTCTGTTTAATTATGTATTTGTCTCTTCTGGAAATTTAACAACTCATTAAAGTGCCATTCCTTCTGAAGAGTTGCTCTATAAAGATGGCATCATGTGGCCCCAATCTTATTGCTTCTCAGTGATTATCCCTATTAACTGCAATCAATTTTAAAGACATTTCTTGTAACAAAGAAACTTAATGTGAAATCAAAGTCACACTTATATTCTCTTATGTACCCTGTATTGCAAGGTGATGGACATCAGAACTTAGCAAAGCGGTTTACTGTGTGTGATCCACAGTAAAATCCTGTAAATACCTTGTTCCAAAAACAATTTGATACATGAATTGCAAGCATCACTGAGTCACTTAATCTTGGCAACAGGATTAAATGCACAGGGCATAGTTAAACTGCAATTGAAGTGATCGTGGCCACCAATTTGGATGTCTTTAAAAGGACACGAGACAAATTCATGGAAGAATCAAGGGCTGCTAGTCATCATGGCTATATATTAGCTCCAGTATGAGATACAGCATGCTGATTGTATGAAGTGTGCATTCCTTGGGAACATGGGAGCAGGAAGGCACTATTGCACTCATGTACTTTTTGTGGACATCTGGTTGGCCACTTGTGTGAACAGAATGCTGGGCTAGGTCTGATCTAAGGGGATTCTTGTTATGTTCTCATGTAGCCTGAGATTTAAACCTAAACAAAAGTATAATTTCCTCTCTGACCAATAGGTCTTGCCATGTATGCTTGTTTATAAGTGTCTTTATATATAAGTTGAGGGCAGGTTTTGTGGCCACAATTATGGATTTTGGTATGACTCATGGATAAGTTGAAGGTCATTCTGCAGAAAGGGAAAAGTGCTAGTGCCACCTCAGGGGCCTGGATGCCACTGGCAACCGATGCCACCATTTTCCCTTGTAGGCATTCAAAAAGGCCTTTCGCCACTCTCCTAAGAGAAGTGGATTAAAAAAAAAAAGTTAAGGTTATTAACTTCTATCAAAAATGGAATCATCTTCTTCTCTGAGTATGGTGGCAAAAGGTAAGAATTTAGCCTGTCCCAGAAGAACCTAAAAGAAGCACTGACCACCCTCTTTCCTCTCTTGGCGCTCCTTTGAGGGGAAGTGCCAAAAAAGCCACTGCCACCATTTTTTTCTGCCCAAGCATTCAAAAAAGGCCAGGAGTGATGCCTTTTATCCTTGGATAAAAGTTAAGGTACAGTACTTACATTGAGTCATGAATGAGTCAACCCAAGTTTTTTGGGTTGATTTTTTGACTAAATTTTCTAGACTTACACATGAATATATACAGTAATTCTAGGTAGCTATGCATAAGACTATAGCTTTAGACTTCAGTCTGTTAGGCTTGCCTGTTTTCCTTGAAGCGCTATCCTTGGAATGTTTTCTAAGATCCCTGCAGTGATTACAGAACTGATTTCCTTTCCACATCTAAAAGCTTGGATGAAGCTTTCCACACCAGGGGCCGGAGGAAAAAGATGCTTGAAGTGGCAAGCACATTTTAAAATCTTGACTCTATCACTCATTTTGGGCAATAGAGGGTCTTCCTAGTTTCAGGCACATTGCAGCCCTGCTACCTTTCTTCATCTCTCCTGTTAAAAGACATTGAATAAAAATGGAAAGAATATTTAAAAATATTTAAAAATGATCAAAAACTACAAACCTCAAGTATTGAGGAGAAGCTTGGGTGGATACAAGTTATCACAGCCTTTTCGTCACAGGAAACAGCATTTTCTTCTAAGAAATTTTTTTCTGCAGAAAAAAATGCTGTTTTCTGTGCAAAAAAAATGCAAAACTTTGCACAGAATTAGGTGGAAACTGAAAATAATCTGCACTGCACTGTTTTTTGAGTCTCACAGCAGCAAGAAAACAACTAAAAAATTTTGTTGGTTCCTTTGAGAGTGAAATTAGTGAAAATTACATGCCTACGAACGGGTTGGCAATCTCAAACATGATAATAAAAAAGAGGAAAAGAAAAGGTCAGATAATGGAAGGATGCCTCTCCTAGCCTTCCCCAGCTTGATGTGTACATACCATCCATTAAAGAACACTCACTAACTATTGCTATATAAGCTTAACGAGGCAAGAATGGTGTACTGGGCTGTATCAAATGAAATGCTGTGAGCCAAAATGGATATCTAATATTATGCAACAGAGTGGGAGGGGATTGTGAAGCAGTTGGCAGGTGTGTGTGTGTGTGTGTGTGTTCGTGTGTTTTTGTGTAGATCTTTCTCTCTGTCTTGCTGTCACTTCTTCAGTACATCTGAAATTTGCACAGATTCAGCTGAACAGAAAAAAAGGGAAGGAAAACAGTCAGTGCCAAGTTTTTACATGTCTGTACTAGCTGTCATGGAACTTTTTAAGTCGAAGAACACGCTACCTAGAATCCCATTTGGCACAGTACACTGGAAGTGGTGCTTTCACCAGGGTCACAGTGCTGCTGAGGGAAAGCAGACCAAATATTTCAATTCCAAGAAGACTTTGTGTACAGTGCCTTTACTTCCTTCATGGCCACAGTGGCCGTGGCCTTTTTCTTCTTGCTCTTTCTGTTATGCCAGAATAGTACACGGCAGGATGCCAGCCTAAATAATCATTCTTGTTCAGGATGATCCTAAATCCTTTGTCCTGAAACAATGACTCTTCTAACAAATGAAACTCTTATTTCCTCTTGTTATACCCTCAAGGTTTTCGAGATTGCCTTATTCCCATTCCCCTGTAGTAGTAGCGTTAGTTATCGAGTTGAAGATCTGTCTTTTGTTCTCCCAACTTCTTTATTATCCCTTTGTTGGGAGGCCCCCCCCTCCCCACTTTCTTCTTCACAGTTTCGCACACTTATTTTTCTTCCTCAGCTTTGTGCTGTGTTCCTGTAGATTCACTGCTCACCTCAAAAGACTTGTGAGATGGTATTGTCAAGGCTATTTGAGGACTTCTTATTCACGGTTCCAGAACCAAAGTTTTGTTTCCTGGTTTCTTTTTCCTAAATGTCACATTTCTCACAGGAAACAGACAACATAACTAATTGATAGATTCTTGGTGTGTTTCTAAACAGGACAGAGCCAGCTATATATTTATATGTTACAAAACAAGAGAAGGAGATAAGGTGTTGATTGTCCAGCTTATGCAGCTTCTTCTTGCTATAGCCAATTTGTCTATAACGAACAAAGAGTTTTTTTTCCTGTCTGTTGGATCCAGATGCCCTTTTAAGATTTATAATAGAGTATAATAGTTGTTTAAACTGAGCAACTTATGTCACAGTGCTGTGGTAACCTGGGGTTCCACACCAAACCAACCAACCACCATGCAGATTCTTACAAAAGCATGCAGTGGAAGCTGCTGAGCAGTTAAGGGATGTGGTGGTCATACCAATTCGCCATATAAGGACAAGCACTATTTCCAAAGTATACATGTCACAATTGTTCTTCATATCTTATTCTAGTGTTCTGGCTGTTATCATATCAGCAGACTGTGTCAAGATGTTTGGGAACATGGCTCAATGCTTTGTGCATGTCTAAATTAATCACTAGGAGCTTATAACATTTTCTATTTCTAAGCCAACTGTTTTCTTTACAATGGCTTGCTCTCATTTTGGCCGGCCATATGGTCACTTTCTGGGCCTTATCACAGCAGGGTTTCATATTGCCAGAGTAATGCATTATTCCTGGTTGCAATGAGGAGGGTAAACTGGTTCCATCATTAGCTACTGTTCAGCTAATAAATAGTCATGATTACATACCATCCTGTTTAGTGCAATTCTGTGCATTTTTACTCTGAAGTAAATCCCACTGTCTTCAGTAGGATTAAATTCCAGCTGAATGTTCATGGAATAAATAGTATTAATTACTTCATCTCTTCCTTTCTGATTCCTGGGTGTAAGATAGTTCTTTGTGTATGTATTCATTTGCAACATTTGTATACCACTGTGCTACTAGAAAAGCTCTCACATGGCTTGCCTTTCAATATAAAAGGGCATGATGGTCTTTGTCTTGAGACATATGTGAAAAGTCATAACACAAAAGGAAAAGGGGATGAGGAGGGAAAAGGAAAATTCAGACACAAGTTTTCAGTGTTACGAGATTTCTCAGCCTGGTGGAGTGGCTTGTGTGTAACAGCTGGGACAGACAGAGCTTTGTGGAGCTGACTTGTGAGGAGGACTGATGTAGCTTTACTTTCATTCTTTGCCTCTTCTGCAGTTTCATGAAAAGACTAATATGTACTTCCAGTTATAAATGTTAAGGCCTAAATTATAAATAGGACAGACTGGTATAAAAGCAACTCAAATCAATCACATAAATCTCATTTGTTATGATGATTTTTTACATTGCAGATGATACTGTGAACTGCTACATTGAGAGGATGAATACAGTGAATTAAATTACCCCAAACTCCTCAGTTATGTGCACCATCATAACTGAAATACTCTTTTTTATTCCAAAGAAGTTTGCCCACTGTCTGAATAAGAAAAATATTTTCTTTGATGAAGAGTTTGCTCCATGGATAAATATACCTTCACCCCCACCTGCTTTTTTGGGACCAAAGAAGTCTGTTTGATTAAATGTCAGATCATTTGTTTGTGTTTTTTTAATGAGTTTCTCATTGTGGAAGACGGGGATGAAGGTCTTTCCACTAATGTATGGAGTGGAAAGATATCCCTCCCTAACCCAATGCCTTTGGGAATGTGATGAACTGGTAAAAAGAAAGACATATGAAAATAGTTATGAAGTCTGAGAGATGATAAAAGGGGGCTGAGATCATCCTAGCTGTAGAGGAGGAGTGGAAGGAAGCATATCAATTTACTGAGCAGCAGCCAACTTTATGGACCATTTTTGTTTCTTTGAAACAGTAATGCCCAAGTGGTGAAGTTATGGAGAACGAGTATGATGTTTGAGCATTACATTACACTGGAGACCATGTTTCAAATATCCGCTCAGTAATGGAAGCCCACTGAGTGACTTTGGGCAAATCACACTCTGTTGACTTCAGAGAAAGGCAAAGGCAAACTCCCTCTGAACAAATCTTGCCAAGAAAGCCTATGGTGGTTTTGCCTTAGGGTTCCCATAAGTCAGAAATGACTTGAAGGCACATAACAACAAAGGCACAACACAGGTCCTCTAGCTTGTTATATGGCCATACATATATATATATAGAATGCAGGTTCTGTCAGCCCTCATCAGCATAGCCAATGGTAAGTGATGATGGGAGCTGCAGTCCAACAACACCTGGAAGGCCATGCATTCCCATTTCAACTGCATATTATGAGCACCTGATGTGCTGAATACCTTTTAATTCCAGCAGGCCTTTGAGAATTATTTTTTAGGGGCCTGCATAATGTGCTGGATTTTTATTCGTTGTTTTTAATGGTTTTTGTTTTAACTGGTTTTATATTTTTTGCAATTTAATTGCTGTTTAACTTTTGTATGCTGTGAATTTAAACTACGTTTGTTTTAACTGTTTTAAGATACCTTGAGCCCCAAACTGGGAAGAAGGTGAGGAAATACATAAATAAAACCAAACAATAGAATGGCATCCCTGAGGGAATTTCAGTTGAATGTTGTGCTAATGAGTTCTTCCTATATTGTTAAATTGAAAAGAGTCCTTCAGAACATGTTTGGATAACTGTGCTGTTGAATACAGTAATAATTTTCTGCTTGTGCCTGCCTTACAGATCATAACATGATAACGAGCACTATATAGCTTAGCATCACATATATGTACCTTGCATTTTTACCTAAGGGTGATGGGAAAGAATGTAAAGTGACACTAAAAATGTGTAACAGAGCCATCTTAAGTGTTGTTCTGTCAGAGTTACTATTCCTGAGTTTCCATTCTGTTGTTTTCAGAGATAATGTCCGGTTCTCTGACACAATGAGAGCGAAAGAATAAGTACTTTGAGGCAGCCTTGGCTCAGAAGCGAATAACTTTATCTGAAATGGCTGTGACACGGTCTGTATAATCTCAACCATGTGAAAGTGAAAAGTTTGAGCAATAAAAGTATGCCAGTCTCTCTGAGTGTGCATACTTGGGCCAGCTGCACAGTGTCTGGTGACATTCTCCAGTGCAAGGTGAAGGAACTGCAGAATCTACTTTGGCTTATAACTAGAAGAAGAAGTCACACTGATTATGTTATTTTCATGTTTGATAAAATGGCCTCTTACAGTGATGTAATACCTGTGAGCCTAGAAGTGACAAGAGAGATCTAAGTGTTTCCAAATTTGGTGTGAGGCAAGATGCAGATTCTTTCTTCCCTGAAGCATTGGTTGTTGTCCCATTCCTGGGCTGGCAGGCACTTAGAGGCGACAAGAGATGCTCACCACTTCTGAGTGTGTCCTCAGCACAGGCCTGGGTGGGTGAACTTCCCACCCTGTCCTTTCATAAAATTGGGAGATGGAAAGGATAAGGGGCTGAAAAATTTGGAAGAAAGTTCCAGATGAGGTGAGAAGGTTACCCACCTTCCTGCATGTGCCAGATAATAAATGTCTTTGAATCACTGTATGTCTGAGAATGTGCAGTGCTGGTCCAGGACATAGTGGCCTCTGAAACAGAGCCCAAAGTGTGACCCCCTTCCCTTAAGAAAATCAACATGTTATAGTCTTGTTCCCCTGTCCAAATTGCAGTTTCTGCTTTCCTCTCTAGGATTGCATTCCATGGGAGGAATGCATAGCTTGTTCTAATAGCAGAGTCTCTGTGGATGTTTAAAAGTACAGTGTTTCATTTCTCAGCCCCTTCTTTGGTAGCAATTTTAACATTCTTGTCTTGTCAAGTAACAGCTGGAAGAATTAGCCAGCTGTACATGGAATGAAAGTGCTTAAGTGCCCGATTTAATCATGAATGAAAACATTTCAATGGGAATAATTTTTTTGCCTGATCTCTCTCTCTCCCCCGCCCCCACCCCCGGATGTTCTCATGAAATAAGCCTACTTCAGTAGTTGATATCATGCTAATAATAGACATTTTTCTTTCTATAATTCTGTGTTATCCTAGAAATGAAAATGTTAACTTCTGTGATAATGTAAATGTTTTTGCTGTTGGGTGTTTTAAGCACTAGGATAATAATCTATGTTCATGATTGTTCTGGAAGGGACTTAGAAAACCAACCAAAGAAAAGTAACATCTGACCCTCTTTGGCATCTTGACATTGGTAAGCACTGAAGTATCTGTGCTAGCCTTGGGCCAGTCATTACTGAAGTAAGATAGGTTTACATGGAATCTAGATACTGCAGAGTTCATGGAACTGCTGGGTACAGTGACTTTTACATTGACCACTGAGCATCTTTGGTGTAAGAGAAAATTGATTGTATAGGAGACTGAGTAATGAAAATCTGTGGAGAAATATGTATAAGTCCTGTTAAGATAAATGAGATTTTAGTGCACTGGGAAGACTCTTCTGGGTTGTAGCTAGAAACCATGATGTGCTTATTAGTAATTCAGGAAGTTATAGCATACAAGATGTTTTATAAAGCCTCTACATTAAAATTCTGTTCAGCCATATGGTTTGGGGGTTCTAGGAATTGTAGTTCCCAAAAATCCTAACTTTTATAAGTTCTGTGCCATAAAAAGAAATCCACTGAAAACACATGCTAACCAATTGGGACATTCTGCTAGCCAGGAGAGACAGAAGGCACTTAAAACATGAGTGTTAGATAGAAATGATTCATCTTGCTATCCCAAGAGGATTTTTATTTGGGCACAAGCCTACTATCTTGCTTCATTTCTTTTTCATGGAAACTTGATGCCTTAAGGAAGAAGCATCATCACTGCTGGCTCCAGTTGGCTCCAGGATGTGGGTGTGTGGGTGTGTGAGTCCAACAGGGGATGTTGCATGACACAATTACTCCTGCAGATATGACAGTGCTGTGTTGCCAGCCAAATGCAGATGTGAACCATACATTTGATTGTTTGTTTTGAGCATCAGAATAAAAAATGAGAGCTAAGATAACTGCATTAGAGTCATACCGGTAGCTATGATCTTGTAGCTATGCTCCATCTTCTATTCAGTCCCTGGAACCCACCTTAAAAGTCAGACAGCCATCTTGAATGATGGAGTTCTACCGTGCTAGCTGGCAGGGACTGCAGAATAACATGACTAGCTCCATCCCACCAGGGGACAGTGGTATGATGAAGTCTTGTGACAAGACCTGATGGAGGTCCCTGCTCCTGCTCATCATACTGTTGCTCACTGGTAGGAGGGGGCTGGTCATGTCATCCAGCAGTGCCTTGTTCACCAGTGGAGCAGAACTCCATCACTTGAGATGGCTGACTAGCTTTTAAAATGGGTTTCAGGGGCATCCATGATTGTGGAAAGGGTACCATAAATGTAAAATGTGAATAGGACACAGCTATGTTTTGGTAACCTTATGACATTGCAATTGACTAACAGGATGGCTAGGATAATCTTAACAAAGTCATCCAGCTCTGCCTTAAATTCAGTGAGGTTTATTCTTAATTCTGCAGTTTTGCTGAGGAGAAAATCCCACTTTTGAATCTGTAGTATTTTCCATGCAACGAGACTCTTCAGTATTTATTTGGACTGATCTTCAGCACGCAGATGATAACACAAGTGTTTTTCAGGTATTCATGATAGGACAAAACGTTCATGTTAGGGAGAGGAGTGCCATGACAGCAGGATCCCAATCTATTATATTGCTAAGTATCTGGGGAACCTCCACCCCACTGTTTCTAGTTGCATGGAGAAAGACCTCTTTATGTATTAGTCCTGAGGGTAAAAATTTTGAGATGTTAAGTTAGAGCTCAGAAAAGCTACTTCTTTGGGCTCCTTTGATCAGAGGGAAATTGAGCCTGGCTGAGGGCCCTTTCTAAAAGTGAGACCAAGTTATAAAAACAAAAGTGTCTCTCTTATATGGCTTTAAAGAAAAGAATAACAGCAAAATCAATTATTTTTTATGGCTTCTGTATTATTGGGGCAGTTAATCTGCTTCTCCAAAACCCTGGATAGCTCTATTAAAATTTGGAATAATATCTGGAGCAGATTCCTCACTGCACCAACATGAGAGCTAGCAGTTGTCACTGAGAACAATGCTCATTTTGATGTGATGCTTCAGGTTTGAGTCTTCCTGAACTACATACTTCATGAACATCAGGAAGAATCAGCAAGATTGCACAATAGCATGAGACTCGTATACATTGCACTGGTAAAGAAGACTTTGTCTCATCTCCTGTCCCCAGTGTATTACTGTTTACCTGATTTCTGCAGTGTGGCTATTGACTTTGTAGAACCATTTTGTTTATATATTTATGTAAAGATATTTCTATCCTACTCTATATCCAAAGATTTTAGAGAGAGACACACTTTTAAATATTTTCTTTAAAAATGTTAAGCAGTGTGACATACCTTATGCAATGCATTCCCTTGTGGACCCTGGAATGGGGTGGGCAGAGAGGAGCTCAACCCCTCCCCAGATTAGCCTAAGGCTAAACTGCCTCCCCTCCCCTGATGATCTGGCAAAATTGGACCACCAAGACTCCTATGTAGTTTTTTGTAAAAAAAATTTGGTAAGAATTTTTTAAAGCAATACATAAAGAATTATAGAGATTGAAAAAAAAAGAAAAGACATAAAACTGAAATACAATAAAATAAAATTAAAGTGCAGAAAAAAATTAAAAAAAGAAGAAGTCAAAGAGGTAACTTCTGGATCTCCTTTGGGCAGTTATATTTGCATGCAGTTACTCATACTTCTCTCTCCAAAATTACATCATGTTTCCCTCTTTTTATAGCCTATTCATTCTAATCGTCAAAACAAAAGTTATCAAATAATTTTCTTTCTTTTTTCACAAAAAGTCTATAGTGGCTTTCCAGTCTGTAAGAAATGTCAATTTCTGCTAGATCTATCAGTTTCAGCAATCATTCCTCCATAAAGGGTATATTGATTTTTTCCATCTTTTGCACATGCAGCAGTCTTGCTGCCATGGTCATATAGAGAAGCAATCTTTTTCCAGCTGTATAGCCATCAATCCCAAAAGAAAAAATTCTGGTTTTAATTTAATATTAATCTTTAAAACCCTCTACATCAGTGTGTGTATTTGAATCCATTTTTAAAAAACTTTATCACATGTCCACCATACATGGTAAAAAGTCAGTTCATGTTGTTCACATCTGCAGCCTACATTAGATGCGTATTTATACATTCTAGACGTTTCTCTCTTATATCATATACCAACAATACATCATTTGTTAAAATTCTGTTTAAGAATGTAATGTAATGTAAGTTCAACCTCTTTGTCTGCATATTTAGCCATTGATCCATCTGTATATTGTAATCAAAATTCTTAGCCCTGTTTACCACACATTCTTTAACTTGTTCATTCATTTCAAATTTCAACAGAAGTTTATATTTTTAGCAATTACATCCCCATCATCTGTACACAATTGCATTTCAAATCCTGATTTTTTAAAATTTTGTTCAAAACCATATACATTTTTATCTATTTTAAATCTTTCTGATAACTGTATGTAATAAAACTGTTGAAAACTGTATCTCTCTGCTACTAACTGCTGTCTTGATTTAACTTTATAATCTCCTTGACAAATCTCCAGGAGGTCTTGACACATTAATCATCTTTCTTGACCTGTTCTTTCTCTTCTATAAAAGGATTCTTGACCTGAGACCCATAAAGGCATTTCAAGGCAGAACTTGGGTTTATATCTATCCAGCGGCAGAGCTTGGAGTGTGTAGAGGAGGGGCGGAGGGTACAGTGTGTGGAGGTGTGGCCAAAATGCATGGGATGTGGCCGAGGTGCATGGGGGCATGACTGTGGTGGGTGGGGGCATGACCAGGGCATGCGGGGGCATGGCTACAAGCCAGAACATCCCTAAAAACATTGCCATCTGGGGCAAAGCCCCCTCCATCCTATCATCATTTCACACGATGATTTTCAAATGTACATTAACTTTAACTTTATTGTACCATAACTATCCATGCCATCCAAACCTCAGGTGATGCCCTTCCAGCTCTAATAATCTTTTACTTCTTAGGATTACCTATTCTTTTATCCAAACTAAACAGCAGGCCATGAAATACAATTTCAAATCAGGTAAACCTAGTCTTCCTCTTTCAGTTTTATCTTGCAATACTTTTAACTCGTGTTTTTTTCCCTTGCCATAGGAGTCTTGATATGTCATTTTGCCATTGTTTAAATGGTACATCAGTTGTCAAAACAACTGTTATCTGAAACAGGAACATCATTCTAAGCTAAACTTTCATTTTTACGAAAGAAGTTATCTGGGAGCAGGGAGCAATGCACATGGTGAAGGGAGGTGTCCGTGTGCCTTTTGCCTGGGTGCAGAGAAGGAAAGCTTGTGCAGAGCAAAAGCTGAGGGAATGGGAAAGGTTAGCCCCGGAAGGGAATGTGAAAGAGAGCACTGAAGGTGGACAAGGAAGGTATGCGTGTATGCCAACATATTTAAGGGTATTCCATTGATAAGGGATCAGAAAAGTAATTTGCCCTTCCCCTGGAAGCAGATATTGACTCCCCCACCTTAAAAAATAGTTTTCCTTATTAGAAAAAGCTCTTAACATTTTGATACCAGCAAGATGATATGATAATGATAATGATCCTCATGCTGATGCTAAAAATTAAAATCGGGGGGGGGAGAAAATGCCTGCATTACTTTATTAACAAGTCTACACATATGTTTCTACCTAAAGAACAGCAAATATATTTAATGCATGCAGTGCTTATGTACTGATATATATATAATTTGTGAGAATAAATGCCATTCTTTTTTAAAATTCATATTTACAAATGCAAGCAGTGTTAGTGACAGAGCTGCTGCAACCTAGGGTACATTGCTTTTGCCAGTTGAGGAAATAGGGTGTCGAGGGGAAGGTTTCCAATTTGTGCATTGCAGTAATGAGCGCTTTACATTATCGCCCTGTCCCTACACGCCTTGGATACAGCATTCAGCACTGTTTGTCTTAAGATGGTGCTGCACTTATAAACTTGTTCTCCCCAGATGGTGAGGTGAAGCACAGCAAGACAGAAAACCAGATTGTGTATTTTGAGAGTTGGCAGTGTTATAGGAAGAGGTGTGAAATGTCTGTTTGACAAAATGAACACTCATGATGGCAATGGACTGGAAGAGTTAATGCACACAGAAGTGGCAGTGTTTAAAAGTGGCACAGTCCCCCCGCTTACATCAAGAATATGATCAGGCTTGGACTCCAGATAGTCACATACAGTTAATTGCCTAGAAGGAGAGTACTGTATTTGCTGGCATATAAGATGCACTAGCATATAAGACACATCCCATTTAAGTGCCAGCAAATTCTATTTGCGGGTATATAAGATGCACTGGCATATAAGACACACCCCATTTTCCAACAGTATTTTTAAGGAAAAAAGATGAGCCTTATACACCAGCAAATAGGGTATGCTATACAGCAAATGCTACAAAGGGATGCTGGATACATCTTGAAAAATATGGACTGCTGTGCTGCATAAACCCTGTGTATGACGATTGGTTGTCACTGGCTTTTCAAAAAGGAGCTTCTCCTCTCCCTTTTTGGAATCCTAAGGACCATTGTTGTTGTTGCGCACCTTAAACTGTTTCTGGCTTATGGAAACCCTAAGGCAATTGTGTCATGAAGTTTTCTTGGGAAGATTTGTTCAGAGGAGGTTTGGCTTTACCTTCCTCTGTGGCTGAGAGATTGTGACTTGCCCAAGGTCATCCAGGGATTTCCTTGGCTGATGGGGATTTGAATCCTGGTCTCTAGAGTCGTAGCTGAAAGCTCAAACTGCTATACCATGCTGGCTCTCCTAAGGATCATGCAGGCAAGTGGGAAGTAATGCCAGAAAGCAGCTGTTTTAACTCCCTGGACTGTGTGTACATGCGTGTGTGTGCATCTGCGTGCCTTAAATAAGCCTTGGATTTACCTTCTAGCAGCCAGCAGACTTTCTTTTAATGTGCTGTGGTTGGAAAGCCCTGCCTATTCCTGGACAGCAAAGGAACAGCTGAAGTGCCTTTAGCAATTTAGTAATGTCTGTGAGAATAAGGACACAGAATGTGATGCTGCTGATCTATTGTCTAGAAGGTTCCCTTTCTCCAAGAAAAAGGCTGAAGTAAAACGACAAAATCACTTGACCTTATAGTTGGAAGTGCATCTCTGCACTCTCTTCTGAAAAATCTCTGTATTGTGAATAGTGAGTCAAGACAGGGCAGGGCCTAGAGGGATCTTGGGAACCTTCATTCCCCCCTCCCCATGTGCAATGCATTCCTGTGTACATAGTGTAGCAGCAGCTAGGAATAAAGCCAATGTTCCTGCAGTATATATTATACATGTTTATTATAGCCTTTGATTTATTGTCTCCAGGTTGTAATTTTTCTTTTGGCTGTCATTGAGTGTAGGTAGCCAGGAAAATAGTAGCAGTAATATCTGGCATTTTTATGGGCCTTTACATCTTCAAAGAGTTTTACAGACATTATTTAATCAGCTGTTATCTCGGGAACCCATTTGGACCTATTTCACTATTGTAGAGCTGTGTTGCTTATGTGCAAATCTATTCTGTCCAGGAGAAACCTTGTCAAGAATTTTGTTATATGATGCTCTTCTTTTAGTTCAAGCAATAACAACAAAAGTTGTTGCCACCCCACTTCCCTCTGAACATTGACAGTGCATCAGTTCTGGAGTGATGACATGGTTCCAATAGATACGGGTTATGATATCTTTATATATGGTGACCAAGAGATGGCCTGGGGCTCACAAGCTGCCCTCCATTTGCCACCATCAAACTACATCATGGAACTCTTCCCAAAGCATCTTCCTTTCTGGAAAGAAAGGACATATTCTGTCCTACACTTTGGCAACCCTCTATGATTCAGAAAAGCATTCTAGAATCCCAGTCTCCTCAGAGTGCCCAGCCCTGATATATATGGAACCCTAAGAAGTGGCTTATGTGGTATTTTTCAGTGTTTGAGTAGATGTATTGCATGCAGAAGGTCCTAAGTTCTGTCTGGTGTCTCCAGATAAGGGGTTGGAAAGACTCTTTCCTATCTGAAACTCTGGAGAGCTATTGGCAACCAGTGCACAGAATCTTGCGTTATGTTGACCAATGTATTGACTTGATAGGTTCCTATGTACAAGTGCAATAGGAGATATATCAGACCCAGAGAGTTTACAAGATGGATTTTCCTGTCTGTTTATTTCTCGTCTTTTAGTTCTCACATGTTACTCATGGTGGCTAACAGCAGTTAAAACCTATTATAAAATACAGTTAAGTCCCCAAACAACAGTATCAGCAACATAATAAAAAGAGACAGAATGTAGCAGATAAAAAAAGACTTGATATAAAATGTATCCAGTGAAAGCTAGCCTATTATTTCTGTGTTTATTGTATATTCCATCTTTCTACTAGTGGATGATTCAACACAGCTTACACCATAGATTAAAACATAACACAGTTAAAATCAAAAAAAATTTTTTTAAAAAATAAAAAACTTAAAATGCATAAAAATACAAGTTAAAAAAATTAGGTCCAGTCTATCACACTAAAAAGAGCACTAATGAAAGTAAAGTTTTGAAGTGCTAAAAATCAAGCCAAGAAAGCCAATGTGATTCTTGGTTGCATCAATAGGAGTATGATGTCTAGATCAAGGGAGGTACTGGTATCGCTCTATTCTGCATTGGTTAGACCACATTTGGAATACTGTGTCCAGTTCTGGGCACCTCAGTTCAAGAAGGATATCAACAAGCTGGAGCGTGTCCAGAGGAGGGCAACCAAAATGGTGAAGGGTCTGGAAGCCATGCCCTATGAGGAATGGCTTAGGGAGCTGGGTATGTTTAGTCTGCAGAAGAGAAGGTTAAGAGGGGACATGATAGCCATGCTTAAATATTTGAAGGGATGTCATGTCGAGTAGGGAGCAGACTTGTTTTCCGCTGCTCCAGAGACTAGGACAAGGAGCAATGGATTCAAGCTTCAGGAAAGGAGATTCCACTTGAACCTCAGGAAGAACTTCCTGACGGTCAGAGCTGTCCTGTAGTGGAATATACTGCCTCGGAGTGTAGTGGAGTCTCCTTCTTTGGAGGTTTTTTTTTAAAAAAGAGGCTGGATGGCCATCTGTTGGGAGTGCTTTGATGTGTGTTCCTGCATGGCAGGAGGTTGGACTGGATTGTCCCTGTGGTCTCTTCCAACAATAAGGTTCTATGATTCTAAAATGAAGAACAGAGGGCAGGATACCCTATTAAAATCCCTTCTGCCTCAACTA
The DNA here is from genome assembly GCA_948474755.1 of Ctenosaura bakeri. NCBI lineage: Eukaryota > Metazoa > Chordata > Lepidosauria > Squamata > Iguanidae > Ctenosaura > Ctenosaura bakeri. Next base: position 412,597 of record CAOLHI010000706.1, read on the forward strand.
GGTCCAAAAGCCTTAAAAAAATTTTTTTCCTGCTAGAGAAAAGAGAGCAAAAAAGGGAATACTAACCTGAGTTCCCACGAGAGAAAACTGTGTTATCTGAGGTAATCTTTCTCTCATTTCCTCACCCAATGTGACTGTGAATGTAGTGAGATTGAGGGATCTCACCAAAAGAGCTCAAAACTTGGCCAGGCTTGTATGCAGAGATTCCTATAGATCTTCACCATGCAATGAAATGTCAAAGAGTCGAGCCTTCTGGAGTAGGAAATTTTCCAGTTCTGGCGTGGCAATTGAGACCATCCTTTCTGTGACCCAACTGATGGGAACAAGAGAGAAAGACTTCTCAAGTGTGGGCAGACTGGTATAGAAGAAGGTTGTCCCTAAGGTGTTCTGAGCCTAAGTTATCTAGGACTTAATTTCAGGGCATTCACATCGCATTTACTGTTCACTTTTCAGACTGAAATGCCAAATACATGAGGCAGTGAATCCCTTTGAATGTCATACTTAGGACTGAGCTGAATGTGAAAATAATACAGTTTTCTTGGAGAAGTGGATTTTATTGAAGTGGATTTTTCTCCTATTAAATTTGATACCGTGTAGCCTTTCAACAGAGAGATGGTCCATTCTCAGAAGTATCTAACAAGATTTCAATCTTGTAATAGCTTGCTGCTCAGTGTCTGGTACTACTAGGTTTACAGAAGCATATATACAAAGGGACAATACAATAAAAAGATATGCCATTTTTGCCAGAAAAATAACTTTCTGTGTTTGGATTTGTTTCCTTAAAAAAGAGAAGGAAGACAACCCTAAAATGGTATTCTGTGGTGGTAGGAAGGAAGACATGGACTTCTTGCTCAAAATAATAAATAAAACATTGAGATGAAACTTGGTTATAAATAAATCCATGACCTTGGGTTTTTCCCCCACCCTGCATATTTGGCTTCTTTTTGTACTCCATCCATCACTTTTGTTAATAATGTCCTTTTCTTTCTAGGGATCAGCAGATTCATACACAAGCAGACCATCAGATTCTGATGTCTCTCTGGAGGAGGACAGGGAAGCAATCCGCCAGGAGAGAGAACAGCAAGCGGCTATCCAGCTCGAAAGAGCAAAGGTGTTTTTTGTTTTCTTTTTCTTTCTTTTTCTTTCTCTTTCTCTTCAGGTGCTTCTGGATGAGACTTTTATTCTACATTCGCCTATCCCTTAAATCAATGGTGGAGGTGTTGTGGCCTATGGATCCCATTTTTGTACTCCCTGAGGCTCCCCACCAGTTCCCCAAAGCTCCTCAACTCTCAATTTAAAACAAGTCACAATTTTGGGGCAATTTTTGCTCAGCTAAACCATGCCCCCAACACATGACAGCTCATGAAACTATCCCCACCTCAACTCCAGGAGCACCTCAGAACTCCATACCAGCCCCAAATACCTCTTTTTTCCTGTACAGTCCCTTTCAAAATGAGCACAGGAAGTGATGTGGCATTGTTTGTGTCACCATTTTGAGAGGGACTATAGAGGGAAAAGGAGGTATTTGAGCTTGCTGTGAGGAGGCAATGGGGTGGGAAATTGACCCTGGACCCCCATGCAGTTGCTTACTCCTGCTTTAAATATAGATCTTTTGCGGGGGGGGCTTGGGGATTGTGGGGCAGAGTCTAGATGTAGTGTATTTAATCTACCTTTGCTTTCCCATCACTTTTCCAACTATAAAATGTCTGGAAGCACTTACTTTTTTCATTAATAGGGAAGCTAATAGTGGTGGGGGGTTTTCAATGGTAGGTTTGACAGTTTCTTGGGGAAATTTGTATGTTTTGAAAACAGAACTAGAAATTGAGCTAGACATTCCCTTGTATTGCTAATGTAAGACCCAGTATCTCTCTCCTTTACCTGCTGTCCCCATGCATACACAAACAGGAATGCTCACTTCTACACACACTTGTGGTCAACAGAAGCAGCCTTCTGTTCTTGAGGATGCCTCTGGGAATGGAATTCCCTCATAATATAGTATCAGACCAGTTTTAGACCAGTCTTTCTGTAGAGTATCGGTAGGCAGCTGAGAGACAGTGCAGCGTAGTGCAGTGTAGCAAAGGAAGAGGAAATCTTTAGCCACCACTTATTCAAAAGGGAAATCATTATCTGGAGATTGGTAAAATATATCCACCTGCCCAAGGATCAACCTGCTTTTTGGAGGATTTTTTAAAACCTACCTCAGACTTGGAAAAATCCAGCACAAGCCAATTATCCCTTTTTTATGGAATATTTATTGAGAAGTTTAGGGAAGCTACATTATTAACATACACCTGGAAAATTATTGAAATATATTTTTGTTTGGAATATATATATATATATATATATAAACTCTTCTACAGCCTATTTAAAATTGTCCTGCAGCTAGAAAATCTATACCACACAGCAGAAAAACATTAAGAAAACGGCAAAAGTGCATATTTTTTTCTTTGACAATATATTGTCAAATTCAAATTTATGACATCTGTACTGTCCCCCTAAGAAAGAAACAGATGCCAAAATGTGTTAAGATACTTAGAAAAAAATCTTCTCCCCTATTGTCTTTGTAGTTATTTTTGCATTAACTTAAACGTACAAAAAAAAATTGAACTAGTTTTCTGTTGCTTTGTTGGTCCCGGGGGGCGGGGGGAATCTAAACTCTGAGTGATCATCTGTTTAACTTTTGTAGTAATGAAAACGAGTGGGCACAGTAAACATAAGGGGATTGAGAAATTGTTTCAATCCAAGTTGGGGCCAAATGTAAGTAACTTTGCAGTTGAAACAGTTGCTTCTTCTTGGTCAGTCTGAGTAGGCTGCGGTTGTGGTGGTTACATTTCAGACTGTGGGGTCATAGAGACTGGCAATTTGTGCCAAACCACTTAATGCTCCTTCTTGACACTTCTTGGTAGTCCTCTGTCTAGTTCCCCTCCTGACTTCTTTAAACCTCAAAAAAGTGCACATTTTTTCTTGCTTGTGGTCATCTTGGTTGTGATATGGGTTCTGACATTAAATATACACATAATCTTTCTCTGTCTTTAGGTTCCTCCAGTGTCTCATTTCACAGAGCAATACCACCACTGTTCCTTATGGGAATGGTGCTAAAGTTTTTGAGAGATATAACAAAAACAGTAAATTCTTCCCATAGGAAGAGAAAGAATTTCCCTGGAAACACTGGGCAAATGAAGTGGGGGCAACAACCAGGCTGCAAAAAGCATTGCATGGGGTTTCTAAGAGCTGGGAGAGATGTTGGAGGGAGCCTTGAAATAAAAGGCAGAAAGGGCATCTTGCCTTGACTCCCCAGCTGTGATGGCTCCTCTTCCCCATTGTCTTTTCATCTCAACAACTTTTTGCTGAGGTGTGGATGGTGCTCCATTCCTTGTCAGAGGAATGGTTATAGGCAGCATCCCTTTCTGCTTCCTAATCTTAAACCTGTTAGATTGAACCAAGAGGAGCCAGTCTGTGCATGGAAGCCGCTCCATCTTTTGAGATGGACCAAGACTGCTGTTTTGGAATTGGGAGAAAGGAGAGACATTCCCAACATGTTGTTCAAGTTCCTCTTGGACAACTTCTTACACTGCCTTAATCCCACATTTTCTAATCCACATCTGATGAGAAATTGCACTGCTGTTCCACACTACCTTGCCTTGTGCATCTGTTTTTTCCTCTTTTACATTTTATTTTGTTGCAATTAGGGAGAAAGATAAGATATGGCAGTAGCCAAACACAGGCTGGTTGCAATATCATCCATCCTTCAATTGCACTAAAAACAAACAAACAAGACATCCCCCATCAGGCAGTTCAGCTATGTTTATTTTATGTTTATTACCATGAATAAAGCTTTGCTTTTGTTTTTTGTTTTTTTTAACATACATTCATTATCACTTGGTTGCTTCTAGATCAGATAATGGCTTATACATGTGAAATGGCTGTGTTTTGTGGTTTGATTTTGTATCCATTAAAACATAATTCACTTTGGATAGAGTGGGCTCACAGATCCAGTTGTCATCAGAGAAGGGACATAAGGCATAAAAGTAGCCCTGAGAAAGGGCTGAAATGGGGAAGACAAAATTTCATAGGTATCCTGAAACTACTAAAGTGGCCATGCAGTACCTTGCCAGCTTCTTGCTGAAGGGGAAGAGAATGACTTTCTTGACTGGACCTAAATTGTGCTAATTTTGTTCAACACCCACCCACCCCTATTATAAAATTCAGGCTCAGTGTCCTGTCTCCTGGATGTGGAGACTGGAAGAAGAATCTTAGCCTGGTTCTCAGAACTATTGTTTGTCAATGGCTGCTGGTGGCACCAGTACCTGTGGGTTGGTGAACTCACCCCTAGTTTGAGTCCTAATACCCAGGGAGCAAAATAAGTTCAGCACCTTGGGTAACTCTTTTAAAGTTTAGACTAAAGCTCAGAGCAGATTTCCAACCCCGACTGTCACTATTGTCTGTGCTTTGTGACCAGCTATCTACTGGAACCCATGTAGCCTTTTTTCTGTTGTTCTGCCTGCCTGCTCTGCCTGCTGCCCCTTCCAGATCTGTGTAGTAACAGAAACACACTTTTGTTCCCAGTCAAAACCTGTAGCATTTGCTGTGAAGACTAATGTCAGCTACTGTGGAGCCCTGGATGAAGATGTTCCTGTGCCAAGCACAGCTATCTCTTTTGATGCTAAGGATTTTCTACACATTAAAGAGGTAACTACATAATGTAATTATTCTTCTTATCTGTTGATAACTTCCTGAACAGTTAGCTTTGAGCTGCAGGCATTACAAAATGGAAGCTTCAAAGCCTCTTATGTTGTACAGGGTGTAGCATTTGATTAGAGGCTGACATTCCTCCTGACCAAGGTTTGAAAAAACACTGAGGTTACATATGGGACAGTTAGAAATTCTAGTTACTGAAGCAGTACTGTGACCTAGTGGGCCTTAAACTTATTCATAATTGTTTAAAATGGGTTTTTAAAGTCTACCAACTTTAAACTAGGAATGTTGCTGGATTGCAGCTCCTGTCATTCCTCAGCTTTAGCTGTGGTGGCTAAAGCTGAAAGGAGTTGGCCTCCAATGACTTTGGAAGAGCTACAAGTTACCCATTCTGCCTCAAACGGTAGTAGAACGGAGTGGACTCTTGTGCTGTATGACCGGTATGGCTGAAATAGGTCAGGTTGCATGATGAAAATGATTTAATTGAATGGCATTTGTGGACTTTCACTACTCCATGCTGGCAGCATGTCTGCATATGGTATAGGAATACTCGTCAGAGGTTGGGTTCCATACATGTTACCCCTGCTGTTATCCTTCCCCATGCCCAGACTTTTGATTTGGATTCCCGCCCCCTCCAAGCTCCCAGCAGCCTGTGACAGGGGCATCTTCCAGTTGCAGTCCAAAAAAGGCAAATTTTCCAACCTCTTGGTAGGAGGTCTCACTCCTAGGGACAAAGAGATCATACTTGTAGCCTGACTGACTGCACCTTGACTCGGCTTGAGTTCACACTGTGGGTAGTGAGTAGTGTAGAAACAGAACTGAATATCCTAAAAAAGTGAGTACAGAATTAGAACCACAAGTACATATTTTCAACTTCCTGTCATGCTGTGAGTGTGTTAGCAACATTTAGGCATTCTGCCAGTGAAAAAATTTCTAGTTGGGGGTATAGAAGGGGGAAGGTCTGTTTCGGACAAACTCTTTTTCATGTGTTAAGAGTTCTGAAAGAGAAATAATGATGTGTTTTATATTACCATTCCAGTCCTGAATCTCTCTTTTGTAGCATGCTGTTGCTTTTGAGTAGAGATGCTTAGAATTGTGGCTATATATTAATTTTTATATGTGGAAAGTTCTTTTTTTTTCTTCAAAAAATCAGAGGGGTCTAACAATTAGGGTGGGATGTCAGCATTATTCAGAAGGGCTCTTTTACTGCCTTATCCCTTCCGCTTCCCCACCATTAATGGTACCATTTAATGGCACCATTAAAGAGAGTTGTAAATCTTCATGAAAACCAAGACTGTTCTTATGTGTTCTGCTCAATGGCTATATACAATATTTTCAGGTTGGATGGATTGGGACCCTTATGATATCAGGCTGCAGCTCCCATCATTCCCTACCATTAGCTGTGCTGGCTAGAGTAGTTGGGAATTGCTGTTCAGAGGGCCACAACACCTCTGCTGTGTATTCACGGTTGTTTTTAATAGGATACATTAGCTGTGCTGCATTAGCTTGATGCCCAACCATAGTTTTGTCCCTAGCCTAACAAGTGTAATACATAAGCTCAAATAAAATGTAAAAGGTTAGAAAGACTCAGAATTCCTACACAGACATTGGAAAAGCTGTGTTGGACAGGTGCATCCATGGCCCTTCAGTTGTAGTAGCAGCTGGGTGTGGATGGGAAAATGGTTAAGCAACCTCTCTCTGCCTGGACCCATGGCTAAAACTTACAACCTATTCATGCAGATTTTAAAATACATAGATAATCAGAAAAGCTTATGGGGAAGATACACTCAGCAATATTTCACATCTAGTTTGAGCCTCAGGCAAGGTCACTTTGGCAACGAGCTGAGATGTCAGCAGGAATGGATGACTCCACATTCCAGCTGCTCATCTGTCATCCATCGGACTATGTATTATGCACTTTTAACAGATTAAATGACAACAATTATTGGCAATGCATAAAAATTTCAGGCTCAGCAACCAGTAGAAGCCACATGTTCTTTGTCTGCCTACCTTGAAGCTTCAGAGAGACTGGAAGAACGTATGGAAGGTGCTTTGTAATATGAGTAACTTTGCAGTATCTTTATAAATCAACTTCAGAAAGAAGATAGGCCTTTTTACCTGTTTTTTTTTAAGCAATATAGTAGCCCAATCCACAGATGCCATTAAACACTGTCATAAACACCTTCTGTATCCATTAAGAAAGGTTTGAATTTTATTCCTAATGGCATTTCCATTCAGTCCTAGGTGTTGAACAGAGCTTGGAACAATTCCAGTTTTGGGACTATAACTGCAATAATAATTCTTCTTCTTCTTCTTCCTCTTCTTCTTCTTCTTCTTCTTCTTCTTCTTCTTCTTCTTATTATTATTATTATTATTATCATTACCATCATAGCTGGAAGATTCTGGGCATGGTAGTTCACAAAAGGACAATTTTCCAAGTTTTGTTGCTGGACGTCTCAAATGATTCATGTTTTGTTTTGTTTTCATCTTTGATGCTGATAGCTTTCATCCTTTTGTAGTGAAACTGTTCCAATTTGCCCTGTCTCTTTCAGTCTCTCCTTTCCATACATTTCATTTGCTTGGGAAAGTATCAGAATTAAAAACTGCCCTTCTGCCATGCTATTTAATTGTTTTCCTTTTCCATTCTGCATTGCTTATTGTGGCTTCATTTTTGCACTTGGAGAAAATGAAAAAGAATGGAAGAAAACAGTATAAGGTTGACCATCAATAGGGGAGCAGGGAGTTGGAGGCACTGGCCAGTGGATCTACCACCAAGGGGGCAGTGAATCTACTCTGGGTTATAGTGCCCCACCTCCTGTATCTCCTCCAAGTTGAAGGGGAGCTCTGCTGGCACCTGAGCTCTGAAGGGATAGGCTCCAGCACCAGGAGCACTCCCATACATGAGGCAGGAGGCCCAGTGGTAAAATCAAGAATGGGTGGATCCACCAGCTTTTTGATCCTCCAGGGATACGCTGTCACCTAATTTTAGGCAAGATTATCACATTGTGTGGACTTGGAAGAAGCTTGTTGTGTCTCTCTTGAAATTTGCATGCAGTGCAAATAAAGATAATCTTTGCAGACTCATTTGTCTTTGCAGTAGGCTCATTGTACTCATTGATTACTAAAGTACATGATTATCAATAATCTTTGCACTGGGACTATAGGATCAGTATTAAATTTAGTGATAGAAAATCACATTTCAACCAATATCTTTTATTCACCATCTACCCCATCTGAGCACCTGTCCTCTTCCTATTATCCTTGGTGGATAGTACATTTGAAGCAGAAGTGGGGAGCTTGTGACCCTTCAGGTGGTAGAGTGCCCATCATTCCTGACTGTTTACCATTGTGGTTGCCATTTGCCATTATGGAGGCATAGTCCAACAACAGTGAAAACACTACAGATTCTTCACCCCCATTTAATGTATTGTAAGATTTGTATAAGGAACAGACCAATGGCTTTTATAGTGGAGAGAACCAGCAGTAGATGGCACATGCAGACTGAGTGAGAGGAAGTAAGAATGGAAGATTCAAATTAATGACTTCTTATTACAGAAATATAACAATGACTGGTGGATAGGAAGATTAGTTAAAGAAGGCTGCGAAATTGGCTTCATTCCAAGCCCACTGAGGCTGGAGAACATTCGGATCCAGCAGGAGCAGAAGAGAGGGCGTTTTCATGGCGGGTAAGATAGGATATTTGTATTATTGTGCTAGATGTTGATATGGCTTTTTAATTATTGGTGGGTTTCATATTTTAAAATTAGTTGCTTGATATCTGTGGTTCTTAAAATGTGGCCCATCAGAAATCACAGAGGGATTAGTGAAAGGCAGAAATGTAAACCAGGATGGTAGATTTCAGCCTGGTCTTTTTATAGGAGCTAACCTCTCTGCAGGCATTCAGCAAGCATGTAGTCCAGAAGTGGGAATTTGTAGACATTATCAGACAGCAACATCTAAAGCTGTAGCCAGAATAATCAATGGCAACAACTTTTGGAGAACCACATGATCCCAACCCCCAATTTATACTAAAGACATAATGGAAGAGGATGTTAATTCTCATCCAGTCATTATTTAGGTCACTATATCCTTGCAGGGAGTGATTTTGCAAAGAAGAGGACCTCCTTTATCTGTGACCAAAATCCTGGTTTTCTAGCTGAAGACACTCCACAGATACAGGAAACTCCACATGATTGTATTGCTTACTGGATTGGTGAGGGGAATGGAGGCTGTATATGAATCAAAACAGGGGAAGGAAGGAAGTTTTTAGTATTTTTGGATATCATAGATGGAAATAATAGTGAAAAGTTCACCTGTCTACAAAAAGCAGGAGTTATTGGTAAATTTCCATTCTTTTTCACAGAACTAAAATTAATGTAAGTTGTTCAGCAGGATGGGCACTTCAGTGGGACTGGGGACAAATATATCCCAGGACCCTTGGGATATTGCTGGGGGAATAAAAGGCCAGAATGCAGAAAAAAACAAACAGGAAGTCTACTTCTGATTTGGAAAAAAATGGGGATTTTTGAAGTTCAGGTTCCAAGCAGAGCAGTTCTCTCCTTCTCTCTCTTTCTATCTCACTGTCACACACATGCATACCCTTTTTTTGGCTATGGAAAGAGAACTCTGAAGGAGTCTAGAGCTAGAAAACCAGTCTTTGGGGCACATTTTCTCACTTCAGTAATCATTGCTTGGTTGATTCAGCATGCATGGTTCTAGGTGCCTCTTATTTTTCCTATAGCGGAGAAGAATATGTCAGACTGAAAGGATTTAAAACATAAGAATAAAAGTACAGGACACAAACTTTCTTCTCATTAAAAGACCTTTCTGCACAACCACTTAATCATCAAATGCCTGCTTAAATAGAAACAGTGGGGAGTAGAGAGAAAGCCAGCCTAGTCTCCCTGCCAAAGAATTCTCTTCCACAGCTTGGAATTTAGTTTGGGATTAAAACTGCTGGGATCAGACTTCAAATAAACAGATTTGAAGAGCAAGGAGAAAAATTGTCAAAGACATAGAAATTCGGTGTTGATGCTCATGAGAAATAACAACACAGACCAATCTGTTGGCCTTGCAGAGAAGCGTGTGTCCGAATAATTGGAAGCCAATAGAATTGTGATCTGTCTTGACACACCTTACCAGTGATTGGATAGACTCTGGAGCTGTGCTGTAGTCAATATGAGAAGCATGTTCACCCTTCCCTGCTTTTGATTATTTTATTATAGTAAGCTTACTGAATTAAATTTTGTGAATGTCCTCATAGTCTCTCCAAGGTACTGTCCATTATACATTTTTATATCTTTCACTCTTATGGAACTAAGAATGGATAGAGGTTTTAGATGTCTATGTTTTCTTTGATCAAATTGAAACACTGCTGAGTTGAGTTTGAGTTTGGTCCTCTAATTCCTCCAAGTATCTAAATGGAGATTCTTTATAAAATAGGAAATCAAGTGGGAATTCTTCTTCAAGCCTTGGAGAAATGGTGTCTGGTACATTTCGAGCTACTCCCACTTCCACAGGTGAGTTGTCATCTCTCTTAAGAGAAATTGTTTCTATTCCAAATGTAATTTTGAATTGTGAGGCAGGACACAAATTTATTGCACACTGCTGGTTATAAAATTCTGTTTAGATCAATGGGCTTTCTGTGCAGTTCTTGTGAAAAGACAGAAGGAAACAGCTGATTAGATTTGTCTTTGAATCAGCTGCCAACTATGAAGGACTTTTGAGCAAGTCTTACTGGCCTAGTTGATTAGAGTAGAATCCATTGAATCAGTAGGAGTTACATAAGTCTTTACTGAACAAATTGGTTTGTGAGTCTATTCCTGTTTGGTTAACAGTTGAATTTGAATCACTGTTTTGTAGCAGTAAATACAATTATTATTTCCTTGAAAATTATTCATCAGAATGCAGTGGGAATAAAACTGTATGTGATGTTAACATAGAAGCTTAGCTGTGATGGTTTTATACATATGTGAACTGTACTTTTGTTGCACCTTTGAGACTGAGAGAAAGACATTTGTAGCATAAGCTTTCATGGACTGGGTAAACTAGGCATCAAGTGAAGCATCTGATGAAGTGGATCTAGTCTATAAAGGTTTGTGCTACAGATTTCTTTCTCTCAGTTCCTTTACCGACCGGTACAGACATGGCACTAACATGGCACTGTCTTTGTAATTTGTAATTTTGCTTTGTAATTTTGCTGTCATTCCTCTAGTACAGGAATTGTGATTATGTGGCCCTCCAGATGTTCTTGGACTGCAGTTCCCAGCATTTCTCACCTTTGGCTTCTAGTTAATGGGAGTGGAAGTCCAGCAACATCTGGAGGGTAGCAGAGGGCTTCCCCTGTCAACTTAGTGCCTTGTCCAATATATCTTTTGTGATAAGAAGGCTACATGAGCAAGGGATCAGTGGCAATACCAAGGCTAGGCTAGGCTACCTACCTTTATGATAATTGAAGTCCATGTTCTATACATCCTCTCTGCCTTCACTGATTTCTGAGGAATTGCTCTTCTGGTATCCAAATGCAAGTTTACAAGGATATGTGAACATGGGAATTTGCAATGTTACATCAGCCCTTTTCCTGTCTTGGATAAAGAAAATTGTGATCTCTTGTCGATGCATTCTCATGAAAGCCCTGTTAAAATCAGTGAAGTTTAAGCAGATGGTGCAGGTTGGTTTATGATAGTTAAAATGTTTTTACTAACTTCTAAGTAATACTTGGAGAGGCAGACTTACATTTGACAAAATGCCTAACAAAATATCCAACATAAACTTTTGTTGACTGCATTCCATTTCAGCAGATGCTGAGGAAGTTCTTACGTTTTAGACCTTCTGCTAGCCACATGAGTAGGAATGGCTGATAATTTTGTTTCAGAATTTACCCCAGATCTCCAAATTTCTACATTTTCAAACTTGAGATGAAAAAAAAATGAATGTGGGAGAAACAAAAACTCAAAAACTGTCATCTAGACATGGGGCTTTGAATCCTAAATTCTTAAAATTCTGGACTTGAAGCTCTGTGTATTGAAAAATGTTGGTGCTGAATTAGAGTAGTTGTTGTTGCTACTGTGGTTGTTGCTGCTCTTGTGTGTCTTCAAGTTATTTCCAACTTATAGAGACCCTAAAATGAAGCTATTACAGTGTTTTCTTGATAAGAATTGGTCAAAAGGGGCTTGTCTTTGCCTTCCTCTAAGAATAAAAGAGTGTAACTTGTCCAACATCACCCAGTGGGTTCCAGGGCTGAGAGGGGACGTGAACCCTGGTCTCCAGAACTGCAGTCTGACACTCAAACCACTACCTCACACTGGCTCTCCAGGACTGCTATTTTTCAGAGAGGCTCCTTGTCTCTTACAGCTGCATGGCATACTGATAAAATATAGTCCTTGTCATGCTGGAAATAGCCATACCAACTGAATTTAGCCAGTGCAAATGGGGGACAATTTCATTTCAGTTTGGATTTCATAAGAATTTACTGTAATTCCTTATTTTAAGGATGGAAAGTACTCAAAGTTTAAAATATTGGAATGCAGATGAAAACAAAAGCTACCGATTTTCACACTACATCATGGGAGACAGATTTCTTCATCAATACATGGGAGTTTATCATGTCCGTATCTAAGTGGCTCAGTCTTGTAGGGGGCAGCAAATTCTTTGGATTACTATGCTCCACCTTGCGTGACCTAGCTGGACCATTTTGATCCCAGTCTCATGGAATATACTCACAGAGAAGTGGCTCTCAGATGGCTGAGAGAAAATTTAAAGGACATTATTGTTCAGGAGGAAAAGAACCATTTGGTTCTAAATGGATGTTGAGCATGTTACAGTTTGTGTGAAGATCTGTTGGGATATATATGTGAAAAGTGAGATTTTGATCATGTTTTAGGTGAGAGCATTCATTGAGCAGTCATCAAAACAGCAGCACACCTTCGGGAGCAAGTCAGATGTTCAGATTCAAATTTTGTTTCTCTTCGTTTTCAAATTATTTTGCATGTTTACTTTGTGCTTGCATGACTGCTATGTGATTAAACAAAGTAATGTTTAATTATTTTGATTGTTTTTTCAGCAAAACAGAAACAGAAAGTGGTAAGTATACAAAGCTTCATTCTCTATTCTAAAAATTGTATGCAGGCTTTGCTCAAGAGTGGGCACTTACTGGACAGGTTCTCCTCTCTTTCAGACAGAACATGTGCCTCCCTATGATGTAGTACCGTCCATGAGGCCTGTTGTGCTGGTTGGCCCCTCATTAAAAGGTTATGAGGTAAGCATCCTTGTTTGTTAGTATTGAAAAGGGACTTTCCACCCTTCTTCCAAAATATTTAAAGCAAATTCACATCCTTCCATGATTTGATTATAGCATCTAGTATTTGTGTTAAGAGCTTAGCCCAGATGTTGTGTTCATCTTTCTGGAACACTCCTACATTCAGGCAAACAGCCCAACATCCATCTCTCTTATTTGTCATTTAAAGAATGCCCAAAAGTGATTAGCTGGGTGCAGAAATCAACATGGAGCACAGGGAGAGTAGTTATTGTCCTTAAGGCAATGGCAAAAGCAGAAAGTAACGTGATAAGCCATGAAAGAGATGTACAACTGAGCAGCAGGGTGGAGTTTGGATTCCCTACAAATGAATCAGTAATAATAACAGATTTGTAGTGCTATAAACTCATTTTCCTGGAAAATCCCTTAAATTAACAGAACATTATATAATGCAGACTAATTTAGCTAAATGATACATGAATCACTTTTGATCCAGATCTACAGGCCAAAAAGCATGCTGGAAGTGTTTGTTGAAAACAGGAAAAACGATATTTAAATGAGAGTTGATTGTCATCAATGGTCAAATCATAGCTCCTTTTTAAACTAAATGTATCTTTGCCTTTGGCTCCATACAAAATAAGTGTAAAAACATGCGTTTATCAACATCAACAACAAATCAAGGAAAATTACCATGAAAGAGAGAAAAGGAAGACAGGGATAGAAGATGAATGCCTTATGGGCCTCTGGTGTACTAGAAAATGCTGAAGGTGTTGTTTGTAACTATAATGGTAAGAATAGAGCTGAGGATATTGGAAAGGTATTCTCCCAAATTCACAGTGGCTTACATAATGACTGCATGGAAGAAAGGACAGACAGATATTTGTGGGAGAAGATTGGCAGGTGGGAAGAAGATGTGTTCATTGAAATGGCCACCCCTTCCTCAAAGCCAGGCTTGTGCTTGGTTTCAGAGCCCATTGCAAGGAGAGAATCTACTGAAACTTCCAGGGAAGCATATACAAGGAGAACTATCAGGCAAAGAATTCACTCACCCACCTACCTTCACCTACTAGTTACCCCTGTAAATGTTACTTTCTACATTAGTTTAACAGAGGAAATGGGAGTTGGGAGCCTTATGTTTTGTTCATAGCACCCAGTTCTGACTGAAAGGAAGTGCACAAGCTGTGAATGAAAACACACAAGTCACCAAAAATGGCTTGTGCATTTCTGAGGGGGAAAAGAGATACACAAGGTTTAGGCAGAGGAAAACAAGTCTTTGTTACAGGTTGTACATTCCCTCGCTCTGTGACTACTCTTGCAGCACCAAATTTGTTTGAAAAATGTTTGTTGAATTGCAACATGGCTGTAACCCCAATATCAGAGTTTATTCTCCACCTCACATCCATATCAAAAGGTAAGGTGTTGTGGTGGTGGTTCAGAGCCATCTATGTGTTGCAGGGTTGATCATCCTAACAGATGTCTGTTAATCCCCACTCTACTTTTTCAACCTCCCTGCCTTCATCTGTATTATAAACAATATAGAGACGTTTCTTATCCATAAGGCTGATATTTCCAAATAAACCAGGGAACTCAGAGAAAGGAATTAAATATATGGCTGAAAAATATTGGATTTGCAATGTTGGCAAATGAAAACTGGCAAGGCTCTCACAATCCTCTTTTTAAAATTATTTTTATTAAGAAATTAGCATCTGTTCTTTCAGTACCACCTGGTTTCTGTGGTTCTGCCTTAAGAATATGCAACATTTAAAGCCTCTCACTTAATTTTTAAAAAAACAAAGAAGAGGGGGTCTTGGGGCTGAAAGAAGTCCAGATTAATGAGAGATAGGAATGGATATGTGTTTGTATGAATAGACAGAGTGGGGATGAAGAGAGAGGTTGAATAGGAGATGTTGAAATGATATATTCAGTCATTTGCTAAAGTTTGTTCCTCGAATATTTCTAATAGGCAATGATAGATTGGCCATTAGACCTGTAGAAGAAATGTGTGAAACAAAGAAAAGATGCCTGACTTTATGCATTGCAATACATACAATTTGGACTTTACACCTTGCGTCTTTAGTGCCACAGAGAGATTTCAGCCTCAAAACATCAACCGTATTTTATTTTTTATATTTATATATTTATAATTTATAGTTTATAATTTATTTATTTATTTATTTATTTATTTATTTATTTATTTATTTATTTGGATAGATGGATGGATGGCTAGATAGATAGATAGATAGATAGATAGATAGATAGATAGATAGATAGATAGATGAGATTGTTTTTAAAAGGAAAAGACAATCATTTTATTCCCATTCAGTTCATGGCTTAACCGCTTTCGTAGGACTGATGAGAGGATAAAATGTTATGCCCTATGTACGCTGTAATGACACAAAGGCAACATTTCTAAAATAAGTATGTGCATAGGAAACAAACCTTTTCTGATTTAATTAATTTCTGCACTGCACCGCAGTATAGAATTTTGTGGGCAGTGCATAAATATTAAACAAATGGAGCTTGGAATGGTTAAACTTTCTGAAACTAAATCAATAAATCTAAAGTAGCATCCTGTGGCATTCCCATGAGAACGGCTGATACTGTGTGCTTCTCAGGATCCCAGGCAAAGTGAAAACATAGGTTCTAAAAAGAGTGAGACCAAACTCCTTCTAACACAATGATTTATACAGCTTAGTGCTTTATGACTTAAAAATAAATAAATAAATAAATAAATGAATGAATGAATGAATGAATGAATGAATGATGTATGTATGTATGTATGTTTTACTTCAAGCATACCCCCTTCCATCCTGCAGTTTATTTTTTTAATTTTATTTTGATTAAAATTCAATAAAAACTAAAATTTATATTTATATATCCTGCAGTTTAAATGTGAATGAGACTGAATCTTTCACTATAGGAGTGTCAGGCAGAATCTGTCCTATATCTTTTAAGATTCTGACAGGTGCTGGTGTGGGACAGGAATGAAACTGAGTATTGCCAGAATAGTTTGGCAAGTACTGAGAGCATTCTTGTATCAAGGAGGTAAGCAGAGCATGTGACATTTAGTCTCCTTCTGTCTGAAAGTGTCGGGCTGAGTCAGAAAACATAAAAATGTGGGTTGCAACATGTTTTATTCCGCCTCCATAGCTAGAAAGAATATTTTAACCGATAAGTGCACCTTGGTTGAAATGTAAAGGGCATTGATTGCTCACAGTGCCCTCACTTTCCACTTCTTTTCTTACCTTGGGCTTCTTTCTTTCTGTTGTCAATCTTCTTTCCTCCATCTTCCGCGTCCCTGCAAGGTGACAGACATGATGCAGAAAGCCCTGTTTGACTTCCTGAAGCACAGGTTTGATGGGAGGTGAGGAATAAGCTTCTTTTTCATGTCACCCGCCCCACTGCCCCACTTTCCTTCCTGCGTTAATGATTCTATTCTGGAACTTCTGTCAGAATGAATTGCAGTGTTTGTTCCAGTTAGTGGTATAGTACTAGAGGGAGGGGCAGAAGGGAGATACTAGTAAATCTGGGGATGATTTTCAGTAGATTGGCAAGGGCTTCGGGTTTCCGGTTGCATAATAATGTCAACAGCTAAAAAGCCACACCCCTTAGGTTGCTTGAAGGGAACGGGGATTTGTAGGAAAATTAGCAGAAAATGTTTGCATGAAAAGACTTGTGAATTTGATTCTTGAAGAGATCATTAACTCCTCAGCACTTGCTCTGGGTCACCTGTTTCTTAAATCTTAGTTTACGTCCACCTGCCTAAATTTCTGTTTTGCAGATGGCTCCACATTTGTAAAATGTAGTATACTTCAGAAGTCAAGTAAGCCCAGCAAGCCTGAAGTCTGCCCATACATGGTGTAGTGGTAGATGCCCAAGTACTTTAAGTACACCATGATGGTGCCAAGAAGAAGTAAATGAAATTCTCCACTGATAAATGTTTCATCTATATTAGTTTTCAGGGCTTGACTGTAGTCCTATGCCTTACTATGTGGGGTAAGTCCCACTGACTTATGACTCTGAACTTTAATGAAAGATCTCCAGTTAGATGAAATAACAGTCTTTGGCTTTTAATTAAAAATGCAAACAATCAAAGAAATCTTGCCATTTAAATCCGTATGAAAGAGATATCCCATCAAAGAAAAGGAAAGAAGTATGTAGCCTCAATTTGATTAATTTCATTTTTTGGATTCTCAGCATTCTGGTCTGTCACAAAGAACAACAAAATTGGGAGCCTTGTTTTTATTTCATTCATTTGCCCCTGAGCAAGGAGGGTTCTTCAGTTACCAAGGTTCTTTTGCCAAATTATGTCATTGTTCCTCTATTACTACGTTGATCCTAGAAAAGCCGTAGAAGTGTGCTCCCTAGCATCACCTCTTCTCTAGTCTACTGATTTCAGTGTCTCTAGGTGTCAATATATTCCATCGGTTAACATGAAAATGAAGTCGTCTCAGTTATTTTTGAACTGTAGATTGTTGTTTTACTTTGTATAGCTGCAGGGATCTAACAACAGTATTGAATGTTAGCTGTGATGAATCAAAACTGAAAGTGGACATAGATGGAAATGTTATTTTTCCCCTGAGAAAAACATTCAGACTCTGGCTCAGAGGAATCATTGTCATACAACACACAATCAAAAGTCTGAAAAGTGAATCTTCATCTGCATGTTAACTTTCTGTGCTTGCTAATTTTTTGATCTTCAGGTTGCTATTAAAAATTGTGGAGTAAAGTATCTGCCAAAAACAATAATTATGAAGCTGATTGTTCCAGTCCAGCCATCTTAAGGCTATTCCAGTATGCAGTTGATAATGCTAAAGGTCTCTGCCTGGGACCTTCAAGAGCCACTGTCAGTCAGGTTAAATACTGGACTAGAAATTGTATGGACCTCCAAATGTTCTGGATTGCACATCTCAGCGGAGTCAGTCAGGATAGTCAATTTAAGGAAAGCTGGGAATTGCAATTCAACAATATCTTGAAGGCCACATAAGTCTCAGCTCTGTACTGCATGGACAAAAAGACCTGATACAAGGCAGCTTCCTGTGTGAGAGACCAGTGTTTCTATTCTGCCACCTGTGTGGCAGTTCACAAGTTTCACATTACCTTTGGAGCTGCCAGCCAGGGAGCCCTTCACACTGTTCTTTGATAGCATTTGAAATTGTGCAAAGTGGGTGTTCAAAACAGAGACTATGTTACTAGGCTGCCTGGACAAATGGAGTCATACGAATAATGGACTAGTGGAGAATGCTGTGTATTGTCCCAAGTTGTATTATGGTTGCAGGAACAGCTGGATAGAAGAGAAATGGACAGCCCAAGAAGATATGATAGCATGGAACAGAGATGTGTGAGGGCAATGGACATCATACATAGCAATAAGCCTTTTTCCAAAAATGCTGGCTCATTGTGTGCCCTGATATCTGGCTTCCTTTCTTAACTAATGACTCCTCTGACCTTCAACTGGGGAGGATTCAGCAATGTAGATGAATGGAAATTGGTTTTTGGTTATGCTAGCTTGAGAACTCCTACTTTTTGCTCTTTTTGTAGGAAGGGTGATTTTCATGCCCTAATACTTCTACACTTAATGTAAGTTTGATCTTGCTCTGTTGCTCTAACTGGTCATCTGCAAATCAGCACTTTTTTCAAGACATGTCTCTTGTTTTTTGTTTTTTTCTGCTTTATACAATTGTTTCTTTTATCAAACTGTTTTCTACTCTAAATACTCATTGTCTCTGGATAGCTACTGCTCTGATTAGCTAGGTGATTCTTGCCTACTTCATACTAGTTCACCTCTGGGTCAAGAAAAAAGAAGGAAGTTATCACATAGACTCTATGTGTTTCTAGCTTTGGACAGATATCAAAGAAGTAGGGGAATATTTTCCTCATTCCCTTCTTCCTTTCTGAGTATTGTGGTAAAAAGATAGGTCAGCAGAACTTTATTAATGATCATGAAAATGATAGGTTGAGCTCCTGTACCTTCTCAATTCTGTGTAGGTTTAAGTAGAATACTCTAAATTTTAAAAATTAAAATAAGTTATTTTTTTAAACCTACGAACCCTTTGCAAAGTCTTCCTCTTCTGTGATCCTATTACTTCATTAATTTTGAAACAGAGCCAAGTGATCATTCTGTCTCAGTACCGCAGCTAAAAGTGCCTCTGCTGCTCCTTAGTCTTCCCCTCTCTTATATTTACTTGGGAGCAGCAGCAGTAGTGGGGCTCAAGGTTAGGCCCTAAAATTGCCTGGTAGCTCTGACGTCAGCCTATAGGTCTGCTTCTGGGCCAGTTATCTAGGTTCCTGCTGTTCATGAATATTGCTGGTAAATATCTAGAACTGATGGCAAGCAGGAAATATAGGGACATCAGTAACTATGGTAACTACATTTCCCATGGTTCCTGGAATCCTTGAATGCTGCTGCACATATGTTGGGGGCCTGCATCTGCAGCCTAACAAAGGCATCACTGTGACCACTAGTTGTTGCTGCTGCAGCTCAGGCTCATAGTAAAGGAGGTCTGAAGAGAGCAGAGCTGTATTCTTCATATGTCCAGTAGAGAGTAAGAGACAACTTTGTATTTTCCCTTCTACTGTACATCCTCAAGTTACACTTTTCAGTGATAACAGTATTGAAGAAACTATGTATTTCTGGTAAATATAGATGTACCAATATTTCTCTTTCCCTTTAGGAAGCTTCCTTTCAGGTTGTAGTCCAGGCCAGCTGAATGTACTTTAACACTCATAGTGCTGCCAGTGGAAACTGAAGAGCATTGTTGGGGAGAGTTGCTCAGTACAGTTTTCTAGGTTTGGAACTGAGTGTAGTTCAGGTGCCACATGACTCCAAGGACCTCTGATGGCCATACGTACTCCTCTGATCACCCTGTGTCCCCGGGTTTGTTTTCTTTGTTTTACATAGAGGAAAATAGGTGCCTCTAAATGGACCCCCTGTGGACACCTTTTACTCAAACCCATAGGTTGCTTCTTGCCACTTCCAGTCACTTCTGGTTTTGGGGGAAGGAAGATCTTATGATGGGACTAAAACAGGGGAAATGAAACAAAGTAGCTGACATACTCCCTAGAGCAGGGGTGAAGAACAGTGTGGCTTTTGCAGGGTCCTATATAGCCTCTAGCTGCCTCCCCATCCCACCATTCTGAAATTCTTTATTTTAAATGGGGTAAAAATACTTGTCCCAGCTCAAAGCAGGCTAAAGGAGGCCCCATTTGGGCCTATAAATGATGTTCCATGATTTATAGCTTGAAATGGGGAAAAAAAATCTAAAATCAAAAAATTGATCATTGGCAAACATAGCAGTGTCATTCTGAAGGAACCAGAAATAGCTCTCTGACCATTGTTATGTACCAACACCTGCCCTTGTGTGTGATTAGGGCAAAAAGATGGAGGTGCATTAGAAGTATTGTGGACTATATGCAGCTTATGGACCACATTTTGCCTACTCCAGTGTAAAACACTGGCTGAAATCCTACGTTGGAGGGTATAGAGTGTAACACTCCATGCACGTAGCTCTATGTAGCTTGCCCGCCCCCCTGCCAGTGTCAGTGCTCTTGCAGCCATTTACTAGCTGGTGGTGAGGGAGGGGGAAGGTGACCAGTTTGTGTTTTAGCAGATGAAATTAAATTAGATTCTGCTCTGAGACATCCAGGAGATTTTTTTTCTCCAGCTGCAAGTGCAGCTAGGTTGGATACTGCCTGGTCACTTCCCACTTCCCTACCCACCCTTGGGCAGTACAAGAGGCTCCCACCTTTTGACATCCTATTATCTGACAACTCATTCTTTGAACACTTCCAAGTTAAAGACAAGTTCCATTAATTCAACAGAAGTTCCATTCTTTCATCAGTTCTTCCTGCCTACACAGTCTCACTTGGAACCACTCGTGCGTGCACTGCTTGCAAAGCAAACTGAGGGGAGAGGGAAGGCGCTAAGCCAGCTGAAAGACTTCGCAAGCAGTTTGTACACATGATCCCAAATGAGTCTCCTTAAGTCCTTCATGCTCCCTACAGTATAGTACATTGGTTCTGCTTTTAACCAGTTCCATTTTCTGACAGTGCTCTGGTCCCCAGCCTGTCAGATAAAGGAGAGAACTCTGTAAATAGCCACAGTAGCAACTCCTGGGACCTTGTAGCTAGCCAGAGGCAGGGGAGGTTTTGGATATTGCATAAGGAGTTAGTGAACAGTTCTTTGTACAATGTACAAAACAAGACAGATGTATGAATTACCCTGAGTTACACACACATATGTCAGCAACAGGATTCTGGCCAAAGTTTAAAAGTTCTGGCAGCCAAGATGGGAAAGCCATATGTGTAACCAGGGCTTAGTGAGGAAAAGCATACTGCTCCAGCAGCCGTAGTAGGAACAGAGTCTGAACTGCATCGTGACTACCCTAACAGCCTGCAGCTGGCACTTGACAATGGCAACCAGGAAGTGAAATGCATATCCCTGCTTGCTCTGTCAATGCTCATGCCTTTTTACTAAACATTTCAGAAACAGCAGGAGTGGGAGCTCACACTTAAAAATTAGAGTACCACTTCCCCTTGTTTGTATTGCTAGAAAAAAAGGCATATTAATTCTTGAGAAGCAATGTACAAGGCACAGTTAAGAAACCATAAGCCTTCAAATATTAATATCAAACTTTGTTCTTGGATTAGTTTTAGCCAAGGCATTCTTGCTATATTTAACGTGGTTATAAAACTGGATGTGAAGCTCAAATCTAATTGCAATCTGGCAGTTGAGAACCCATTGAGAATAGAGAAAATTTAAATGGTGTGCAGAATATAATGCTGAGTGCAGCCAATAGGTATTCAGTAGTGAGGAATAAAACTGTAGTTTATAGAAGACAGTGCCCAGAAAATAACAAGTGACCTTGATTTGCTTCAAAATACTGTACATCTAAGCACTGAATATACAGTCAGCCAAGCAAACAGAAAACACATATTTTCCCCTGAAGCCAATAAGCAATAAATTGATGTGTGCTCAGCTAAAACCATTTTGGAAGGGTCTTGCCCTATATATACCAATATCATATTCATACTTATGTGGCTCTCTGTGTCACCAAAGTTGTACCACTGCTGCAAGAAAGGCTTAGCAGGCTTGGAGAAACACTAATGTTTGAAGAAATACACATTAAAAATAAATAGAGGGAATTCAAAAATCCCAATATGAATTGAACCTGCTCAGTGAGCAAGGAATGCCAACTATTATGGGGGAGGAGGGATGAAGGAAATGGAATGGAGTGTCCTAGAAAAGGGCATGGCTGGTTACCTGGCTCCGGGCTTGAATAGAAAGCATTCCACTCTCCAGCTTTTTGTTGCCCTGTTTGAACATGTAAATATTGAAGTAATCCCTCCCTCTTTTATCTGGAGCAATGGCACCAAAGTCTTTGAGTTTATGAACAGAATTGTCATATGTTCAAAAGTATTTTTCCAAAATGGGTATTTGGAGGGTTATATCTAATTGTTAGCATTACTAGATCTATTAAATCGATGGGAACTGGATAGGTGAACAGTTACGTAAATTCCATTAGTTCAATGGGTGTACTCTGGTTAGGGATTAACCATTGAACTTAAACCTTAGCCTGCACTTCTCAGTAAGAAAGCTGTACCTTAACAGAAGTGCTGTGGTGAGGCGCCCCTCCCTTTAAAATATTATCTCAGCTGTGAACTCACAGTCCCCATCCATAAGCCACTTTTAGTTTATTTCAGACAGTCCCCTATCTCTAGTGTGAGGTTGCTAATAATACACTCCTTACACAGTTGGAAGGATCACTTAAGATAGTGAAGTCCTTTCAGAACTCTTGATATCTGCTGTATATGCTGTATATGTGTGGAATCATGAAGAGGATTGAAAAGATACGTTGGGTGATGGTGGGGTTGGTAATAGTAGTAGCTATATGAAAATGTAGGCAGAGTGTAAGACCCTGAGATGTTTCAATGATGTGTAAAATTTATAAGCCAATGTGTTCTGAAATTTATTATGGTTACAAATGTAAAAAGTATCTGGGAAAGGTGAAAAGGTTTCCTCTAACTGAGCCTAGTTACTTGTGACAGAGGCCTGGTGTAGATAGGCTTATATTTGCCAATAAATCTGTTACTGCTGTCACCACACAAACTGTTAAGGACCTCACTGGTTTCCTCTTAGACTTCTCAGCTTATACATTAAATCATAAGGATTCAAAAGTCTGGCATGTTGTTTATGAAAATTCTGTTGGCTCTTGTTTGCTTCTACCTACATCTGAATGGGCCAACAAGTATTTGAGAGTTTTGTAGATCAGCCCTCAGAGAGCCTGGCTGAGAGCAATGTAAGCTGTTGGTCAGTGGAGACAAAAGTAGAGCTTAGGAATTGTCCAATGACTTTCTGAGATCACTGAAGGCAGGAGAGGATGAGTCTGGAGGTGATTGTCTCAGAACACTTCTCTCCAAAGTGACAGCAGATGCAAGAGTTCCTCAAGAAGCAAGAATGTATCAGAAGAGAGAACTATGACAATCTTGGCTGTATCGTAGGCTCATATAACTGACCAGAAGGAAGACTTCAGGAGAAGCTGAAGTAAACCTGACAGAGACAAAGCATCAGTCTCAAAAGTTAAGGACCCATTGTGATAGCTGAGGGATTAAGTTCAACCTGATATCCTTCCAGTGCACTCAAGGCCAGAGAGAGACTTCAAGTGTTGATCTCTCTCTCATACTGGCAGAACTAACTGGAATAGAGTTAAAGAAAGTAGAATTTACATGCAAGTTCCATTTATGATTCATCTTTGTGTTTCCAAATGTATGAGGGAAGAAGAATATATACTGTGGCAAACTGTAAGATTTTTTAGCAGAACTGTTGAGGGAATGCTTTGGAGTCCAACAGTTCTAACTTTGAAGAGTCCTCCTGATGCAAAATGTTAATACCATATGCACTGTTAATGACATCATGTTGTGCCCTGCTGTGCAAAATTCAGATCTCTTCATAGCAGTTAGCAGTAGCTTCATACTGTGAGTTCACACCTTTTAGGAAGTTGAGACTTTTTTTTAACTTTGTGAAATAGTGCTGCTATTTGCAGATAATTCTTGCAAACCATTATTCAATACTAGAACACGATCCATATGATTTTTTTTCAAATGCTGCTACTGGTAAGAGACAGGCTGTGCCCTTTGGAGGAGATAGCCAGAACATGGTCAGACACTGACAAAGAAAAAGAGTTGAAGTGTTCAGTTTGTGGGCAGCTTCACAAAATAGCTTGAATAGGAAGGTTGTCTTCTGAACTAAAACAGCTGTTGTCACTAACCCTACGGAATCCAAGAAAGCCAACACAGTGGAATCAGGCTTCAAAAAGTCTCTGGCTCCAGATTATGGCTCTTTTCAATAATCAGTGCAGCTGGTGTGGCAGATACAGCTGATGAGTACTGTCAGGAAGATGCCCACCTCCCATTTGAATTGAGGAACACTGGGGAGAAGGCCCTATCATTTGCAGAGCATCAACAAGGAAAGCAACAATGTCAAAAGAGTCAACATCACTTGCAGAGGTTTCAGTGAGAAACACTGAGCAATGAAGCACCTGCCATCTCAAGGTCAGACAGCTGAAAATCCCCCCATCAGGTGGTGGAAGTTCTTTTTCTGTGCAAGAGTTCTTTCTTCCTGCACTTGGATTTGTTTGGATTCTTGACCCCTGAACTGACTAACTGATATATCTCGTTCTCTTTTCCTTTTGGTTTGGGTTTTCTTTCTGATTTCTTGTGATGAATTCTGAAATGGCTGAGACCTTGTTACTCTCTTTCCTTCATCTCTGGCAACCTTTCTAGGTTACCCATGTAGGACCTGAACTGCTTCCCTCAACTGTAGTCTGCCTTTCCTGGCATGTGCCATTTCTAGGCATAGGACAAATGGAAACAAGATATGCTGATTTGCTTCAGAAACCTGGAGATATTGCCAACATTTCCTTTAGCCTGAAACCAAATTTGGTACTGTCCTGGCCACACCTGAATTTTGGAATAACAAGGTTATCATGTATTGAACAACAGTAGTCATGGCTACTGATGGCAAATTAGTAGTTCTGACGATGGAGATATGAGGAAAGGAAGCTGCATTCATACTGCTACAGTTGCTCAGCTCCCGGAAGCACCATTTATTGTTTTTCCATAAAGTTCATTTCACCTGATTTTGGTTTCAGTACCTCATATTAATGCTTCAGTGTAAAATGTTTGTAACACTCATCCACCTCATGTTACTTGTGTGAAAAACAGACGGACATAAGTTTATTGTATACAACCAAAGACCTTTGCAAAATATAAGAGGAAATTACTAATACAATGCTCAAATTTAATAATAGAATAATTTAAGATAATATTTTAGATATAGATGAGATAGATCTTAGATATAAGAAAATGTCTTATAATCTCCTGTTTTAAATATTTATATATTGTTATCATCCGTAATACAACAAGAACACAACCAATTGGCATCTACTGCATATAGAGCTACAGAGTATGTAATGGATAAATAATTATCAGCTGACAATCATATTACTAATTCCTCAGGTGTATAAACTGTGTCTAACTGAAAATACAGTTGATGTAGACCTCGAAGTGGTCTACCTAAAGCTTGTATAGTCAGAGTTCTAGGACATAAAGAAGGTTTTGCATATAAAGACCTCCAGACATAACACTTCTCCAGTTCAGTAATGCATGTATGGTGCAGCTGGAACCATGAACATCTGTGCATTGGGGCAGGGCTAGAAGTTGGGCTGTGTGGTCCATTTCCTAGCTCTCATGAGTAATGCCTGAAAAGGACAGTCTTTCATCCTAGTGATGGTATTATGGAATAGCACTTCAGGCAGAATTAAACAAATAAGTAAATAAAGATGCATATCTATACTATAACATGATTTACAGAATTTTAAAATCATGAAATACAGTGTCAAAACAGTAAGCAGCAATATAAAATTGCTGGATTTAGCAGGGGAAGAAATAAGTCATTAATAACACAATTAATGAAAATGCAAACTGTGAAGTTGGATGTTCAGAGAGTAAAAACACAAGTTGCTTTAAAATCTCTGGGTGAAAAGGTCTTCACCTGGCATTAAGAAAACCGTAAGGATGGTGCCAGGCAAAACTCTCTACCTCTGCCGTCAACAGGGAAGTTGAACCTATATCTCTGGTAAAGTCTTAAGGATCAAGTAGAATGTGTCAATTCGAGCTAATTGGCTGAGTCTTCAGGAGTATAGGCAGGAGGCTCTTACTTCCTCTCTGGTGGTACCCTGTCTCTTGAATTTCCTTCCTTGGGATATTCACCTGACATCACTCTGCTGCCTGTTAGGTACCAAGTCCAACCCTTACTGTTTGCCAGGCCTTCTAATAAGAAGTAACAGGTTTCCTGTGTATGTGCTGCTTTTATTTGTTTTTCTTAGGATTTTTAGTGTTAACACCTTATCATTTTCTAGCAACACTGAATCTGAAACTATAAACCATCTTTAAGACTTTGATGGTGGAATGGTTTACAGTAAGAAGTTCTTAAGCATTTTGCTTTTGTGTCTCTTTTAAACTGCATATCAACTTGTTACTTGGGAAACATTTGTAAATGGATTAAGTTAAATTAAATTAATATCAGAAGGTGGTGTCAGAAGCTCCGTAAGGATGATTCTGCCAGTTGATATATCAAGAAATTTAGCCAAATCCTGTTCTATTAATTTCATTCCTTTTAGTGACACAGGTCTTTTTGTTGGTACAATAGACTCAGTGAGGGAGTTTCACGTAGTGCAGAATCAGTATTTAGTTCTGCATGCATGAGTTGGATGAGGTCAAGAAAAGCTTCAGGGTTTTCTCTTCTCTTGATATACAGCTGAGAAGAGGACTCCTGCTGATTCTAGTTGCACTTGCCAGGAAAGGTGGTTTGTTATTAACTTAAAGCCAGATTCTGTGGCTTAATATAGTTTCTGGCTAGTTCAAACAATAGAGCAAAACCATCCAGTGTTTATAAGTTTTCTTGTTTTGAAACTGACCTGAAAGTTGTTTTCAACCATAATGTCTGGTTCAAATGTAGGGACAAGTGTCTTTCCCGGAAAGCAAAACTAAAATCAGCAAGAGTCCAAGTCTACATGGCTTTATGGGAGGAAGATGGTGGAGCAAATGAACCTGAAGGTTTGCTCACACTTTCTCCAGGTTGTGTTTATAGTGCAACATCTTGGTGTAGCATGATTGTCTGTCTGAGCATTTGTGTTACCTTAGTCAGGGTCAAAAGTTATATTTTACTGAGTAGATCAAATGAGATTACACTACCAGAGGAATTTGTGCAAAGTGGTTGGGATTGTGCATAGAGAGTTCGTACAGAAGGCCCCATGTCCAGAGAGGCTGCTTTATCTTCTTTGCTTGGTAGCAGATTGGAGAAAAGACATACAGTGGAACATCTTTCCACACAGTAATTAACAGTTAGTCAGTTCGTCTGTACGCAGAACTAAGGTGACATGAGCAAGCCCTTCAGAGGGGATTATTGTTATATAGGAATGGAAGTCAGCATGTGGTAGTGATTTAAGCATTGGACTATGACCATGGAGACCAGGGTTTGATTCTCTGCTCAGTCATGGAAACCCACTCAGTGACATTGGGTGCATCACATAGCCCCAGAAAACCCTGCAACCTTAGGGTTGCCATAAGTCACAAGTGACTTGAAGACACTCAACAACAACAAAGAACTTGTTGGATGATTTTTTTTTTTTTTGGCAGTTAAATGCATGTCTTTGAGCTGTCTTATCGGTGTTGTTTCTCATCAGCACCCCCACTCTCTCTTGCACTGAAGTTCTGAATACTCTTATTTCCCTGCAGCTTGTTGCATGGCTTTCAAAACAAACATTTATGTTAAATGTGGAACACAGAGCAGGTGTTCTGTCATTGCTGCTGTCAGATGTCTTTCAGTACAGCATATGACTATGGTAACTGGACGTCATTGTTTTCTTATAGGAAACCATGGCAACTGTCAATGGCAAGTCAAGAGTTGCTATGAATAAATCCTTTGTAGAGTATATTTTTGTATCCTATGTGGAAGATACTGAGAAGCATCAAAACCAATAAGTATCTGCTGTACCTTTGGGCACAAAAGAAGAAGTGAGAAATCGTGCTAAGTGGATCTGAATCCATCTTTCTCCTCTACAAAATAGTGCTTCTGACAAACTCAGGATCCTACTGTATATATCCAAGTATTTCCCTACATGAACAGTACTGGACTGCTTTAAAAAAATCTTAATCTTGGAACATGGTGATGGTTCACCTCTCACAAGACAAGAAGAAAGCTTTTGAGGTTCAAAAGCCAAGGCAACACAAGAAGTATAAGCTGGAGAGGGAATAATGAAGCAGCTGGTTTCTGAAACTACGAAGCCATTTTTTGCTTCTGCTAAAAATGTTCTCCAGGATAGGCAAGCAAAGGGATGCTGACACAGTTAACATTATGGAGACAAGTCACAGTTAGCCTCAGGCTTGCACACTCTCTCTGCTTCCTCATTTGCGAAGAAGAGATCAGTAGCAATTTAGGAAGATAACATGCTTTTGTATGGCAGGAGAAGAAAATCAGGGAATTTGTTATGCCAGCAACTGAAAGGTTGTGACACAGTCCTGAGACTTCTGAGTGGATAACAGTAACAGATAATATGTGAAGCTACTGATTTGATTGTGCCCTTACAGTTTTAGCCTGTGGAATCGAAATCTGTGGAGTGGCATCTCAAGCCAAGACATTTTAGATGGATCTTATTTCTGGTTATTTTAATAGAATACACAGACAAGTAAGGTGTCTAGGATTAAACAGAATAGATACATTGTGGAAGGATAAAAAGGGATATTTTTAGTATATTGCTAATCTTTTCTGCTGGTGTCACAGGCTGTTTTTGATTATTTAATATAAAGGCTGCTGGTTTTCTTCTTGTTCTTCCATAAGAGTTTCTTGTTACAGGAATTGTTAATTGGCATTTTGCTAGACTTGTTTGCCACAATAATGCATTAACTCATTGATAAACTACCATGGTTCCTTTTGGTAGCAATGATGTAAATGGCAATCTACCGCAGATGTTTCACAGAAAAATCATCATAAAAGTTCCTGTGCTCTGTTCCTATGTTTCTCTTGTAGGATATCAATAACTAGAGTGACAGCTGACATTTCCCTTGCTAAGAGGTCTGTTCTAAACAATCCAAGCAAGAGGGCAATAATTGAGCGGTCGAACACCCGATCCAGTTTAGGTAAGAGATTAAATCCTTTCAAGACCTATCTTCCATTGTGGAGCTCATGGGGAAATATGTGAGATTTCCAGTTGTCTCCCATTCACTTAGTTTCAGCAGGGGAGCTATGTCATGTGTATTAAGAACATTCTTGCATGCTGATAGTTGATGGATTTCAACTTGAGACACAGTGGCATGGATTTGCCGTAAGAATCCATACTTCTCTCTCCTTCAGGGTTCTCCTTTAGAGATCTCTCACCCAATATTTCCCACATCCATCAGTGTATCTTGCCTTGTCTTCCCCTGCAACTGCATGAAATAGCCTCTTTGTGTACCTCCTGCAAGAATCACCACAAGATCTCTTGGTGTGCAAGATGCAGGCCCTCATTTCTTCTCCTTCTCCTTGTTGTTGAGGAGGAGAAAACATGGTCCTGTACTACTCTCTGTTGTTTCAAGGATGGAAGGTGAGGGAGCTGCTGCAGTCACCTGTAACGCTTGTGGCATGTTCCTTTTCTTGCCACAAGAGGTTCTCGGGTACACCTGCACCAAGTGCAAGCTGGTCACCTTCTTGGAGGAGAAGGTTCGCCAGCTGGAGGCACGAATTTCTGATCTCCATCTTATTAGGGAAGGGGAGGAGTTTTTGGATAGGGCAGAGAAGACCTAC
This sequence comes from Ctenosaura bakeri, assembly GCA_948474755.1. Taxonomy (NCBI): domain Eukaryota; kingdom Metazoa; phylum Chordata; class Lepidosauria; order Squamata; family Iguanidae; genus Ctenosaura; species Ctenosaura bakeri. The sequence goes on from CAOLHI010000706.1 coordinate 442,386, forward strand.
CAGAAGACCGAATGCACGGAGGAGCTGCCAGATCAGGAAGTCACCACACTTTGCCGGGAAACGGAGGTTTGGGCGAATGTCACACGGAGGAGTAAAAGGACCAGGAAGGTAACAGAGACTCTTAGCATACACAATCGCTTCGAACTACTTGGCCTTATGAACAATGAGGAGCACCACGCGGAGGGAACAGAATGTCAACAAGAAGGAATCAAACTTCACCAACAGGGACTAGATCAACACTCCCAGCCTAAACAGAATGCCCAGGCAGTCCGAGTAGAACAGGTTCGCCGAGGAGCCCAGGACAAGTCTCAGAGGAGGCGAGTTCTGGTTGTTGGGGACTCTTTGCTAAGAGGAACTGAAACAGCAATCTGCAAAACGGACAAGCTCAATCGAGAAGTCTGTTGTCTTCCTGGGGCCAGGATCAACCACATAACGGAGAGGCTAACCAGGCTAGTCAAACCCACTGACTATAAGCCCCTCATTTTGGTTCATGTGGGAACCAATGACACTGCGAGGAGCAGCTTAAACCACATTGCAAAGGACTACGAGCGTATGGGGACCAAGCTTAAGGACCTTGGTGTGCAGGTGGTCATTTCGTCTCTCCTCCCTGTTCAAGGATACGGCGCATGTAGGGAAAGGGCAATAGTAGAGGTCAACAACTGGCTCCGCACATGGTGCCGCCAACAACGGTTTGGGTTTTTGGAACATGGCCTGAATTTCCATGAACATGGGCTTCTGGCAAGGGATGGGCTGCACCTCACAAAACTGGGCAGGAATGTTTTTGCAAACAGTCTTGCAAGGAAGATTAAGAGGTCTTTAAACTAAGATCCACTGGGGAAGGAGACAATATTATTCAGGGCAAGGACTCAGAGAACACAGGGGGAAAAGGCCCAAATGATACTGGACAAGTAGTACAAGCGGCCAATGGCGGGAGGAGTAGAAACAATAGTACAGGACTTGCAGGAAGGGCCTGGGGACTTAAGTGTCTCTACACTAATGCAAGGAGTATGGGAAACAAGCAGGATGAGCTTGTACTCCTAGTACAAGAAAATAAATACGATTTGATAGGCATCACTGAGACCTGGTGGGATGAGTCTCATGATTGGAATATAGGAATAGAGGGGTATAGCCTATTTTGTAAAAATAGACCAAACAAGAAAGGAGGAGGAGTAGCCTTGTATGTCAAGGATGTTTTCACCTGTGAAGAGATCCTGGGCTTAAACCCAGAAAGCCAGGTAGAGAGCATTTGGGTAAGAATTAAGGCAGCGAGAAACAATAGGGATATTCTGGTGGGGGTTTACTACAGACCTCCAACCCAGGCTGAGGACTTGGATGACGCCTTCCTCAACCAAATGACTGAACATTCAAAGAGGAGAGATACAGTAATAATAGGAGATTTCAATTACCCAGATATATGCTGGCAGTCAAACTCTGCCAAGACAGCAAGGTCCAGCAAGTTTCTTGCTTGTCTTGCAGACAACTTCATGGTCCAGAAGGTGGAAGAGGCCACAAGGGGATCAAATATTCTAGATCTGGTCTTGACCAACAGGGATGACCTTGTGAATGAGGTAGAAGTGGTTGGATCTTTAGGGGGGAGTGACCATGCCCTGTTGGAATTTAGCATTCAGTGGGAAGGAGAAGATAAGGGTAGCCAGACACTCGTCTTAGATTTTAAAAAAGCGGACTTCTGTAAACTTAGGGAGCTGCTGGCTGGAATTCCGTGGTCAGGAATAGTGAAAGGGAAAGGAGTTCAGGAGGCATGGGAGTTCCTTAAAAAGGAGATACTGACGGCACAGTCTAAAACTGTGCCAATAAGGAGGAAAAATGGAAGGCATCTGAAGAAACCAGAATGGTTGACTAAAGAACTCTCAGCTGAGCTAAGAGTTAAGAGAAACACGTATAGGAAATGGAAGAAGGGGGAAACCACCAAAGAAGAATTTAAGCAAGTAGCCAGGAGATGTAGGGAGGAGGTCAGAAAGGCTAAAGCACAGAACGAGCTTAGGCTGGCCAGAGACATTAAAAACAATAAAAAGGGTTTTTTTAAATATGTCCGCAGCAAAAGGAAAAAGAAGGAGACAGTAGGGTCGCTACGCAGAGAAGATGGCGAATTACTCACAGGGGGGAGAGAAAAGGCAGAGCTACTTAACACCTTCTTTGCCTCCGTATTTTCCCAGAAGGATACAAGCACTCAACCTGGCGGTAGGGGAGCAGGGGAGGAAGCAGAGGAAATGAGGCACTTAATAAGTAGAGAGGTGGTACAGGAATACCTGGCCGCATTGGATGAATTCAAGTCTCCAGGGCCAGATGAATTGCATCCTAGGATATTAAAAGAGCTGGCAGAGGTCATTTCGGAACCGCTTGCTATAATTTTTGAGAAATCTTGGAGGACAGGAGAAGTTCCAGCAGATTGGAAGAGAGCAAATGTTATCCCCATCTTCAAGAAGGGAAAAAAAGAGGACCCAAATAATTATCGCCCAGTCAGCCTGACATCGGTACCCGGAAAGATCCTGGAGCAGATCATTAAGCGTTCAGTTTCTAATCATTTAGAAAACAACGCAATAATCACGAGAAGTCAACATGGATTTCTCAAAAATAAGTCATGCCAGACTAATCTGATCTCTTTTTATGATAGAGTTACTAGCTTGATAGATGAAGGGAATGCTGTGGATGTAGCATATCTCGATTTCAGTAAGGCCTTTGACAAAGTTCCCCATGACATTCTTGCATCGAAGCTAGTAAAATGTGGGCTAGACAGGGCTACTGTTAATTGGATATGTAATTGGTTGACCGACCGAACCCAACGGGTGATCACGGATGGCTGCTTTTCATCCTGGAGAGAAGTGACTAGTGGGGTGCCACAAGGTTCTGTCCTGGGCCCAGTGCTGTTCAATATTTTTATCAATGACTTAGATGAAGGAATAGAGGGCATGCTCATCAAATTTGCAGATGACACCAAATTGGGAGGGGTTGCTAATATGCCAGAGGACAGGATCAAAATTCAAAATGACCTGGACAGATTGGAGAGCTGGGCCAGGGCGAACAAAATGAAATTCAACAGAGAGAAATGTAAGGTCCTACACTTAGGCAGAAATAATGGAATACAGAAATATAGGATGGGGGACACGTGGCTGGATAGCAGTACGTGTGAAAGGGATCTAGGAGTCTTCATAGACCACAAGCTGAACATGAGTCAGCAGTGTGATGCGGCAGCCAAGAAAGCCAATGCAATTCTCGGCTGCATCAACAGGAGTATGGTGTCTAGATCGAGGGAGGTACTGGTACCACTCTACTCTGCTTTGGTTAGACCCCATCTTGAATACTGTGTCCAGTTCTGGGCACCCCAATTCAAGAAGGATATTGACAAGCTGGAGCAAGTCCAGAGGAGGGTGACCAAAATGGTGAGAGGCCTGGAAAACATGCCCTATGAGGATAGACTGAGAGAGCTGGGTATGTTTAGTCTGCAGAAAAGGAGGTTAAGAGGGGACATGATAGCCATGTTAAATATTTGAAGGGATGCCACGTAGAGGAAGGAGGGGGCTTGTTTTCTGCTGCTCCAGAAACCAGGACAAGGAGCAATGGATTCAAGCTGCAGGAAAGGAGATTCCACCTGAACCTCAGGAAGAACTTCCTGACAGTCAGGGCTGTCCGGCAGTGGAATCTGCTGCCTCGGAGAGTAGTGGAGTCTCCTACCTTGGAGGTTTTTAAGCAGAGGCTTGATGGCCATCTGTCGGGAGTGCTTTGAGGGTGTTCCTGCATGACAGGGAGTTGGACTGGATGGCCCGTGTGGTCTCTTCCAACTCTACATTTCTATGATTCTATGATTCTATGATTCTATGGCTTTTTTCCTCAGTTGAAGCTGATGATTGTACAACGAAAGAATGAGGCTTAAAACTGCCTGTATGAATTTAACTACTTCTAAATTGGGCCACAAAACTTATCTGCCTTATTGCAGGCTTCCCTATCAATTTGTTTAAAAAATACTATCTAAAGCCATATATATTGGAGATGAGAGCATATTGCTGACTGTCTTATGCCAGTAAACAAAACTCCATATTTGTGTATATATATGTAAATATTATATGTAAGTGTTAGAGTATAGTGAGAACCAACGTGAGAAACTGCAAAACAAACTAGACATGTGTGTAGGGTTTTTTGTGTAATGGTCAAGAAGCTTCATATTTTGAATTGACAATGAAATTATTTTGGTTTATTCTAGGATATTGCAGTCATGATTTTTGCCTTTTCCTTTTGCAGCGGAAGTGCAGAGTGAGATAGAACGAATTTTTGAATTAGCACGATCCTTACAACTGGTCGTTCTAGATGCAGATACAATCAATCACCCAGCACAACTTATTAAAACATCTTTAGCTCCCATTATTGTCCATGTTAAAGTGTCATCTCCAAAGGTAATATCAATCTGTCTCTGTCTTTGTCTTTCTGATTTTGTCTGTATATAAGTACAAGTATTCTAGCATCCTTACTAGACTAGCACTCTTTTCATCATCAGTACTGTGTGATGGTTTTCTGGTCGTGACCTGGAATGAGGCAGAACAATGTCAGAGTAAAGATATTAAAAAATAGAGCTACTTTCTTATTCTAGACTTCTCTCAGGAAGCTACTCAGGAAGTTCAGAAGCTGGCTGCTAGCTCCAACTCTTCCCCTTTATTGTGGTTTCCTCCAGTGCAACCTTCTCTCTCTCCCCATTGTATCCTTGCCTGGTTTCTAATGCCACACTGTGAAATAGGGGTTCTCTGTGTGGGAATACTAGAGGACTTACAAAAGTAGGCATTATTTCTAAGCAGTTCACATCAAGTTAGAATGTAAGCTTGTTATTATAGGATGATAAAGGGCATGTATTGTGAACTGGTTATTTTTACATCTAGTTTGTGAATCTGAGGAATTATTAGTAGGCAAGCTGTTGTTTCTCAGCTTCAGTTTTCCATATAACAAACATGTATTTTTGTAAATGCACACATACGTACAGCAGCTAACAAAAATTAATTCCAAAGGATAGCAGTTTCCTGACTATTTCTGCAGTATGCTTGTTGTACAACAGCAGTTTTCCTGGTTAAACTCTAATCTGGAAAAATATGTCAGAATAGGATGTAAATAACATTCACAGATTTTCTCATTCTTTACCAGGAAAGTGTTTCAACATGATTAACACTATAGGATTTTTCACATTTTGCTAAAATCCTCACATTTAGACAAAAAAATTACTGGTTTAGCACAGAAACAAACTTTTTTTGATGAAAAAGCCAAGTGTTTTCCACGCAAAGACATTTTTGTACAAATGAAATTTTTACTCTCATATCCCCAAATCCTAAATATCATTGAAAACTCTTTCAGTATTATAAAGCAGGGAAGGAAGCACATGAATTTTTTTTTTTTTTTTGCAAGAAAGAATGGATAAGTATAGTTTTACATTTCTACTTTGCAGCAAATAACCATGAAACCCTAATATTTGAGAGCTAAAAATTCTTCTATACCTAAAAAGAAGGCAACTATATTCCAAAAGCAAATGCAAAGATGAAGTTGTTCTGTTCTGTACTTTCTGTTACTTTTTTTCTTTAAAAAATGCAAATATGGGTGGGCAGTGAGGAAAAGTAACATAGATGACACCACCTTTCTGAAATTTTGTCTTCCCACAAAAGTGTTTGTTCCCCATGAAGAGAAAAACTTATGTACCGGTACTTAAGCTTATGACTACAGTTCTATACAGTGACTTGAAAGTAATCCCCAATAAACTCACTTGGGATTCTGACTTCATTTGTTTGAGATTGCATTATCAGCCCTTACTATTACCCCTCTCTCCTACAGCCAATAAGGACTTCGGGGAGGGAAGTTGCTTAGATAGGGACTCTGCTTTGAGGCAAATGCTCATATCCTTCCACATCTCCACAATCTAATTGAAATCCCTCTCTCTCACTCACATGCCACAGCCGTAAAAAAAATTTTTTAAAAAATGACAAGAGTTTCAGTTGTGAAACTCAACATGATGTGTAGTTATTGAATCAGACAACAGTTTTACTCTCTGAACTGTATCTGTCATCTTGAAAGTGTTTGGGCTAATTTCAACACATTGTTTGCATATTTATTGGTACTTAACCTGCCTTGATGTTCTCAAATGTGCCTATGGCGTTAATCATTGTACTTGGTACCTGTTCTGTTGCAACAAAAGGAATGGCACTTCAAAGACAGTGGCCTAGCAAGCTTACAGGGGAGGAACATTATGACAGCTAAGGAAGTTCTCTTTCTTTCTTTCTTTCTTTCTTTCTTTCTTTCTTTCTTTCTTTCTTTCTTTCTTTTTTTCTTTTGTTCCTATTAGCTCAAAGGTCCTGGGCATGGGGGAGGAGGAGATAACTTTAACAATGGAATTAAATTATAGCATGTGGAAAAGTACTGCAGAACTTCAAATTATGCCCACCTTTTAAATGTTAATTTTGAACTCGTGTAAAGAATCTATAATGAGTTAATCAAGATCTGTTTAAAATGTATCCTTAACTGAAGGGGGAGGGAGGAAGATTCAAATATACTTTCAGTCTTTCTTTTAAAAATATGAGATTTTAAAAGTAGGATTCCAAAGAAAAGAAACAGAAAAAGAGAGAGACAGAAGGTGAAGTACATAAGATATGAACAAGGGCTAGGCATATCCATGGATATAAGCTGATGATATCCCAAAAATACATTTTCTTGAAATTGTGTCAGTAAAATACACTGATCTGTATAGCTAAAGGAGTAAGATCTTTGGACCATGGACCAAGGAGGAAAAATCACAAGATTCAAAATTAACCCTCAGTTAAATTCTGTGTCACAGGGATAGAATTTAAGAGAACATCTACACCTACATATGCTAAAGATTTTTCTAATACAAAATGAGTATGTTGTAACACATTCAAACAAAAAGAAGCAACCACTGAAAATGCCCACATCACATGGCACAAGGAAGCATAATCAGCATTATATCACAAATATTTGGTTGAAGCAGGCAGTTTCTTTCTTTAAAAAGTGTAATGGTGTGTGAAGCATCCAAAATACCAAGTTTTGTTTGACCAAACATAATTTTTTAAGTCTAAAGAGATTTTAGGTATTGAAGATAGGTTAGTTTCCCATTAATTAATTTGCTCAGCACAATCTAATTCTTTGTTCCACTAAGCTCTGATTTCATTAACATTACATTTAGTGCTTTATAACAAACATTTATAAATGAGACTTGCTGGTTTCAGTTATTCTGAGGGTATGACTAATGTTTCCAAGATAACAGGGGTAGCTGAAGCATTCAGAAGTGATAGCCCGCACGTAGACACTGAAAGGTCTCTGTAACATCACCAGTACTGTGTACTGAAATACTCTAGATGAATACAAATTGTACTGGTTTTATTCCACTGGGGCAGTGGTGGGGATTTTGAAAAGACATAAAAACAAGAGTAGGAATAGAATCCTGTGCTGCTCAGCCTCCTACCCTTAAAAATAAGATGACTGTCTCCAGATGAATATTGTGAGTTGAGTCAAATTCTCAGAATTAAACACAGTGGCAAAGAAATGGCTGAAATTCCAAAAGACGGGAAGCACCAGAGACAACAGTGGGATGAAGATTTACCGTAAGTGAGGCACAAAACTGAAAACTGGAAAAGGCAGTCAAATGTTTATACATAAAGGGGCCAAGTGAAAAAATTGTTGAGAAAAACCATTGTACAGATCTGGAAAATTCCTATTAATTTTATTCTGGCCCAAGTACACTTTAATATGAAGTTTACAGATTTTAGTGAAGGGCAAATGTAAGAAAAAGTGTTGTATAGCTGATTATCAAATCTGTATAGTTGATTGCAAAACTTGAAGGAATCTTCAGTAGCATTTCTGCAGTGTTTCAGTGTTGGTTAAACAGTAGACAATCCAAAATCTGTAATATATCCAAAATACAATTAGAAGAATTCTGAGTTAAGCCATCTCTATTTTTAAAATATTCTACAAAAATACAAATTATCTTTGCAGGTAGCTTCCCAGATAGACAGTATCCAAAATCTATAATATATCCAAAATACAATTAGAAGAATTCTGAGTTAAGCCATCCGCATTTTTTAAATATCCTAAAAATACAAATTATCTGAAACCTTTAAGAACTCATCTAAACAAGGAGGCAAAATACAAGACTTCTGGAAAGTCCAAAAAGCTCCTACAGTGTCCAGTCAAAAATAAATAATTTGAAATTATGGGCACAGTTAATGACACTAGAAAAATATTTAAAATTGTGTATAAACACACTCCGCAGTGAAGAGCTTTCTACAGATTTGGGAGCAAAGTTTGAGAATGTGGGAAAGAGAAAATAAAGCAGGATGGAGGCCTGCTGCTTCACACATCCAGTTTAAGCTCCCAATTGCACTGAAATCTCTTACAATGACCTGTTGAATGTACCGTAATAACATCTTTTGTACTTACAGTAGCAAGGGCAGAACTAGGCCTTCCAGCTTTTGACTGTTTTTTTAAACTATTTGTTCCACCTTAAAAAAAAAAATACAAGGGACCATGGGATTGCAACCTTACTCATATACAATCTCATCTCAAATTTTTTACTCATCTTTGATCTCTCTGCCACCATGTTCTTTTATATACCTGAACGAATGTTCTTTGCTTTCCATCGATCTCTCTTTCTGGAATCATTTAGGATAGGTTTTTTTTTAAAAAAAACACAATCCTATTGTCACTACATCTTTTACTTTATATCTTGTCTGACATTCATCAGGCCTTCTCTGTCCCGCTATGGTATTGTGTCTAGCACTTGAGCTGTTTCTCTTCGTAAAATTAACATCTCCTATCAGTAAATATGAGCACAGTTCTAGCCAAACCTTTGAGGTACTAGAATTCAGTTTTAAGGAGTGCCTTGGTCACTACTGTAAAGTTCCCAGGGTTACTGGCCTTGAAGTGCTTGCTTTGACTTCTAATGAGCATAATTCAGCTACAACTTTGAGAAATTGATTTCAGGAAGGCACCAAGGGTGGGATACAGAATTAGGTTCATGTATGAAAGCTGACAGAAGGGAAATGCAGTGCCTCCTCTTCCCCCGAACAGTTCTTCTAGCATCCTAAAAATGCTTTACTCAATGTCAACCGTCTGAATGGGATGGGTTGCAGTACTAGGATGAAGGAGAATCCCTGAAAACTGGAGCAAAATGGAAGCCTTCTGTCAGCAGATCCTGGATCCCAAACCCATACTGGATAGATAAATGGCCAGCTGGCATGCAAAAATGAGTTGTCCATACAATGGTTGATAGCCACTGACATCCCAGAGCCTACTTTAGTTTACTGTGCAAAGCATGATCTGCCTCAAGTCTCACCATCATGTTTGCATTCTCTTCTTCTAGGTCTTGCAGCGACTGATCAAGTCAAGAGGAAAGTCACAAAGCAAACATTTAAATGTCCAGTTGGTTGCAGCAGATAAACTTGCACAATGTCCACCGGTAAGTACAAGCCTGGGAAAGATGTTCATTCTTAGCACTGTGTGTATATTTGTCACATGGATACATGCATTAGCAGAAGCTGTCTTATCAGCATAACACCACATCCATGCCAAGGCACACTCCTTACTGACTAGTCTATAAATGGCAGTCATCAAACTCTGAACGTGTCAAAAGATAGGTCATAAGTCTCACAAAGACAAGTGCTCATCTTTCCATCTCTTCTTGATGTTCACAATGGTGATGCACTAAGACGTTTAGGATTACAGTAGCAACAAAGTCTAGAGTTCCTTTCTCCATCATTGCACTTTTCCACTCACAGTAGCAGAGAAATTTGCACTGGGAGAAGTGAAAGCTTCTCAAATTATGAGGGTCCAGTATATTGTGTTATTGTCAAAGCAACTAATTTTCCAGAGATTTGTAGCTGTTGCAGTGAAGGGAAAGGAAAACCCAGTGCCAGCTATCCAAATAATACTCAGCTGTAACTAAAATGAACATAGAAAGTAAGTAAGTATTAGTTCCGTATCATATACTTGCACATTATACTGTGCAGCCCATCAAAATGCTTGAAACAATCCAGTTGCAATCAAACTACTTGAATTAAATAGTGCAGTGTTTTTCTGCTGATTTTCATACAAATGAAGCCTCCCACACACACACTTTGGAAGCTGTTTCTGAAGAGTTTAGCTGCAGTTGAACTAACTACAATTTGTACTGGAATGCAGAACCAGTGGGAATGTGATGAAAGGGACACAGCCATTGTGCATGCACACCCTGTCCTTTTCATGTGATTCTGATCTTGGGAGTGGGGCTGGAACACCTGAACTGGCTGAATCTTGGAGAGTTTGAATTACCTTGTCAACCTAGACTCTTGAACAAGCTTTTGCCTGGAATATTAATGATTAACAATGGCTTTCTTGGTCAGTTTCAGAGCCTCATGCATTTTTCACACTCACCACACAAGCTGGTGCTGAGATCAGCTGTCACTGCATGAATTTGTTAAGCATCAGACTGTAACTTCACAGAGCATCGTGACACAGGATCTTTGTGAAAGAAAGGTGTTTAAAATATGCTTATGAAACACTGCTGAATTATTTGTTCTGCCCTGCATAGTGAAAAGAATGCCAAACTTTATTTTAAAATAAATGTTCCAGAGTCTCAACCTGACAGAGAATCACTGCACTTTTTTATTTCTGGCTTTCTTTTCTTCCCTAAAAGATTGGCATAAAAATGGGAAGGGTGGGGGTCCATGAGAAGCAGGTCCTTAGGCCATATAAAATGTGAACAAACTACTGTTTGTGCATTCACATCTAACATAGTTAGTGACTCTGTGATACATATCACATTAATCCTTATAGACCATGGGTTTTCTGTACTCTTTTATTTCACTAACTACCAACCTATTGTGATTAAAAAGAAGAAGAAGAAGAAGAAGTTAGGCCACAATTCTGTGCACACTTACCAGGAAATAAATCCCCACTGAACACAATGTGGCTTACTTCTGAGTAAACTGCTGCCATGAGTCCCAGTTGTAGGGAAAAGACAGGATCTAAATAAAGGTAGCAGTCGTGTGACTCAGCATGGTATAGTGATTTTGAATGATGGGTTAAGACTCCAGGAGACAGGGGTTTGAATCTATGCTCAGTCCTGGATACCCTCTGGATGACCTTGGGCAAGTCACTGTCTCTCAGCCTGAGAAGGCGGCAGTGGCAAACCTTCTCTGAACAAATTTTGCTAAGAAAAGCCCATGATAGCATTGCCACAGGAACCATGATATTAGAAATTTCTTGAAGTATTAGAACCAGTGCATGCACTGTGACTGTGGAGCTTGGGTGGTAGGGCTGGAGCTAAATCAAACATGCACTTTTAGCTACCATGGAGCCACAAGCCTACATCCATTTTAATAAACTGATTAGGATGGAATCATCATCACAGGTACATGAGTGCATCTGCTTTCTGCTTCATTAATTGCTATTTGTTTATAAAGCTGCATCCTTTTCAACATTTATTTATACTGCTAACTTCTTTTATAATCAGCAGTTTACTTTTCAAATTCCTTCAAATTCCAATTCCTTCTTGGCTTGCTTGATTCTAAATGTATTCTTAACTTGAGATATATTTGGAGAAGAAGGTGCCTGTTACTTCCCCCAAGTCAGATATCGTCTGTGAACTGAATAGTGGAAGTAGATGTTTTGCCTGAAAGCTTTTATCCACAGCATGCAGCAGAGCCTGCTCCTCCATTGTCCTGACATTGTGCACGCTACACATTTGTAGGGTGGGGCAGTGAGAAGCACACAATGTCACAGTAGTAGTAAATGTTGCCCAAAAGTTACGGGGAAGGAGGATAGAATTTGCCATGAGGCTGCTGATTCAGAGGCAGTCTTGTGATAAGTGAAGTGTCAAGCAGCACTCTAAAAATGGTCTTATTGGGACTTTAACTCACTGGACCTAAATTGTTTGCAGTTTTTTAAAAAATATACTATTTGTGTGTTTTCATAGAACAGGTGAGCTTAGAAACTGATATTCTTCTTGCCTAATGCACATCTAGAAGGCCCCTAGTGCTTGGGATTCATAATACTGCTATGTATAGATAGCTGTATAAGTGGTATGAATAGAATTTATACCCTTCATGTATTTTTTGCTTCTCAGTTCTTTCTGTAAATTACTTCCATTTAGTTTACCAGCTTGGGACACCATGGGATTTCAAATGTAGGTTGACTGGGCAGCTTTGGAACCTACATACAGAAATACCTGCTGGTTATATATGAGATGATTGTTGAAGTGCTTCTTTGAAGCAGAGCATGACATGTGGAGAAAATAACTAAATGCACATGCAGTTCTTCTTCGTGGTCTCTGTGCCTTCATACACTAGGAGCTTTAGCGCCTGCGCGGTAGCGTTCGGAAACTTCTAGAGCTTGTTCGCTTGGCGGGAACCCCTCCCCCACGCCGGTACTGCGCATGCTCCTCCCGCCGAGCAACGGTCTCTCCTCAGTTCTTTCTCGTCCGCCGTCGCGTACGGAAGGTTCTTTAGTTTGTTCCTCTCACTTTTGTGCTTGGCTTGCTGTTTTCACGGTTTTACGGACTTTTGGACTGTCTCTGACCTCTCTTTCGGACTCCCCCTTCGGCTTTTGGTCTTTTCGGATTTTCGCAGTTTGGCGTTCTTCGTCTTATGTCCGCGCTCTTTAAGAAGTGCGTGTCCTGCGGGCGCAAAGTTGCCCTCAACGACGGCCACAAGGAGTGTCTTTTCTGTTTGGGTGAGTCCCACAACATTCGGACTTGCCCAATTTGCCGGGATTTTACTCCCCAAACTCTCCGCAACCGGTCCGCGAGACTTAAGTCTTATTGTTGGGAACAGTCTCTGCGGGCGATAGACGAGACCTCCACTTCCAAGATGGCCGACAAGAAGACGACCACGCCATCGACGGTATCGGCGGCTGCCGTTCCGTCCACCTCGTCGGTATCGGGCTCGGTACCGGCGAAAACGCCGATCTCGGCGTTACCGAGGATCCCGAAGCTGTCGGCGGCTGCCAAGTCAGCGAAAGGATCCTCGACGGCGAGGAAGGCTGAGGCTCCCCTGACGGAGACGCCTGCTAAAAAGCGCCCTGCTCCGGACGGAGGCAAGGGCAAGGAGAAGGAGAAGAAGAAGAAGGAGAAGAAGCGCTCCCCGGCTGGGGACGTTCAACCTCCTACTCCTCCTCCTACTCAGCAGCCTTCCAAAGGGCGAGGCGAGTCCGTCGATCTCTCGGATGATGAGATCGAGGACGTTCCCCAACAGCGCCCGGACTCGCCTGTGGCAGACCCTCCAACCCTGGTGGAGGAGCGCCACCGCCCTCCTAGCCGTCGCAGGTCGGCCGACCTGCAGCAGAGAGAGCCCTCTGCTTCTCCGGAGCGGCGTTCAACCTCCTTCCGGTCCCGCTCCCGCTCTTCCGAGCGTCCGGTGGCCTCGCCGCCTCCTAGGGAGACAAGAGAGGAACAACCTCGCTCGTCTGCCTCCAGATACACCTCGGCGTCCTACGTGGCCAGGTACGCGAGGGAATCTGAATGGAGAGAGCGCCCGGCCTCTTATCGGTCACATTCGCCATCGTACCGGGATTGGTACCATCGTGGCCCGAGTCGCTGGGAGACCTTCCGGAGGTCCCGGTCACCTCGTCGACAGCGCGAATCGCGCTCGCCTAGAGGGGACGAGGCTCGGTACCGTCGACACCGAAGCCGATCTCCGTCGGACCGCCGCTCCTTCAGCCGCTCTCCCTCTCCTCGATATCATAGGGCGAGGGAGCCTTCACCTCGGTATCGGGCGATATCGCCACCTCCTAGGGTCACGGCAACGGCGACGCGCCCTACGGAGTCGGTGGTGACTGAGCGGGCTACGACGACGTCAGCCTGCCAGACTACCCCTGTCACCACTAAGAAGGTGAAGTCAGTGGTCAGCCAGCCCAAGCGGGACGCTGCTACTACCACCGCCCCGGCTGCAGAGAAGCCTAGGAAGGCAACACCTGTGGCGACTGCGAAGGAGCCGGAAAGCGAGCGGCGAGAGGACTCACCGACCTCAGAGTCGTACGACTCGAGTGCGGAATCAGAGGTGTCTGAGGCGGCCTCCCAGGAGTCTCCTCCGCTGGGATTCGGGGACCCGATCCCAGATTCTGCTCCAGAGGACGTCCACCAGTTCTCTGTGATGCTGCTCCGCATGGCTACTACCCTCGGCCTGAAGATCGCCGATGCGGAGCCGGAGGACGACGATCCAGTCTTCTCCGTCTTTGAAGGGAAGCAACCTGCCACGGCCCCGCTGCCTCTCCTGCCCCGGGTATCCAGACTGGTGAAGGCCGCCTGGGATAGGCCGGCCTCGGCTCAGCCGATACCGCAGCGGCTGGAACACCTCTACAGGGTGCAGAAGGATAACGCCGGTTATCTCTTTAATCACCCTGCACCGAACTCTGTGGTGGTCGAGTCGGCACAGACGAAAGGCTCCGGCAGGCAACACACCACCCCGCCGGACAAAGAGGGCAGGAAGTTGGACGCCTATGCAAGAAGGTTCTATTCCGCCGCCTCCTTGCAGATCAGGCTGTCCAACACTCAGGCTTGCCTCGCAGCATACCTGAAAAAGGTGCTCGATCGCCTGCAACCGGCGATGGAGGCGGTACCGGAGGACATCCGCCAAGCCTCCTCCGTGATCTTCAACGAGGCCATCTCCATCGCTCGGCAGCAGATGGCCTCCTCCAGGCACGCAGTGGAGATTGCCTCCCGGGTCATGGCGGGATCCATCGGCCTGCGCCGCCATGCTTGGCTGCGGCCGGCCGACATCCAGGAGGACACCAGAAGGAGGATTGAAGATCTCCCCTTCGACGGTGAGGGCCTATTCAATTCGTCCACCGACGAAGCTTTGGACAATCTCGTTAAGGCGAGGCTGACCGCCAAGAAGATCGGGCTACAGCCGGCCACGCAAGCCCGCAGGGCCTCCACCTTCCGCCCATCCTGGCGACGATCTTCCACCTCGTCGTTCCAGCGTTCGGCCCAGTCTGGACAGTCGAGACTGTCCTCCGGCTCATCGGCCAGACGCACGATTAGACGACGCCCGGCTTCGTCCAAGAAGTCCTCCTCCGAGACAAAGTCTCGGTTTTGACGTGCCTGGCAGGACCTACCAATACCCACTCTTCAACCTACCATCAGCGCTCGGAGACCGACCGACTCTGGCTCGACATCTCGCGGAGTGGCAATGTGTCACTACGGACTCTTGGGTGCTTTCCATCGTCCGTCTTGGCTACGCCATCGAGTTTCTCGATATTCCTCCTCGAGGCGCTTACTATCCCACGCCGTCGAGTCCGGCCCTCCTGGAAGAGATCCAGTCCCTCCTCCAGAAAGGGGCGATCGAGCAGCTCCCGCAAGAAGCCAAGACCACCGGCTTCTTCTCCAGGTACTTCACGGTACCGAAAGCCGACGGTACCCTCCGGCCGATCCTAGACCTCAGAGGGGTGAACTACTACATCCGCCCCAAAAGGTTCAAGATGGTCACGATACCGTCGATCCTGCCCTTCCTACATCGAGGGGACTTGTTCGCCTCCATCGATCTCCGAGACGCATACTTCCATATCGCCATTCGCCCGCAGCACAGACGGTACCTCCGCTTCGCAGTCGACGACACCTGTTACCAGTACAAGGTGCTGCCGTTCGGACTCTCGACTGCCCCAAGGGTCTTCACCAAGTGCATGGCCCCGGTGGTATCCTTCCTGCGGACGAAGGGTGCTTCTGTCTTCCCTTACCTCGACGATTGGCTGTTGGTGGCGTCCTGCAAACAGAGACTTTACCACGACATCCACATGACGTTGTCACTCCTGACCTGCCTTGGTCTACGGGTGAATCCGAAGAAGTCCCACCTCGAGCCGGCGAGGATCTTGGACTTCATCGGGGCGACGCTCGACTCGACCTCTGCCAGGGCGTACCTACCAGAGTCTCGAGCCCAAACCCTGATCCGGGCCGCCGCTCACGCTCGTACGGCCCCGACGTTATCTGCGAGAGGCGTCCAGCAGCTCTTGGGCTACATGGCTGCGACGACCGCTGTGACATATCTCGCCAGGCTGAGAGCGAGACCTCTTCAACACTGGTTCGTCCGCATATTCGACCCCCTGCGAGACGAACAGACACTCCGACTGCAGCTGCCGGAAGACGTCCGCTCATCCCTCCGATGGTGGCAGTCGCGACGCAATCTCATGTCAGGGATGCCTTTCCAACAGCCGACACCGAAGGTGACGGTAACGACCGACGCCTCCCTGTATGGATGGGGTGCCCACTGCGGCGATCTCAGAGTCCGCGACAGATGGACCGACGATGAGACCGCTCTCCATATCAACGCGCTGGAGCTGCTCGCCGTCTTGAAAGCGCTACGGGCGTTCCGCCACGTCGTAGCGGGGCGGACGGTCCTGGTTCTGACGGACAATACCACCGCCGTCTGTTACATCAACAGACAAGGAGGGACTCACTCCACAACCCTGCTCAACATTGCACTCGACTTGTGGGAATGGTGCATTCGCCTGCATACGCATCCCATGGCAGTTCACCTGGCCGGGCAGGAGAACACCACGGCAGACGCCCTCAGCAGGGACAACTCATCCCATCACAAATGGTCTCTCTCCGGAGAGGCGTTCAGACTGATTCGGGACCGCTGGGGCGAACCATCGATCGACCTCTTCGCGACCAGGGAAAACGCGAAGTGCCGCCGATTCTGTTCCAGAGCAGGCCACGATCGTGCCTCCATCGGGGACGTTTTCCAGTTTCCGTGGACCGGGGAACTCCTCTACGCGTTCCCGCCGTTCCCGCTGCTCGGCCGGACGATATCGAAGATCCTCGCCGACCGAGCCGACGCGATCCTGGTAGCCCCGTACTGGCCGAGGCAACATTGGTTCGCACCCCTGCTACAAGCCGCACGAGACGACCTGCTCCGGTTGCCACCGACACCGGACCTGCTCTCCCACTCCGGCGGCCGAGTCCTCCATCCGGACCTGCCACGCCTGGCCCTCCATGCCTGGAGGATATCGCACTAGACGATCCCGTGCTCGGTACCGTCCTCGTCGCGGCCAGGAAGGAATCCACCCGTCGCAACTATCAATATAAATGGCGACGCTTCCTGACCTTCGCTAACGAGAGGAGTGAGCCGGTATCGCCCGCGGGGCTCTCTACCGTCCTGCATTTCCTCCTGCACCTCCGGCAACAGGGGCTGGCGTTTCCATCCCTGAAGGTGTATCTCTCCGCGATCGTGGCATACCAACCGCCACGATCGGCTGCCTCGGCCTTCTTCAGGAACGATACCGTTAAGCGGTTCCTGAAAGGACTTCATCATCTCTACCCGCCGGTATCGCCGCCGCTACCGCCGTGGTCCCTCTCGCTGGTGCTCTCGCAGCTGACAAAGCTGCCCTTTGAGCCGATGGCGACCTCGGATGATAGGCTCCTGACCATGAAAACTGCCTTCCTGGTAGCGGTGACCTCAGCGAGGCGAGCGGGTGAGATCACAGCTCTTCGATCCGATGAGCCCTTCACGGTCTTCCACAGAGACAAGGTGGTCCTGAGACCTGACATCTCGTTCCTGCCTAAGGTGGTGTCCAGTTTCCATCTCAACCAGGACATCATCCTGCCTGCCTTCTTCCCGAACCCGACGACACCGCTGGAGCGGTCCCTCCACTCCCTGGACGTGCGTCGGGCCGTGGCCTTCTACATGGACAGGACTCCTTCCTTCCGACAGACGCCGCATCTCTTCGTTTGCTATGGGCGACGTCGGAAGGGCCTTAAAGTGTCCACCCAGCGCTTCTCCAAGTGGGTGGTACGGACTATTCAACTGGCGTATGAGCTCGCGAGGAAGCCTCCGCCAGTCCTGCTTCGAGCCCACTCCACCAGAGTGGTGGCTACTTCTGCGGCCCTCCTGCGAGGAGTTGACCTACATGAACTCTGCCGTGTGGCGACCTGGTCCCAACCATCGACCTTCGTGCGCCACTACAGGCTCGACTGCCAGTCGCGCAGAGATGCCCGGTTTGGACGTGAGGTGTTGGCTTCCGTGCTGTAGGACCTGACCCGCCGTCCGACCGGTAAGCTACACAGTCTCCTAGTGTATGAAGGCACAGAGACCACGAAGAAGAAGAACAGGTTGCTTACCTGTAACTGTGGTTCTTCGAGTGGTCATCTGTGCCATCATACACACCCGCCCTTCCTCCCCTCTTTCTCAGGTCCCTGTAGGTTCTACGGCGGACGACAGAACTGAGGAGAGACCGTTGCTCGGCGGGAGGAGCATGCGCAGTACCGGCGTGGGGGAGGGGTTCCCGCCAAGCGAACAAGCTCTAGAAGTTTCCGAACGCTACCGCGCAGGCGCTAAAGCTCCTAGTGTATGATGGCACAGATGACCACTCGAAGAACCACAGTTACAGGTAAGCAACCTGTTCATATTTTCCCACCCCTCAAGTGAGGAGAACTTGAGTATGAAGCTGAAATACATATAAAATAAAACATGAAAATATCCTGTTCCCAACTGGGGTTAAATTTGGACTTCCCAGCTCACAAGAAACTTGCACAGAAAGAAATATGGTATGTCAAAAGTTTCCACAATTTGTGGAACTACCCTCCCTCCAGTTCATAAATGGTGTAGTTTTTGAAAACTGTGCAGCAGTTCGAGAAACTGTACAATTTTGCTATAGAAATCTATTCTCAGTCTTCTAATTAAACAGAAAATGATGCAACTTTCTGAGAAAAAAACTTTTCTTTTGTCATGTATTTGGGAAGAATGCAAACTGTGAAGGATTTGGCTGCAGCTATTGCTGGTCTGAATGTTGCACATAACAAATATTACAAAGCAGGAAAAAAAACTTGGGCTGGCTGAAGTGCCTTTGCTGATTTGATTGCTGCACAATTTCTTTTCCATGCAGATGGGGGTCACAGTTTTCAGATTCCATTGCAAAAGCTGCACAGTTTCCAGAAAACTACATAGTTTTCTAGACAAGCTATGCAACTTTCATAGAAAAGCTAATAGTTTCTATCACTGGGGTTGGGGGAGGCATTCCTAAGTGTCCCAAAGCTACGGGATGAAAAATTATTTCATTGTTCTCAATATTAGTTGAGAGAACACTGCACAAGAATTACTGGTAGCTTGGAATAAATCACTGAATACTTTAATTTTTAAGATTGTTGGCTATTAATCTGCAGCATCAGATCCCAGATACTTTCAGGAATGTAGTGTGAAATCCTTAGCTGCTGTACACACCAACCCTTTGGGAAGCTGTAGAGCCACAGAAGCTGAATGCTTGGCATTCCAGTGGTAGTCTACAACAGAGCTGGTCTGTGTTTGGCATGCAAATGTAAATACATTTGAAGAAATGATACTTGCAATGCACTTCAGATGTGCTAAAAATGGGGTGTGGTTCTTTTTTTAAAAGTGAGGCGTGCTGGCTTTGAAAAGAGGTACATTGCCATCTGAACAGGTAGGCTGCACATAAGAGGTAGCTGCTGAAGGTTGAGTCCCCAGCTCAGAGTGTTTAAACAGCTGTGTGTTGTAACACAAACAGCTAGGACCAGATAGGAATTCCCCCTGCATTAAATTGAATAGAAATGTTCTGTTATAAAATCTTCTTTGCTGCTATTACTTACTTGAAAAACTTGGGGTGCTGCTAAATAAGTGTTAGAAAAATAATTTCAAGTTCTAAGTTGATTTGTGCTGTGAACAATTGTGGCTTCTGTACACACTGCCCTTTTGGGGAGTGGGTAGATTTGGATCCATTACAAAAATGGATTTTGTCAAACCTCAGACTCCTGATGAGCCTTTAAGTAGCTGAAATTCATTCTCTACATAATTATTAAAAATATAGGAATTCCCTTGTCTACATAATTATTAAAGGAATATTTGCCATCCTACCTAAAAATTTACAGAACATCTTTTTTTCCCACCCCATCAAAACTTTTCCCCATCAAAAGCCCATACTTCCTCCACAGACTATGAAATAATGACTCTGTTCTTGGAAGGCTATTTCAGAATCTTACAACTATGCCACTTATAAAATTAATTCAATTAGTCTGCAGTCACCACCACTACCAGCACCATCATTATCATTGTTATCATCCAGTGATGCCAAAATCCAATTGCTAATTTCAGCCAGAGCGGAACCATTGAACTGGTTGCTGAATGCTAAACTAGCCTTTATATTAATCCAGTGGATCTACTCTAGTTGGGACCAGCAGCTGGATTTTGGGCTGTACCTATGCTTGTCATGCCACCACTCTTCAGTATAATCGTGTTGCTCCACAGACAGAGTTTGCATTGTTTGTTAAGCTAGGATTTAGTGTCACATGCACAAGCAGAATGCAACCCACACCCCTCCTACTCTTGTGTGGCCAAGAGGAGGAATTTAACATGTTTCAGTTTCACTTTAGTGGGTTTTCTGGCTTCTTGGGTTGAAAACCAGGAACTGTGGTTGAAAATAAATTTGGATCCAGTGCTAAACAAACCAAGCCCTGGATTGCATAAAAATTAATTTTTTTAACTGTACCAACTAAGAGTGTGCTAAAGCAAAACTATGTCTTGATTTATTCCTCCTCTCAACAAGGAGGCAGGTGATTGGGTTGAAGGCTGGGATGCTGCACAGCCTTTTTGCTTGTACACATATCTCTGTCTAAAGTGTTTATGAACGCTGCCACTGTGTTTACTCTTTGCAATTGCAATTAAATTCCTTTTCAGCCTCCTTTTTTTCAAGACATAACAAGCTTGACTTCTGTCCTGTGCTGTATGTGTACTTGAACTTCTGGCTAATTTTTCATGCTTCTGACGAAGTTGGTTACAATCCAGGAAAGCCCAAACTACAGTAAACATGTGAATTCCTAACTTGCCATAAGACTTTTCATTGTTTGTATTGCAGCTAACACAACTCTCCCTTCAGAAGCTAGGCCCAGCCATTTTTGTTCTGTTCTGAATACAGAAGTAATATTTGGGAAGGGAAAGGAGGCTGGGTTACATCCTCAGTTGCCTAGCTGTTTTCATTTCTGAAGTTTAACATAATGCTTTGTTCTGAACAGGAAATGTTTGATGTTATTCTGGATGAAAATCAGCTTGAAGATGCTTGTGAACACTTGGCAGAATACCTTGAGGCTTACTGGCGTGCCACGCACACTACCAGTAGCACACCCATGACACCTTTGCTTGGACGAAACCTAGGTTCCACTGCACTATCCCCTTATCCTACTGCAATCTCTGGATTACAGGTATGGTTCCATACTTTTGACACTGATGCAGCTCAGATCTTTGATATAGATAAGAGGGAATGTCTCTCCCTATGGCTGTCTCACTGTCTCTTTCTCTCTCCTATGTACACACTGGATCCAGCGCATGTACACAAATCTGTATTCCTAACAGCTACCCCATTTTCTTTTACATGTGATGGCATTTCCTTTAGTTCACATAAGGCATTCCTCAGTATTGAACAGTATGGGAATTCCCTGTATACACACCCCTCTAAGTGTACATTAAAACCCTGTATAGGCTTTTGCTCATGTTTGTGTACAGTATACCTTCTGCTTGCTTCAGTAGCAAATGTCAGAAAAAACAGAGCAGTTACAGTTGCTTCAAAACTGCACTTACAATATTTGCCATTCAATCATATGCATGTTCTTCAGAAGTTAGTCACATTGAGTTCTATGACATCCACTCCCAATTAACTGCAGGCTTTATGTCTCAGCATTTAAGTACACTTTCTGCTTGCATATATAAATGGTCTCTATTGAAAAGTACAATGTTCAGGAAATATGGAAGATCCATTTGTTGATTAATTTAGGATGGCTTGTTCCTCATGATGCTACAGCTAACAAATAATTTACATACAGGTAAGCATCTGCCTTAGTCACCAGGAAAATAAAACTTAGCCAGTTCAGTGGACCTTTGTTTTCTGTGTAATTGTATTACAATGCACTTAAAATACCTATCATATTAAGACTATTATGGATAGACTGGAGAAAACAGGCCACAATCACATCTTGCCTTTCTGCCATGGAAAAACTACTATGCAACATGTTGCTAGAAGATGAGCCTGTTAAGAAACATATGCCACTAATTACTTATACAAATAGACTTACCAAATAGTTTGTTTTCATTTATCTCTAAGACACTGACCAGTTTGTCAAGGTTATACTATTGTGCTAATTTCACTCTACCTCCAGTTTGCCTCATTTGTTCCCACATGTAACACTCTGACAAAATTCCTCCATCTGTTTTGATTTTTTTAAAATGATGAATAAATTATTATTCCCATTATAAAAAGATTCTGACCATTTTTTTCCACAGGGATAGCTCAAAAACGGCTGGCCTTTGAAACTTCAAACGTGGCATGTAAATAGTCCTTAATAAGAAGTACGTGTTTTATTAAGTTTGGGGGAAAAACATGTCTTTTCAGTACAAGTTCTGTATGTCTGTAAGTGCAAGATCAAGAGCGCACAGAGGCCAATTTCACTAAAGAGCTTGGCACATTTGTGTGGTGTTTGAAATTTGTACACTTTCCACTGTATGTCAGCTGGAGAGCCAAGCAAATTGGTAACATAGCCAGAAACTTTGTATGCTATTGGAAAAAGAAAATAGTAGGAGATCACCTTCTTCCTTAATACACTCATTCACGATTAAAGTGCTCTCTTGCTTTTTCTTCACTGCATGTATGCAGAAGTGAGTATTTACATTTCAAATGTATGTTTGATTTTGTCAGGCCAGCTTTGTCACATGGTATTGTTTTTGCTTAGTCACTGGTTTGAATGTGCAAGCCACAATTTTGAGTTCTGTGGACACATTCTTGTTTTTATGTGAAAATGTTCATGTCACAGCTTGCTTTTGTTGGCAAACTCCTTTCTCTTGATCTTTGACCCAATGCAAAGCCAAAAGGATGTGGGCAGAACAAATTCATTTAGACAAGTTTGTGTATACAAATGGATTTTCCCTCCTGATATTTCCATTCGCTGCTAATCTCTTGTCACAAATGATGAAGGTCAGGCATTGTCTGTCTCACAAAGCTTGCTTTTATGCAGCATTATGGGAACACAAACTAAGATGCTTCAGGCTGAGATGTTGTGCAGTGACCACTTATAGAACCCTATTTGGGCAGTATTACTTGTAAGGCAAATAGATAGGGGCCACACTTCAAAAATAAGATCCCACTTCATTTTGAATACTATTACAGGTATAGGTGAATTGAAATACTCTGGGCCTCACCTGAAGATTTTAAGAGTAATTCATAGAGTAGATTGCCCTGGCTAATTATCTCATCAGTGTAAGAAGAGTCAGTATCTTAATACTTTTTGTTCCTATGTATCATATTGCCTTAAAAGAGCAATTTATAACTTGCTCACGGATTTAGGGGGAGGGTACTTAATCTGCTATACCAACTATGGTTTTGATCCCTTCAGTGTAAAAGTCAAAACCTGCTTTTCAGATTATCATAATCATGTACACACTATTCAACAGGCCCTGGTTTGATCCTATTGTTTGAAGTTAGCAGCATTTTCTTATATAACTAGATTCTTCTGAATTTGATGGGAGAAGAGCAGTTGAACTTAGAATTGTTAGCAATATAAGAATATTTTAGGAGCTCCATTTGCAGGTGGTCTTATTCAAAACCTCCTGAACTAACTAAAAAATACATTACTTAAACCAGGCAGTGTATCCTAAATCTTCTGTTGCCACATATTTTTTTGTGTAACACAAAAAGGCATCAAATTTCCTTGTTTTCTCAAAGGTCTGAAAGCAGACTGTGTTCCCTAATATAGTGACTGGAGCCTTCTATCATAATATATGCTATGTAACTTTATGCATACTTAGCTATATAGCAGAGACGCTAAGAAACCCTGTTAGCGAATTGCAAAGATGCATAGCGGGACACTGACAAGAGTATCGCTAAGCATTGGCACACTCTAGCTGGTGTTCTGATGCACAACAGAACTGATGCATATCCAAGCCAACACACATCAGTCCCATTGTTTATTGGTCCCAGTGTATACTGGTCACTTTACCAGCTCTTCTCCATAGTATCATAACAGCAGCCCCTTACTGGATATGGATGTTAGAGAACTGCCCAGTCCTAATTCCTGTAGACCTAAGTCTACTTACAAAGACTTAGATCCCCAAGAGGATTCTGGCCAGCAAATAGCAGTCAAGTGTTTTATTTTATTTTTTTAAATAAATCACAGAAGCATATGGATTCTGAAGGCCCTCAGAACAAGATCACAACTAATTCAAAAGGAGTTAAATGAAATTGTTTTCCTCCCCCTCCTTTTAATGCTTGGATTGTTTGCTATTTTTAGAGCCAACGTATGAGGCATAGCAACCATTCTACTGAGAACTCTCCAATTGAACGACGAAGTCTAATGACCTCTGATGAAAACTACCACAATGAAAGGGCTCGGAAGAGCAGGAACCGCTTGTCTTCCAGTTCCCAACACAGCCGAGATCACTACCCACTTGTGGAAGAAGAGTACTCCGACTCATACCAGGACTCGTACAAACCCCATAGAAACCGAGGGTCCCCTGGAGGATATAGCCATGATTCCCGACATAGGCTTTGAATACAAGAACCTGAGGGGCGGGGGGGCAGGGGAGAGAATGGTATTCCTTAGTTGCCAACTTGCCATAACATAGCTAGGCCAAATTAATCATCTTGATTTGGCAGGTGTAGCATGGTCTTAACCGTGCTTACAGGCTGCTGCCATTTAATGCTACAAAAGGGGCAAAACGTGTAGATGTGCCCTGTATGTTTAGGAAGAAATGAGTTTGCTGGGTCATGTAGGTTTGTTTTCTTTCCAGTGTAGAGTTTAATTTTCAAACAGTGTCTTTTCTCTTCATTAGATATTATTAGATGCATCGATTTGTAACTTAGGATACCTGTTGAGGCACATATAAAATAATTTCCTGCACTGGAAATTCCAAATGACCAGTTCCAGTTGGAACCAATTTATAAACCAATTCCTGTTGGAATTTGGGTGAAATTGACTGGAAAGTCAACCTGAGCATGTTGCAGTCAGTTAAAAAAATAATTGAAATGAAGAATAAGAAAATTACAAAACCATTAAAGCAAAAAAATAAAAAATAAAAAAATAAAATAAAAGCTAGAGTATTTGTTTATCAGAAGGTGAATTTATATATAGATGCAGATATGGTTAGAATAAATAATTTTAATGTATTTATTTCAGACTAACCAAATGTAAGCAGTCAATAGTGCCAAAAATGAATGAATGGAACAGTTGGAATACTTTAAATATCAGTGAGGGATTTTTGTTTTTCTCCCAGCATATATGTTGCAGCAAAATTGTATTGTGTTAACAGTTTTTGCATTTGCTAACGAAAGCATAAAGCTACTTCAGCAACTTGAAATAAGCTAGGAGCAAACCTGATACCTTAAAATGTGGTGGAAGTGAACTTACCTTCTCTGCCCTCGATACACCCCTGTTGAGCCCTGTTCATACCTGCAAAACATGTGAAGAGGGCAAATGGGATCATGCTTGCTGGCTCTGCTCCCCAACTTTCACTTATTCAGGAGAAGATGGATGGGTAACTGGGTCCTCACCACTCCAGAGGTTGTCAGACTGCAACTCCTAGCATCTCCCAACAATGGATGCCCAGGCTGATGGAGCTACAGCTCCCAAACTCTGGGAGAGCCAGGGTTGCCTACCCCCGCTGCATGTGCATACAACTTTGTGCATGAAGGTTCTTCTCTGGAGTCCAATCCCTGATTTGCATGTACAATTGTACATGGAAGAGCCCTTTTCATACTTCCCCCCTGGATATGCAGGAACTGGAGAATAGGAATAACCAGCATAAACCCTTTTACCCTCCATGCATTTGTGAATGGGTTTTGAAGACATTTGTTATGGGTTTTGCCTTAGTAAGAAGATTCCACTTCAACTAGATTGACAAAGGTTTAAGAATCAGATTATTCTTCTTTCTTTAGTTAATAATGCTGCGCATTATGAATCATCTGTATCAGACACAACCTTCATGCTCATCTTAAGGTTCTAATTTGTCAAAAGAGCAATTGGACTTGCACTCTATAAAGAAAGGTTCAAAAAAAGAGAGAGAGAGAGAGAAAGAAAAAGGAAGGAAGGAAGGAAGGAAGGAAGGAAGGAAGGGAAGGTTCATACTAGGGCTTCAACCTGTGCATTAATATCTCCAGAAAATGTATTGTATAATCACCACTCCAACCAAAGAATTAAAAAGTTATCACACTGTCATTTCTCCAAAGGCAGTGGCAGCATGAATGTGTGTAAGAAAAAAGCACTGCGTGGTAAACTTGGTAATGAGGGATTATAGCCAAATGAGGTGCAACAGAAAAGGTGTTTTAGCAAGGATGCCTCCCCAAGTCTGAGTGCTTGCTCTTCCATGCACTCCCTGCAGCACAATAAACCATTCTCTATTGTGCTATAAAATAAGACATAGTATTCTTTTTTTCCTTGTTTGACAGCATTCCCACTCACATGCCAGAGAAATATTTAATGCATTCCATACACAGCAGTATGCCTAAGGGACATATATTATGGTCTGCTGGCCTGATCTAGACGCGCGCGCGCATGCGTGCATGTGTGTGTGTGTGTGTGTATGGATGGACCTGCTTGTGTGAGGAACCTCTCTTCTGTGCGTGAACAGAGGTGTTTTCTCCACAGAAGTGAGTGGGGAAACCCACCCAATGCAAGCACTCCATAGCTGCACCCCTCTGTGGATGCTTCAAAGTTACTTGGCTGGCAAAGGATTGCCAATCAGTGAGTGACTGAAATCATAGTATCACATTGCATGCTGTCCTATTTTAATATGGCAAGGATAATGTTTAATTTCCCAGATACTTTAAAAAAAATTAAAAAAAACAATTGGAAAGCAGCAGTAATGATTTTGCAAAAACCTTTTAGGGCTTTTCCAGGCAATTAGAAGAAAGGCTTTGATTTTGAGCATTTTGCTAGAGGCAACCGCAGTATAAGGCAAGCAATCTCATTTCTATGGGGATGAGGGCTGCTTTAGGGGATAGTTGTTCAATCCTTTTTTAAAGAAAAGAAGATGTTTGCTGCAGTGCTGGAGAGCAGAGGGGCACAAGACCAGGAAAAGATATATGAAGTAACAGGCATCGCTGCAGAAAAAGATACAAGATATCTATACCAAGAAGGGCTGTATCAATAAATTGGTCAAAATTGGGCAATTTTATCTTAGTATGAAGTTACTTTTTTTTTTAACTAAACTGAAATCATTTCTAAGAACTTTCTTTCTAATTAGAGATAGATCTTCAGGGGTCATTAAATATAAAATAATATACATGCTGAATATTATATTTTTAAGGTTTATGGAAATGGAGCGCTTTACATTTTCATTCCAAAAACTGGAGACTTTAAGTATACTCCTAAATTAAAATATTCCAGGATCACTGAAAGATCTGAAATTTGGGGCATACACGTGACTAAACATACTGATTGGACAGTATCAAAACAATAAATTTATACACCTCTCCTGATCAATTAGGTAAACTACAGGTGTACTTCCAAATCTTAAATGTACTTCCAGGCCTCTGAAGTCACTCAAAGTGTTTGGATGACTAAAAGCTTATTTATATGTAATCATGAAAACTTAGGCCATGAATTTCATCTCCACAGAGGACTCCATTTGATCACAGAGCAAGCCAACCTATCCATGATGTAGCATCTTATGTAGAAGCTCTTTTGGTCCTTCAGACCTATGGTGTGTCCATGCAGTGTTATAGCAGTTTGATATCACTTTAACTACTATTGGTCACTCTTATGGATTGCTGGGATTTATAGTTTGGTCCTAGGACAGCTCTAATCCATTCT
Organism: Ctenosaura bakeri; assembly: GCA_948474755.1. NCBI lineage: Eukaryota > Metazoa > Chordata > Lepidosauria > Squamata > Iguanidae > Ctenosaura > Ctenosaura bakeri. The sequence continues at coordinate 470,152 of CAOLHI010000706.1, forward strand.
ACTGAACTACAGCAGAAGCTCCCTAGCAGAGAAAATTCTAAGTACCTCACCAAACTACAAAGTTTCTATGGGAATTAAAGCAGTATCAATGACAGTTAAATTGGTATCAAACCGCTGTGAGTATGTTGTGTAGGTACACCATGGGATTTGACTGAGGAAACACTTTTAAGTATCAGCAGGGAATATGAATGCACACACAAAATATTTGCTGAATGCAAGCTTCATTTACGCACATGCATAATAATTAAAGGATGCTTGGGCCTGGCTTATATATGCATTAAGCTTTTAAAATTGTTAGTATTGTTCCATATGATTTAGACACCCGAAATTCGAAGCACATGTCATCCAAGTCACCCTGTATAAAAGAAAAGTCTGAAAACAGTATATTGTAACATCTGGCCATTAAACTCAGGGCATGAATCTTACCTCATAATGGAGGAGAGTACTCCAGCACAAACCCACATCTGGGGAACAAAGTAGGCTGCTGAGTTTCGCTGCCCTTAATGTACTCACAGCAGTCTTGGGAATGGGATTAGGAATGGATTTTCAATAGCAACCAGAAACGGGGGGAGGTGGGGATGTAAGAAGGTATATTTTGTATATTTGAAATAGTTCAAAAGTAATTTCAACTTAGTCCAGGAAACTGGATTCTGATCATGTTAGGTTTTAACTCCTTTTTCCTCATTGAAAGAAGGTTTGGTCACATTATCTACTTTTAAAGGGAAATTTGGTCTGAAGTCCTAAACATAATCCAAGCAGTAAATCCACTAATCACAGTGGTAGATACTTCTGAGTAAGCATACAAAAAAATTACATTGCGCTCAAAGCATCTAAAATGGGGGTGGGAATCATGTTGCCCTCTAGATTTTGTGGGACTGCATTTCCCAGCAGTCCTTGCCATTGGCTATGTTGGCTAGGAGTACTGGGATTTACAGTCCAACAGCAATCCGGAAGGGTGCAGGATTGACACTCCTAAAACAAGCTATAAAATAAAATTTTAAAAATCTATAAAAATGATAAGGATTTGGAAAAAAGGGAAAGTATTGCATTGTCATTGACATGATGGAATATTATAGAACCTTCTGCCATCATAGTATATATTGCATTCACTACTGTAATTGATGTGCTAACTGGTCAAAGAATCTCATTTTCCTATACAACAAAATAGTACTCGTAAGGTACTGGGAAAATGAGCTATGTATACCACTAAAATGTTTTTGTTTACCAAGGATGTCTGGATTCTCTGCAGCAATTGAGTAACCATGCATTGACAGCATTAAAAGAAAAGATTGTGTAGAGAAGTCCTTTGGGAAATATTTGTTTGCTAAAGGTATCTCTGTTGTCTGCTGGTAATAATCATAGATTTGTATGGGTCTAACCTGTGGGGAAAATATAAAGATTTTCCTCATCAAACAACTCTCTTCAACAGGCCTGCTGCTAACCCTAGGACTTGTGCCTATACTGTTTACTATAAAATTATGGAACTGGTGATTTCAATACTTTGCATATTTTGCTGCCTTATATCTAATGAATGCTTCCCCTCCCTTGCATCTTTTTAATTATTTATTTTTAAATGGCACTTTTATTGCAATCTGACGTATGTCTTACATTAGCATGCCTTCTATCCAGTATGCATAAATTAAAGTTGTTGCTTTAAGAATTTATCATTGTAGACTATATTCTGGCATTTTTAAGTAGAAATCTTTCCATCAGCACTTTCTAATTAACCCAATCCTAACAACAAGAAAAGTACCTTTTTCCAGAACGGTCATCTGTGGACAATTCTATACCAGCTTAATAAGCAAAGATATGTATTACCCTTTTGCCTGTACACGCAGCGCCTTCTCTGCTCAGTGTGTGATCTCCAGCAATTAAATCTAAAAGTCTCCAATTAATTACAGTTTTCTATTTCATTCAAAATGGGAGATTATTGTTACTAGGTCTTAAACCAGCTTCACATGAGGATAGAAAGTTTGTGCATATCTCAGCTTATTAAGCCAAATATGGATGTTTGAATTGGACCTTATATGTTTTCTTTCTGACATATTCTGGTTATATTTGCCAGACTGACCAGACCAACTTCCTAAATTCCAGATGTGTTTATCAGCTTTTAAACCAGGGGGAACACTCAACCTGCATAGAAGCAAGCCTGTGGTATTCTTGTATGATATTTGTACAATTTAAGTCTGGGGGGCATTTTATGAGTTTTACTTACTTGTAGATTTCCTTGTTTCCAAGACTGTCCCCTTATCAGTTCCATCTTACACAAAGAGAAGTATCTCCACAAATAAGAAATACTATAAATGGTGCTATTATTTTTATTTATTTGTATACTTAATTTTAGTTAATATCCTACGTTTCTTCCAATATGGTACCCATGCTATCCATGCCATAGAAGTCTACACCTCAGTGACATGGAACCATTTCCCACACATTCTGTTTCTCACAAGGTATCAGTAAGGGGGAAAAATACTCCTGTGAAAATACAGGGTGAATGACAATATGTATTGTTATGTTATGCCCAGAGAACAATTAACATTTCTCAAAATGCAGGCACAGAATGCTGTCACCTTTTGTTTGTTTTTTTACAGTAGAGGGGGATGAAATAATCTACTGATGTTCTGTTTGCAAATCCTTGCATACTGGAAAAAAGAAAATTAAAGAGAAGAGAGGTAAAGACAAATACACAATCAGAGGATAAAAAAATAGAGCAGCAATGTGATCCCTAAGGAATATCAGAGGTGGGTAATTCCTTTATAAGGACCACTGAAGCATTTTAAAAACTGTGGAATACTTAGCTAAATTATTAGTATCATATAGGACTAGGAGTGGAGGCCTTGTGCTACAGTAGGGCTTCCCAGAACCACCCCAGCCAAAACTCCAATTTGATTGTGCAAAAATCACTTATGCTCAGAAAACTTTATTTTGTACAAAATGTATCATTTTCTGTGCAAAAAAAAAATAGTTTGGCTTTTTAAAAAGTATTTTTTGTAGGAAAAAAAAGCTTTTTAAACCCTTTTTGCCAACCACCTCAATGCCTAATAAATGCCTAATAAATCTAAGAGCAATCTACCATTTCCTTTCTTTCTACACATTTCTTCATGTGTTCAGACAACCTTTCTCATCTATTCAAGTATTCTTTCCTTCACTAAATACTTGTGATGCCAATATCTGCAAGCTGCTTTCAGTTCCCAGGTTCTAATGTCATATACACTCAGCTCCCCACATTCACGGGTTTAACATTCATGGGCTTCATCTGCTACTTTCTCCAACCTCTGCTCTCTCCCCATCTCTAGTGCTTCTTTTCCAGGGGAGTCTTCTCTCTTGGTAGCTCCGATCAGGCTGCTCAGCCCTCTAAAATCCCACCTCTAATCCTCTTCCTTCTCCCCCAGCTGCTGGCCAGCTAAGGATGGCCCAAAGCTCAATTTCTCAGTACCACAAACCTTCTCCTGATGCTCCCCCACGTGCTGGAGGAAGGAGATGGGTAAGAGAGAAGAAGTGTAGAGCCACCATGCTGACATACCCATTTTCCCTCTCCTTTCCCTGACCTGATTTGGACTCTGGGTGCCCATTTTGCCCACAATGCTTCAGCCCCCTTTCCACACACACACACACACACACACACACACACACACATTTTGCTATTTGAGTTTTTTTCCACCTGTTGGGCCCTAATTCCAGCAAATGTGGAGGACCAACTATATTTTTAGACAGAATTGAATATAAAACAAATACTACCAGTTTCTGTAATCTACTCTAATTCACAGGTGATATTGTCCTAAATTGCATCAAAACTGAGAGGGAATTAGATACTAACTCAGGGGCCTGAAAGTCCTGTCAGCAGCAGCAAGCATCATGTGCTTCCACCACTCTTATGGTGCCTTGCTCTTCCTAGCAGGTACCCTTCTGTCCTACATCAGGAACTCTGGTACTTGTAGTTCTTCTTATGATAGATCATGTCAAATAGAGGAATACCAGTCTCTTTGTCCTTCAGTTTCATACACTCCCTACTCTAGAAAAGGGCCTTAGGCCTTGCCTGTACAATGTTGCTTGCTATAGGCTCTAGCAGTGTCTCTGACTGGCTCCAGCGCATCTCATAATATCTGGTCAATTAATACACAGATAAATAGTATAAATATGCACAGGCATGAGTTGTACTTCAGCCTCAAATTTTCCCCTCACCATAATGGAAACTGCAAGCTGTGTTGCGTCCCTCTGGACCTCCAGGCCATGTGGGAGGCCATGTCTCTTCTTCACTGTCCTCTACGGTCTTGTTGCTTTTTACTTAATCCTCAAAGCATTAAAACATGGTGAAAACATCCTTCACAGCAACTCCTTTGCTGTTCATGTCTATGTTTTGAGTTCTCCACAGTTGTGTGGTCCAACAATGTTAAGTGAGGCAGGTTTGCAGGATGATGGGAGTTGAGAGATAGTGGATAGTTAGCTTGGTGTCAAAGCTAAAAGAAGAAGTGACAAAAACTGGACAACATTTAATATAATCCAGAGGAAAAAAGAACCATGCCTGTAAGGACTCAACAGATGGCTTTTTCACTTTGGAAAAAGCCCATAGCAGTTCAGCCTGTATATATTTCAATGATGATATGAAATCTAACTGCAGAAATTTCTGAAGCTGAGAATCTCATTCTCATTCTCATATGGACGGAAAAGAAACCTGTCCATATTGGCCCTGAAGAAGGCTACTGAAATATATAAATAGGCTGAAACCCCACAGTGGGCTTTGTTCAAAATAAAACAGCATCCATTGAGCATCTGGAGACAGGGTCTTTTTTTATTATGGAGTTACAGCTAAAAGGTCAACAGTGGATGAAGGTTCATTTTTTGTTGTATAGTTTTAGAAGGGACGTGTCTATGTGGGTATAGTTAGGAGAGTTGTCATGAAGAGTGTGTACACTTCAGAATTTACTACAACACCACTGAATCCACCTAGTTATATTACAACTCAACATTTTATACTTTGTGAAAGGAAAAGCCTAGCAAGACTACTCTTTAAAATAGTATGCCCACTTTTAAATGCCAAAACTATATTTTGAGAATTTCATTATTAATTTTTCCTCTTATTTTCTTCCCCAAGACTTACTGGCTTGTAGCTTTTACCAGAAATTGAGTGAATGCACCTGATGACCAATGCAGTACAGAAAAAGAATTGCTGCACAAGGTAATTCTGAAACTGCAAACAGAAATTTTATTTTACATTAGGAGATCTAGGGTTTGAAAATATTACCTTTTGAGGATTACAAGTTCTACAACCTTCCCATTGAGCATGAGCGCTGGTCACACTGCCTGGGGGATTCTATGAGTTGCAATCCCAAAAAATAACCGTTCCACCTTCTGATAAAAGCATAAGAAGTAGCTCTGATGGGTCAGGCCAAGATAATCTAGTCAAAAACATTCTCTTTTTAAAAGGACTTTAGGTTTCCACCTACCAGCAAAATAGAAGAGGAAGGTGATCTATTCTGCATCAAACCAATGCAGAATAGAGTAGTACCATTACCTCTCTCGAGTATAGTGTCTAGATCGAGGGAGGTAATGGTATCACTCTATTCTGCATTGGTTAGACCACATTTGGAATACTGTGTTCTGTTCTGGGCATCTCATTTCAAGAATGATATTGACAAGCTGGAACATGTCCAGAGGAGGGCACCAAAATGGTGAAGGGTCTGGAAGCCATGCCCTATGAGGAACGGCTTATGGAGCTGCGTATGTTTAGTCTGCAGAAGAGAAGGTTAAGAGGGGACATGATAGCCATGCTTAAATATTTGAAGGGATGTCATGTCAAGGAGGGAGCAGGCTTGTTTTCCACTGCTCCAGAGACTAGGACAAGGAGCAATGGATTCAAGCTGCAGGAAAAGAGATTCCACCCGAACCTTAGGAAGAACTTCCTGATGGTCAGAGCTGTCCGGCAGTGGAATATGCTGCATCGGAGTGTAGTGGAGTCTCCTTCTTTGGAAGTTTTTAAGCGGAGGCTGGATGGCTGTCTGTTGGGAGAGCTTTGATGTGTGTTCCTGTGTAGCAGGGGCTTGGACTTGTTGACCCCTGTGGTCTCTTCCAACTCTATGATTCTATGATCTTTATATTTATTGGATTCGCTTTGCACACTGTCTCTGAACAGGGATGTTCCATTTACCTAGCAAAACTCATAGCTTTTTCAAACACTGAACTTCATTAATGTTTCTAGTCCTCTTTAAACTGCCCATATGAGCCAGTGGCTACTTCTGCTGCCATCACCTGCAGATCCCAGAGTAATTAACTTGATAATTTAGTTACAATTGTAACTGGGACACACTAAGTGTGGACTGCCTTGCAGCTTTGGCGTGTTTGGCCTGAATGACTGTTGCATCATTGGCATGATTTCCCGTTTCAACTTCTATTTTATGCTACAGCCCAGTGGAGCATTTTATAATACTTTTTATGTTTGATTATATGTACTGCATATTCATCTGCATGAAAGAGGAGGCATTAGGAAAAACATTTCTTACAAGTTTTACAAGTTCATTTTATGTCCTCATTAAAGTATTAATTGCACAGAAATCTATAAATCAAGGCTAGAATCCTCTTGATCTTTATTCTCTGGTGGCATTATTGACCAGACCATTTAACTGCTCGAAGATATGTGCATTTTACAGTGCAATGGCACTTAACTTATTTGCCCTAATAAACAAGATTGAGTGTTTAGCATTTTGGAAACAATATAATTATTTTTAAAGCTTTTTTCCCCTTCCTTTTTCTACATCCTCCTTGACAATCTAGTGGGAAGGAAGCAATCCATATTGAGGAAATGCAGGTGTGGGAAAATTACCTTTACTGACTAGTGTTGAGGATATCTTCTTTTATTGAAGAGTTCTCTTGTATGTTTGCCTAGTAAGAAGCTGATGTAAATGTTGGCTGCTTCTTCAGTCTAACTTGTTGGTCTGTCCAGCTGGTTCTCACTCTGCTGAGGTCTACCCTGTAATGACTATCTTTACTTCATTTCATAACAGGGAAGGATACCATCAAAGAAAAGTTTACACTGAATTCACTCTAGTATATTATGGGTGCAGAAAATCTCATCTGTCATACCCTAGCCTGGCCTTTCCATTTGGACAATGAGGTTAGTGTGTGTGCACGTGTATGTGCGCGCGTGTGTGCGTAAAACACTAAGTGGGATGGTCAAAGCTAAGGAGATGCCTATATGGAACTCCTGTTCCATGTTACAACCTGGTGTAGTGCCTCTTTTTCTCTCTTGTAGGCATAAGTCAAGTGGGAGAAGCATCTCTGTAAGTTCCTGTTGAGGCGATCTCTCTACATTTTCCCTCAGTGGTGGACTAGATTCATAAAAATATAAGATCACAGCAAAAGTTTATCTAGTTTAATATTCTGTTCACACAGCAGCCAATCATTTCTCTCTGGGAAGCCTGTCAGCAGGACATGAGTGCAACTACATTCTCCATCTTGTGCTCTTCAGCAACTGATAGGCAGATGTACACTGCCTATGCTACTAGGCTACGTTGTCCAAACTATGTAATATTGTAAGTTCATGTAAAGGCCATTGCTTCCTCCCTTTAAAAATGCACTTACATTTGAAAAAAAAAATCTGATCCGGTCTACTTAAAACCTACATTTGTTGAACAACAGGGATGGGGAATATCTCGGACTCCCAGCAGTCTTACCCAAGACACCAATGGTGAAGATGTTGCTTTCAGCCCAGCAACATCTGGAGAGCCACAGTTATCCACTCCTTCTGTACAACACTATCCAACCACCTTATCCTTTATTGTGTGTTTGTTTTCTATAACATTTAACAGACCTGAATAAATAAGGTTATGACTAAATCCTATGCATACAGTAGTTCCTTGGGAATAAACCATGTTTTGACCTTAAAACTTACTTCCACATAAACTTGCATAGGATTAGATTGAAATAAGGATTTCAGGATTTAGTTGTATTAAATAAGGATTTCGTACAAATCCTTATGACAATACTATTCTGCTGCCTCTTATTCCCATCAGGTATAAGGCACAGCTGTTAAATAATATTTAAGAATGAGTCTGTTTCCATATTAAGGCATTTGATGAGTGGCTTTGATTTATTTTATGAAAAACCTGTGTAATTGTCTTAGCAGGTTACTTTCACACCCAGTTTTACAAAACAGTCAGAAGCATATTGGTACCTTGATCTCCAGCAGGGATAATGCACTAAAATCTGAATGTGGTAAACATTCTCTACTTTCTTACATGGATTGTTTCCATCTACACTGATTGCTTTGCCAGACTGTATTTACAGATCTGATTGTTAGTTTCTCTTGCAGCTTGTTCAATTAAAACAGTTCTTCTCGCAGCATGTCCACTTAAAGATGAGATAATGTTTTACATCCATGCAGGTTACTAAAATAATAAAAATATGTACCCAAAAAAACCCCTCACAGCAATAACTGAACTTCTTTTACCTTCTCAGTAAAACTCCCCTCTTGGGCTGAATGTTTTTCTGCTGTAAAATCCATAATAAAGTGTGACCCTTGGGTCTTGAGAAGTCCAGGTAGCTTATCAGAATGTTTCACCTGGAATTACTTTTTCTTGCTTCCAGTAAGCCAAATGAAGCTTACTGAATGCCCTGTCTCTGCCCATTAAAGCTAACTGCCTCCTCACATAATGCATTTGGCCTGTTTCTGACTTGTGGTTTCTAATTTATACCAGTTAAGTTTCTTTAAATCAGCAGTAATTGTCCAAGGGGATTCTGAAACAAATGTAGTGTAATGAGTTAGGACATTTCCCAATGAGACATGGTGAGAATTATTAGCATAAGAATTATTACTGATGTTGCGTGTTACCTACCTTTCTTGCATGGTACCTGCCTCCTGCCCACCCCCACACCAGTGTGAAAGAGCTGACCACATGGTGTTCCATCATCTTGCTTCTCCATACTTAGTAACAAAGCAGGACTATTGTCTTGGTGTCCATTGTCTCTGTCTTTTGATACAGAGGTTTCATGATATTTTTCCACCATTGTTTCTACGTTGGAGAAGTGTAAGATCTGCAGCAGTCCCTAAAACTTAAATTTAGCTAAGTCAAAATGTTTCTGATACACTTTAAACCTTGAAGTCCTTGATAATGTTGCTTTGCAACAATCATGCTGCCTCATCCATTATCCACTTAATACCAGATTCAAGTAATAAAACCAGATCGCGCCTCAATCCTTAATCTCTTGACCACATTCCAAAAAGACCATCTCAAGAAATGAAATTGGATTTTCTTACTGCTGAGTACAAATACTCCACCACCTCTATGTCGGGCAACAGGAGACTTTTACTTGCCAAGAATTCTTGGTCAGAGTCACCATGGATGAATCCCACTTTTTTAGAGCAGAGATGTTTACTGAGGAAGTCTTCAGATGCAAGTCGCATCATTTCAATAGAATGTAGTCTCAGGTCAATGTATTATTAACTGAACAGCACCAAACTAATTTAAATTCTATTACTTCTTAACAGCTTTTTAGACTAGGGTATTAAAAGCAAACAGCATATATTGTTTGTTGAGTTGTAGTTTAAGTATGATTCAAATGTCAGCTACCAGCTTAATCCATTTGCTCTTTGTATAACTAAACAAAATGCATCTCTTTTCCATTTTTTTGAAAGGATGTTCATAATGCATGGTCATGGCGGCACCTCACCCATCAAACTTGCCATCATGTATTCCATACATTGAGAACAGAATTAAAAGCTGGAAGCCTATCTTGACAAAAGCAAGGTGACTTGAATGTATACCATAACCCATTAATGTGGTATTCAAGACCAAACCACAAAACATTAAAACAAACCCAAATATTTTACAGTATCACATTAGAGACTGTAAGATGACAACAAAACTTTTAAAATGATTTTAAAAGTCAAATTAAAATGTTGTGTTTGAGCAGATTAACAAAAACCAGCATAAGGGCGTGGAGACGATGTAATATTGAAGGGAGTACTTTCCCATTATTCTAAATCTCCCAGTCAGCCTTCTTCAGGTAACAGTATATTCAAGAGGGTCCCTCCAGTAGATCTAGGTGACCAGGCATATTGAGAAGTATCTTAGACAAGGAGACTCTAGGACTGATCCCAGAATATAACTAGCAACTGGGGCTGGTCTTTACATAGTGGAGAAATGTGATCTCAGTCCCATGCACCATTAAGTAGTCTAGCTGCTGTACTTTGCAACAAATGAAGCTTTTGGATGCTCTTCAGATATAGGTCTACATAGAGTGCATTTCAATAGGGTCATCATGTAATAAAAGCATGATTTGGGAAAAGTTGTAGCTGGCACACTAATTGTGCAGATACACTCCTTCCCACCACCACCACCACCACCACCAGATGGTAAAGGGTCAAGCAGCACTCCCAAATTGCAAACCTGCTCTTTTGAGAGAGTGCAACCACTTTCAGGACAGGATGAATCCCAATTCCCAGCCAGCACTTCCATCTTGTGAGGATTTAATTTCAGCAACTCTCATCTAGGTAACCATTTGATAGTAACCAAGACAGTATCAGATTTCACTAAAGGAACATGGGCTTATTTATTATCCACAAAGAAAGCTTCTATTTTTAAGAGAAATAAATGAAGAAAAATTAAGTTGGGTTAATATTCTCGGTCTAACATAGTATATATAAAACAAGTGGTGAATGAATGAATTTGGGCAAAGGGCTGTAGTCTCTATTTAGAATGAAATTTATATAATTATGACTAACTTAACACAGTATTTTTTCCAATTTGTGAAATATTTTTCAGACAACTAGTATTGGAAAAAAAAAGTCCTTACATCAGTTCCTTTTATCCAAAGGAAGTATTTTAGACGATGTGAGGGTGAAAGAGAAGCCTTATACAGATGAATTTATAATTCTTTATGCAATGCATTTATTAGCTATTGTTTTTGAAACTGCAGTGGAGAAGATTATTACCATGAAAATCATTTGTGTTAAACTAGTACTAGTCAATAGATGTGCATTTTTAAAAAGCACATGTTCCACTAGAAATTCTCAGCAATGGGTCCCCTCACTGCAATTTTTTGGGGACTAGATCTAGGAATTTTCTGCCCCTGCTAAAGATTTGCCACTGAAAATGGTTCCATTAAAACTAACAACTTTTGACTAAATGTTACACCCAATAGTAAATAGTCTTGGACTCTGTCCCTAGATTTCATGAGTATGTATTACATACCTTATTTATCATTTGCTGAAAGCTATTTTTAAAAACAACCATTGCCAAAATAGCCCTTTGTTGTTTATTTTATTCTGCACTAGAAAAATGAAATCATGTATCAAAATGCTATATTGTATAGTACAAAATAAAAAAATATATATTTTGCCAATACTATGAAACACAGCAAGAGAAAAGCACATTTGAATAGCACAAATTTACAGTCTGATCATTAGGTTTGGCATTATTTGAAAAATGTTAGATAATCATGTCTGAAATTGATACACTGCGATTTTCCGTCACATTAACTTGCCGCATAAGACTTCTTCAGCGACTCATTTAAGCACGGTGCAATTTCTACTTGAAACTTGATTTGCCATGAAAGTGTTTCTCATGAACTCAGTGCAATTTAATTTTTCAAACATGAGCAAGCCCGATATACATTGTTTCTTACTTCTCCCCATGTTCTACCGAATTTGAAATTACAAAGGAGCTCTTCAATTCTACTTGGTTTCCCCCCCCCTCTGCTACAAATATTTCACCAGTTGTACATCTATATCTCAAAGTTAGACATCTTCAGTAACATACCTAATTGGATTATCACATAGGTCAAAAAACAGTTTCATCTTTCAAGTGTAAAAATTGCTGAGTGTTTCAGATTTGCAGAAATCCCCAGCTCAAAGCACTGGCTGTGAACAGCTCAGTCCTCTAGGTAGAGGGCCCACTCTGTTCCTTTGGGAGGAGTGAGTTGTTGTGGTCCATGTCAGGTGTAGACCGTGGCTGCTCAAGAAGGGTGGACAATCCAGTGCTCTCCAGTTGTTTCAGACTGCAACTCCAATGAGCCTCAGACAGCATGGCCAATGCTCATGGCTGGTGGGAATTGCAGACCATCATGTTGCCTGCCTCTATTGGAATTAGATTTGAAATTGTGCCTGAACTTGCTGCTCACATACACAGAACGCCTAAAAAGAGAAACTGTTGTTGCAAAATAATGTGATGTGAACGATCCAGTATGTAAATTGAAAGCTTAAGGAAAGTCCACTAATTGGTCTGTTACCAAATCTCTCACCATTGCCCCATGTTTATTTCTGCCTTACTTCTCTGGACATGGTGATTATCACATCAGTGGGACCCATTTTGGGCACAATTGCCTTTGCAAAACCAAAACAATGGACATTTTCTATTTAGTTTTCTTTTTGCTGATTTGCCCTTTCCTCTTTTTACTTCTATAGATACCGTATGTGTAGCATTCTACAGGCATGCTGGGTAACAATATACTATGCAAATGTGTACAGTGTTGCATGTTTTGCTATCTCTCTGCTTTTAGTGGCTTTCAAGGAAAACAAAAGTGTTGTTATTTTTGTGAGCCCAAAACATCTAACAGAAGAAAATGCAGACTGCATGCTTACAGTATCCTAATTTCTATGGATTTGTTTTATGGAATTTAGATGTATTAAAACTGCATTACCAACATTTTTCTACAATAAATGAAACAAAAATTCTAGACTCTTGTGTTTCCATGACTGTTATGTTAATTGACTGTTGAAATGGTAACAATACCTTTAAAAGATCAAGAAAATTCCCCAAATTTACTGTCATACATTGGCCTGAACTCTTATCGGCTAGCCCCAACTAGAGTAAACCTATTGAATCAATTGTTGATTATCAGCATTTATGTAAATCTTATTGACTCAGTGATCTAGTCTACTTGGGAAAAACAATAGGCTTCAAGCTAGAAGGTACTGCATATATATTTATTGTCTCCACAGACTTCCCCCTTCATTTTGTGACAAAATACAGTCTTTGAATTCTCAGGAACTGGCAGGTCCTATCAGATTTCCTGTGTCTGAGACGGACTGTTGTGGGAGTGAGGAGAAAAACACAACTTCCAATGGGTGTTACAGCTTCTGAAGTAGAATATTTCTTTTTTGTCCCTTTAGGTGCATTTCCAACAAGTGCCTGCCTCCCACTTGCAGAGCTTGGGAAGTGACTTTTAACAGTATTAGATGCAATCATATTCTGGAGCCATCTTTAAGGAGCAGTCATAGTATGAGTCTCTGGGACAAGAGTACCATCCTCACACTGTTCAGTGATGGATGACATTAGCATCTCCTGATATTCATAACACTAACTTTCTAGCTCTGCACTTGACTGATTTTGGAATGGTCCCTGTGAAGGAAGGGAGAACATTTAGTCTCTTGAGATTGTTTGGGAAGGATCATGGGAAACCCCGCTAGGCTCAAAGTGGAAGATCAATGGAGCAGACACAGGGAGGGGCTTTCGTCATTGCATTTGCTACTGCACAGATTATTTTACAAGTCCCCTGCCTCATTCACAGATATCTGGAGTGAGGAGCATTTTTCTAGGTGCCATCATCATCCATATATAATCCGTCCATGTTTTCCCCCCACTTCCACAGAGAAAATCCACTGAATGAGGTGGTAACTGATAGCTACATAGTGTCCTTTAATTGATCGCAGCTTAAGCTGTCTATCTGGAATAACGCTAACATGGCTTACCCCTCTAGAACTCGGAAAGCCTGAACCTAATGTGTGACTCATTATAATGCAGATGACACAATTCCCTTGGGCACAGTTTCTCCTGTCAGTGACGATCTGGGAAGGGAAAGGCTGCATCTGATGAAATGCTGCCTGCAACCTGATATGAAATAAATATGCATAAGGATTGTCTGAGTAAGTACAGTTAGAATTGCAACAGTTAGCAAGCCTTCATAGGGACTTAACTTGGCAGGTGGGATCAAGGCAAAAATGACAGTAGATTGGGTCTTTTATTATATGATTATCCTACTATATTCACATTTGTTAGGAGGGTGTATTCAGATTATGGAAGATTTCAGCTCCCAACTGTAATCTTCCCATAGTTTTCTGCCACTTTCTCCATCCTTTTTCCCCAAAAAGAAAACCTGTTAGGAATGGAAAGAGAAAGCAGCTGCATGAAAATGTTTGACTGGTAGTTCTAAGAACCATCCATCTGGAAGCACCCTCCCTCTCTTTTTGTGCTGCTGGTTAGAAAGAGTGAGTTACTTTTCTGGCTGGAGTTCTGCTGAACAAAAACATGTATAGACCTGTCATTATGTAGAATTCATGTCTCCCTTCTTTCTCCTTCCTCTTCCTCTTTTTACAAATTTCCCTCCCTTGTTTGAAAAATAACGTGCAGTTCCTGACGCTGCTGTGTGAAGCACAGGGGTAGAAGATAGTCTTGGGTCTTTCATCCTATCAAAAATACTCCCCTCAGAGTCAAAAATGCTACTGACTAACATCTGTGAGAGGTAAAACACATAGGTATCCGTTCCTTTTCTCCTGCAGAGTGAAAAGTAGGAGCAATGAAGAAATGTTTGGAAAGGAAACTGGTATAAAGGGTTAAACAGTCCCAGTTTCCCTTCCAAAATGAAGCCACAATAGATTTTAAAAAATATATATATATATAAGAAAAATCACAGGACAATCCATAACATGAAGTTCCAAATCAGAAGAAGAAAATATAAGTAAATATATTGCTGAAACTTCAGAAACTGCTCCTGGATCTGCGAGTCTCATCTCTGAATGGCATCAGGCAATACATTCTGCACTTCACATCTACATTTTGCCATGTCAGGCACATTATGTGGAAAAGGCCTACTCTATCATTAAGCTGAGTGATGTGAAATTTTAAGTGACAGGAAAAGGTAGCAAATTGTTAGCCACTTAATTTGTTATCATTGACTTCTTACTATCAGAAAGGTGAGGATGCTTATGAGATTTTCTCCCCTTGTGTTATGGCAATTAATTCAAAATCACATGAGGATTTTTTAGCAGCAAAAAAAATGTAAAGAATTTATTAAATTATTTTCCCTTGTACAAGAGGGAAGCAGTTGTACATCAGGCACTAAAAATATACTACTCCAAAGAAAATGGCTACACACAGGTAGCTTTAGACCCTGCTAAGCATCCGTTACAGAAGCAAGAAATGCTAATTATTGGCTAATCCAAATACATACTTGTAGAAATTATGTCATGAATACATTATTATGTCAGCATACAAGCGCTACGCATGCCCCTAGAGGCAGTCCCAAATTTTAATACCAGACCCCTCCCTAGGGGTATGATTTTTAATATTAAAATGAAGCTGTATGAGGCTCTTGGTCACCAAAGTTCATCTCTTGTGGTCACTCCCCCTCCCCTTGGCCTAGTTTGGCCTCCTCCAGACACTCAAACCCACAAGGTCTACCTCTCTTTCACACTTGTTGAGCCTACTCAGTTAGTTATCTCTTTTACTATCTACTATTGCTCTACTTGGCTTCCTGTCATTCTAAGTTCTACAAGCTGATTTTCCTGTTATCTGCATCCAGCTGCAAGCATAAGCATTCTTCTTGTTTTCCCTGGCCACATTGCTCTTTTTCCTAATTCAGTGTGCCTGCTATCAAGCTTTTGATTAATTATTTCCTAATTATTATGCCCCTACATTTGGGTTCCCACCAAACCTGGCCTTAACCAGTAAATGCTAAGGAAGGAAAAGGCATTTAATACTATTCTGCAACAGACAAACTCTCTTGGCTAGTGCTCATGAAAAACATTATGAATGTCTACATTGACCCTCAGCTTCAAACAAATGTTTCTAGGATTAGGACGACAATCATGTAATTGTTATCTTCTGTCAGCTCTGATTAACAGTTGGTGGCACAGGAAATTCTCTGCAGAAAATTAACACTGACACTTTCCATATTATGGTAGTTGTATCCTGTTCTTCCATCTAAGAGTGCAGGGTGGCAGACATGCATTGGTTGTGACTGATAATAACCCAGTGTGGTAGGAGTATGCAGCTGGAACAGCAATTTGACTGTGATAGAGACTATTACCATTACATTTCTATTCCAGCTATTAAGTGTTTCTGTATCCAGACAGAGTAATTCCAGACTATTTGTTGCATAAGGCTATTGTTCTGCCATACATTTAGCTCGGTCTGGCTTTGTTGGTCAAATAACTTATCAAAGCCACACATGACCTTTCTTGACTAGGTTTTGAACAAGGATATCTCACATCCAGGCCCCAATATTCTAGCCCAGAGATATGTAACCTGTGATCCATGGATCCCTAGGCAGTGCTTCCATGAGTTCATGAACTGGGAGCAAAAAATGATGGCTGGAATCAATCTGTGCTATGAAGAGAACTGGACAAGATCCTGAAGTGTAAAGATATACTATTGAATACTGAAGTTAGGATGGTCTATGCCAGTCTACGTCCAATTTCTATATATGGTTGTGAAAGCTGGACACTGAAGGAAACTGACAGGAAGAAAACCAACTCATTTGAAATGTGGTGTTGGAGAAGAGTTCTACCAACATTGTTGACTGCTAAAGGAGAAATAAATGGATCCTAGAACAAATCAAGCCTGAAAGCTCCCTAGAAGCCAAGATGACTTAACTGAGATTATCATACTTTGGACATATCATGAGAAGATATGACTCACTAGAAAAGACAATAATGCTTGGTAAGGTAGAAGGCAGTAAGAAAAGAGGAAGGCTGTATTACAGAGGGATAGACTCAACCAAGGAAGCCACAACTCTGAGTCTGCAGGACCTGAGCAGGGCTACAACAGCAAAAATAATTACAAGGGAGTAAACTTAACATATTACAGCTTATTTCTGAATGTAAGAAAATGCAGATGGGATGCCACTGGATGTCACTCTTTCCAGCAGACCTGCCTCTGTGGTGAATAAGCAAGATTCACACAGATATATTTTCCAGAGGAAAAGCCATGCTATATTCTGTTGCAGGAAACACAACAGTCTTACGGAATTTGCAGACAGTGCTTTTATAGCTGTATATGGACTGTATTCTGTGGCATAATAATTTTCAATTTGTAACTTTCACCAATTTTTCTATTGCTTTGGCTCTCTTTTTTCCTTGTACAAAAATCTATAAAAACAGAGTGCGACAGTTGCAAAGTGGGTGGTTTTAGGCAAGCTTTTATCATGCAATTTCCTTGTCCCATTCATGAAATTTTGCATGAGATCCAGACAAAATCTTCTTCCATTTGGAACTATCTGATGTTTTCCCTTTTAACTGGTATCCCTTGGAGCCCCCAGTCTGCAAGTACCCGAGCTAAAGAGTAACAATAGAATAGAAACAGAAAGCTGTGAAGGAAGGCAATTTTTACACTAGTGGCAACCCATACCACTCCATATTTTGCCAACTTCTGGTTTCAGCTTTCAGGTTTTTGAGGGACAGGGAGGAGGCTGTTTTAAGCTAATTTACTGTTTTTGGAAGCCTTTATGAGCTTCAGTTTTTGAGGTCTTTTTTTCACCCAACAGGAGTTTGAAGGTGGATCCAAATGTGCATACAGTCCACAAAATGGTTTTGGGGGCCAGATGCAGTCTGGATAACCTTTTGCCCATCCTTGTATTAGAGGGTAAGCTTGTATGAACTACAGTCCCTTTCTTTTTCAGAGATATTTTTAAGAGAGTAGATTTCTCTTACTGCCTCTGTCCCTTGTCAGCTCATGGCCACAGCCCAACTTTTCATTCCATTCCATTTTACCATTCTTCTATTTCACATTAAAGCAAGGGCATGGCTCTTAAAACCTTCATTTTCTCTCCCTTGAAAATGATCTTTGCCCGACACAGAAGTCTGTGAGCTTTGAAGGCTGGACTCAGTATTTTACTAGGTGTATGGCCTGGGTACCAATAAATGTCCTGCCCTTCTTAAGATCCCACAGGACCCGTTGTTGTTGTTTATGGATATTATAGATGACTCTGGATGAGGCTTTGGCCCTTTCCACTCCACACTCCCAACCCGTCATAGGGACAGAAGGATGGGACCGCAATGATGCTTATGCACGACATTATCACAGTCCCATCTTTCTCCCATGCCCAGGCGGTGTGATTACACCACAAATCATTGACAGGTTTTCCCCATCAATGACTACCGATCATGCCACCATCCTGCCACACACCCACACTTACCTTCCCTGCGGAGGCCCTTGAAGCGCAGTGGCTGCACTTCCTGCCCCAGCACAGTCTGAGACAGTACCCAGCTGCACTGCAGTAGGAAGAGGCATGGCCATCGCGCTTCCTGGATCTTGGAAGCAGCCAGTGAGGAGGGGAGCGCTCTTGTTGTGTTCCCCTCCTGGCAGGGCTGATGCTGGGACCCACACCGGATGTCTCCAGGACAAGGTAAGGTGCGAAAAGGGCCTTTTTCTGTGTAATTGTGCTGCCCAATTTGTGAAAGTTTACAGGACAGCAAGGCACTGCTATCTTCAATTTGCAACCCTCTAGTGCTTCCCATTTTAATTCCTTTCTAGAGAAAATCTGTTAGAGCACTGTTTCTTAGCCTTTGGTTCTCTGAGTATTTTGGACTTCAATATCTCCAAATGCCTGAACACTGGCCAGAGTGGTTGAGGCTTCTGGGAACTGAAGTCTAAACTATGTGGCAGGCCAAAGGTTGGGAACCATTAAGGGAACAAAACAGGATACCTGTGGAATGTCTTTTGATAGTAAGCAATCTGGAAAGACTCACACTAATTATAAGAGGAGCTAATTATCTTGAAAGTGGCAAAACTGGTTCCCTCGAAAAGTTCCTTTCTGCTTCCGCCACCCAAACAAACAGATCTCTTCCCTTCGCCCTTAAAAAAAAAAGTTGTCTGCTTAGATTTCATAAACATACTTAAATTGAGAAAGTATTTAGGTGAGAGCAAATCAAGCCTGAACTTTCACTAGAAGGCCAAATGACTAAAGTGAAGCTACCGTGATTTGGATTAGTGGGTGGGGAGGATGGGTTACATTTTAGTGTTTTTAATGTATTTATATACTGTTGTAATGCCGTCTCGATCCATTGGGAGAGGCGGGATATAAATAATAATAATATTATTATTATTATTATTATTATTATTATTATTATTATTATTATTGAAGGACAGGTCTCATTGGAAAACACTGGGAAAGGTGGAAGGCAGTAGTGTTATTTTGGCCATGGCACCCTCAGTGAGGACCCCCAGATATCCTTTCGATATCATTTAATTTGGACTTAGCTGGACTGGTTAGTGATTACCTCACTTCACGTGTTCGCAAAGTTCTCCGGATAAGCACGGACAGAGAAGCGGCCGTTAATGGTTTGCTTTCCATTTCTCTTTGTAGCCAGCACCCAAAACTCACCCAGAGCTTTAGGGAACTTCCCGCCACAGACTCCTCAATAGCCATGTGGCTCTCAGGCAAACTACTCTCGTAAGGTGGGCCATTAACGTCTCAGCCAAAAGTATTGTTTCTACACGCAAATCCCATCACGTTAGCCCTGACCTCACCAAATCCTTTTGTCCAGCACCGAAACCTCTTTTGTTCCCTTTGGGACTGCCATAGCCGAAAGGCACGATCTTCCCTGTAAAAACCCTTCATTTTTAACCGATCCTCGGATCACCTTTGACTGCCATCCCGCCCTGCCGTTGGTGTGTTTAAGGGACTCCCCTCAGCGCCCCACACTGAGTTTCCTTCCCTGAATCTCCAACCTCTACCCAGGACTACGGAACAGGTCGTATTGCCTCTCCCTGCAACTCTCTTCCTTTTCTAAGTTAGTTAGTCTATGTTTGTCTTCTGTGTTTTGTTCTTAATAAAGAATTGTTATTGTTTGGAAACACCTTGTTTAGTCACTCTCTAACCCGACGCTGTAGACATAGGGTGAAAGATCTCGAGTCGTTGCCCTGCCTCTTGCCAGCAAAGTCTAATTTCCCCAAATTTGGCATTTCTAATTGGCAAAGTCGGGCGCCCCTCGCGGGACCCCCCCGTTTCCAGGGTAACAGTGGGAAATGAAGAATAGTGCTCTGAGTGCAAATCCCGAGCAGGGCTATTGATGAGCGGGTGTCTCGGAGGTTTCACATTCCTTGGGTTGGCGTGAGTCAAAGCCAACTTGAAAACCTCAATAATGGATTGGGAAATGAAACTGTTTGATATGATTCAGAGGGACAGACTCACCTATGTTTTACAAGGGGAAAAAAATTGACAGATTTGTCACAGATTGGGATATTGTTATACAGTATTTCAAGAATATCTGAGGTAATGTCACAAAGGCAAACGTTGACTTTTGAACACTGGTGGCACACACAGGCCATTTCCGCACTAAGCTGTTATAGTGCTATTTTGAGCCCCCTCCCTAAACTACAAACCCCAGGATTCCATAGGGTGTTGAAAGTGGAATAATAGCGCTATAACAGTCTAGTGTGGAAATGGTCATAGTTTACAGAATAAATTAAGTGTCCCTTAATGGGGGGGAAGTTTGGGTAAATGAGGTTTGATTAATTAAGAAGATCAACCGAAAAGAAAAGAAGAAGAAACCCACAGTTCAATTGTACAATTGTTTATGTTTGAAATGTCACTTTTCTCTTTTTAATTTCAACTTTGGTGTTATATATAAATGCTTCTTCTTTTGATAGAACGTTCGAGATGTAACTGAATGATATTTTTAAATTTAAAAAAACCGAAAAAACAGGCAATGAAGGAGAAACGGCCACCAAACCAGAGTGAAACCTAAAACAGCGACACACTAATTCCCAGCCCCCACCTCCCCGCTCCTTCCAAGCAGTATAGTAGCAACGTGGCCCCCGCTCCCCCTGAAGTTCTACCCAGGAACACCCTTCATCCAATCAAAACGTCGGCACGGCCTCGAGGCTGGGTCACGTGCGGCCGGCCCGTGCTGTTAGCAGGACCTGGCCGACCGGCCCATGCTAATAAGCCTCCCTTTCTGCGCCGGTAGGCCCCGCCCACCGTGCGAGTCCCGGCACTCCATCTGCCCCTGGGAAGGACGTCGGTTTGGGAGGAACTATAGAGTGCTGCTGGCGCGTGCGGCCGTTCTGACAGGCGGGGGCAGGAGAGGAGGAGGCGCGCGCGCCGTAAGAAATGGGGGCTCGCGCGTGCGCGCCGCCTGGCCGACACGCTCGGACGGCGTCCGCGAAGGCTCATTCCTTCCGTCCACCTTCTCTCCTCAGCGCGCCGAGGCCTAGAAAAGCGAAGCGTTGGAAGAGGCCCTTAAAAAAAAAAAGAAAGAAACAGGAGAAGTTGCGGCGAGGCCGGCGGCAATGTCCGTAAGGAGCGGCGAGGGGCGCGCGGTGGCGTTGCTGCGGGCGACCACGACGACGACGACGACGACGACCGCTACAGCCTCGGGGGCGTGGGGCCTACACCGCCTCCCTTCGCCGACGACGCCTCTCCGCCTGTCGTTCCTTCTTCTTCTCCCGCCTCGCGGCTGGGCTCCGCTGGGGGGCTGGGCCCGAGACTGAGCCTGGGCGGAAGAGCGGCGCCGAGGCCCCGAGGAGCGCGGAGCTGCCCGGCGGCAGCCGGAGCTCCCGCCGCCTGAGCATGGGAATCCTCTTCACCCGGATATGGAGGCTGTTTAACCACCAGGGTGAGGAGGAGAAAGGAGGAAGGCCGTGTGTGTTTATATGTGCATGTATGGGGGGCGTCCGCATGTGTGGGGGAGCCTTGGCGATGGGGCGCTTCCAGGGTCCAGTGGATAAAATCTCGAAGTAGGGAAGGGAAATCTCCCAGTTACCAGCTCTAAAAAAATAGCTGTCTGTCACGGTTGCCACTACTGACCTAACATTTCCGCACAACCCGTTCTAGCGCGATGATTCCACTTTCAACCTCCTCTGGAATCCTGGGGTTTGCAGTTTCGGGAGGGGCCGGCCCCTCCCGAAACTGCAAACCCCAGGATTCCAGAGGAGGTGGAAAGTGGAATCATCGCGCTAGAACGGGCTAGTGCGGAAATGGCCCCACTGTCCCTTGTGGGTGGTCCCATCGTTCTCTTTTTTCCTCTCTCGAGCACACACGCTTGTTCTGCTTCCAAGGAAATAGAGGGGTGGGTTTCTGTGGGAATAAGGGGTTGCCCCAAAGGAACGTGGTGCAGCAGTCTTGAGACGAGAGTTGGCTCCTGGAGGGATGAGAGAGCACCTTGAATCCTTGAAAAAAAAAAGGTGTGTAAGGTGAAGCAGTTTGCTTCCTTTCACAGCAAGGGAGAAATTTTTGTTGTTGTCTCCTCTTGGCTCTGACTGTATAAGAAAAGAAGAGGAGGGGTATGCGTAATGCGGAGGAGATAGTTTCAGCCAAGGAATGTCTGTGCGCACATGCCTGCTGTGCTCTAGCTTGAGTGGGAATAGTACTGGCGTCATCATACAAGATGGTTGTAAAATGTATTGTCTCAGCATGGTCACAGTTATTATGGATTTCAAGTAGTGATTTGCAGGAACTGTCCAGGGTTGTAGAAAAAGAAGGCATCAGTAAGCTGCAGATGTTAGTCAAGTAAACACTGTGAAAGGTGGTTTGAAAATTTGAGTAAACAAAATTGTTCACTCAAAAATCTTGAGTAAACTTATTAGTAATAGAATAAGATGAGATGTCTTATAAAGCAGGGAGCAGAAAATAGGAACAGGTAGAGGATGTAAACAGTGAAGTCTTTCTTGAACCTGTATTAGAATCGACGTATTTTATTGTGTTCAAAAAATAATTTGGAGTTCAGTCTGATCAGTGATTTGACAAGGTTGTTAACAGTACCCTAGTTACTTTGGGTAGTTAGAAATGGATTATAAAAAACTCTAAAACGATCTTTCTGGACTAGCAAAATGCATATTGTAATGGCAAATGCAATACAGTGTAAGAAAGTGTGACATACTGGGCAAAATAAATAACATCCCAGCTTCCTGTGTGTGCTCATATAGAGTCTGAGCTGGCAGTGATTGACCAAGAAAGATATCCTGGAGTTTTGGTGGATAGCCTGATAAAAACACCACCCAGTGTGCAGCTCTTAAGAAAAGTTCTGCATGGGGCATAAACAAAGAAGAAATTGAAAATATAATTCAATGTTATAATGCCTGTGTGCTTATCTGTAACAACTACAATATCCTGTGCAGTACTGGTCACTGCACCACAAGGATATTGTACAGTTGAAAGAGATTTAGAAAATAGCAACTCAAATGAGTAGCTGATGGCCTGTGTCCAACTAGTGATAAATAAATCAGGGTGATTAAATTGGGCAGTTTTGCAGCATGGCAGTTAACTTGAGTGTGAACTCATACCCTCTTGTTTTGGGGGAAATAAATATTGCTTAGAAACAAGATGTCAACATTTTATGATTTCTTAAAAAGCAAAATGGTATGTCACGTTCTTGCATTGATTCTGTGGTGGTGTAGTAAATCTACACTAGCTTCAGAGGGTGCAGAACTTTCTTTGAGAACCTGGTTGAAGATTTTTGAAGACTATGTGGAAATTTTCTGATCAGATCAGTAATCTGCAGGACTGGGCAAGAGGGGTCTCAGGTAGTACAGTCTTTTATCATTGGAGCTCTTGAAGTCTGTGCTGGTGTTTTTTCAGCTCTGTGTTTCACCTCTGATGTTCTCAGATAGAGGCTTATCATACTTGCTTCTTGCAGAGTTTGAGCTCTGCTATCTGACCAGGTGTCACCTGAAACCAGTGTTGAGAGCGAAAGAGCTAACTCTTGTTTCTGCTTCATCAATAATAGAAAGTATGTAAGTGGATCTGAGCTGACATTGGCTATGTGGAGAGGTTGAGTAGGTACAAGTTCATTTTTATATCTGTACACCAGTGTATAGAGAGCACAACATTTATACTGAAGCTGTAGGAAGTTTGTTGGATTTGTTGTGACTGAGACAACATGATAAAACAAATGTTCATGATTAGGCATTCACTGTAACTACAGAGTCATATGTGTTCCAATAAACCACTTTTAAAATACTTTCAGTTCTACTTTCTTTGCTAATACAGCAAGTCATGTTTTGATAGCTAGTGTCTTTTGATAAGCAGTCTTGTTAGACAGTCATGTTAGCTTTTTTTAGTTACCTGTATTTGCCGGTGTAAAAGACACACCAGTATATGAGATGGGCCCCATTTATCTGCCAGCAAATACTTTTTGCTGGTGTATAAGATACACTGATGTGTAAGATGCACCCCATTTTCAATCAGTATTTTTCAGGGGGAAAAAGTCAGTCTTATACACCAGCAAATAGTGTACCTTATTTTTTTTAAAAAAAAGACTGCCAGAGTCCTATATGACCTCTTACATTATGTAACTACATATGCTTAGTTATGTAGCAGAGATGCTAAGAAGTCCCTTTACTGGATTGTGCATCTATATAATGGTACTCCAGTAAGAGTGCCCTGATGCATCAGGCACTGATGTGCATTGCTGGTATTTTAAAAGTGGAAGCCATGCACATTGGGAGTGCTAGTATTTTAAAAGTGGGGGTGCTGTGCCTTAAGAGCAGTACACATTGGTGTGCATTGCATGCTATTGTACATTGGGCACTATGCATTGATGCACATCAGGCAATTTGCCAGCTGTGTTATATAGTAACATAACAGCAACTGTCTATTGGATTTTCACACGACACAACTACACAGTTGCAATGCCTGCAGACCCAAGTCCACTTACGAAGATGTAAGGCCTCAACAGCATTCTGACAATTGCTTTTCTCATGCTGCTTCTCAAAATTATTTTCAGACATATATTTAGGACTTGCTGGTAAATCATCCTAAATAAGAAACTGAGCTGTTATTTCACTCTTCCTGGAAATAACTTTCAAATGTAGCTACTGTTCCATGGAGTTGTTGCACATTTTCTGTAAAGCACGTGATAACCAACACTGTTGGTATTAAGTATAACACAACAGTTTATATTGTGCTTCTTTCATACCCATGCACACTTGCTGTTCAATTAACAGAATTAAAAGTGAACATAAAGATTTATTTAATTGTTGAATTATTAATAAATTAGAAGTAAAAAAAGTCATGGTTCTCAGATTGATATCAAGTTCCTGAGCAGCAAATTGTGGATTTGCTATCTGAGGCATAAGACTGGGTATAGCTACTCTTATGCCAGTCTGTAGCCATCCCCTCTCTATACCAGTCAGTTTAACACAGCCAGGTTTGTGCCTCATAAGCAGTATTTGTGATTCGCTCCCTTCTATTGAGAGATGTGTGTTATATTCCATGAGGTCTTCTGTTGGAAATTCTAAGCTATGACCAATTCCTTTTGGTTTTTTTTTTTTTTTTTTGCGAGGGAGGGGATTGGTATTTTTGTCCTTTTCCTTTTACTCCAATACAGGATGTAAAGCAGCTCACAACATAAATTAAGACAGATTAAAGCTGAAAAGCAATGATTATAATAAAAAATTAAATCATTAAATAAACTATCCGATTAATAATAACACTCATTTAGAATAGTTTAGAAACATTTCAGGCATAGCAGTTGAAAGTACAGCGCATAAATGCACCATTACAAGACCCGTTTATAACCTCTAAATAAAAGTGTTTGCTTGCCAGTGGAGGGAGAGCAGAAGTGGAGCCAGATTAACCTCCTTTGGGAAGGAGTTCCATGGCCTGTGAGCAGCTACCAAGAAGCCCCTATCATGTTCTCACTAGATGTGCCTGTGGTGTGATGGAACCAGGAGAAAGACTTCTCAGGAATCTTAAAAATAGAGAGATAGGATCTTTCAGGTATTCCAGACCCAAGCTGTATATATCTTTTATAGGTTATAACCAGCACTTTAGATTGTACCCAGAAATGAACCTATAGCAGCAATCTGGCTGCAGCATTTTGGATGCACAGAATTTCTTAACAGTTTCCAAAGGCAGCCCTGCATAGAGTACATTACAATAATCCAAATGAGATGCAGTCAGCGCATGCATCAAAATTCTTGCCCAACAAGGAAGCCATGGGAATTCACCATACAGGATGTATGAAGATAATTCATTCAGCTTGTCGGCAATTTTATTACCTGGTTTTGTACTTATTTAAATCCACTGTTATCCAGCAGTCCCAGTATTTCCCTATTGTAGTTTATTTCTTGTGATGTATTTTAAAAAACGTTATTCACCTTAGTGTTACTAGAAATATATTTGTCAATAGTACTGTCTGCTTCATCTCTGTTGTGGAAGTTTGTTTAGGCAAGACTTGTATTTTCTGAAGGATTTTCTTCAATAACTTCTTTCATACTACCTTTGAACGATGTTGGTGGTCTTGTGAACTTGGTGCTGAGCTTCTGTTACTGTGATTTTCCATAACTCCTAAATGTTTTTTTCAGGGAGGTGAACCACTTGTATTTCCCTTTCAACGTTCATTTTACCAGTTCCCTCATTTTAGATGTTTTTAGATTTTCTCTTTTGAAGTCAAATGTGACTGGTGGGCACCTTTGTCAATTTTCCACTTACATATACCGTATTTACTAGCATATAAGACACCAGCGTATAAGATACACCCCATTTATACATCAACAAATACTATTTGCCGGTGTATAAGACACAGTGACATATAAGATGCACCCCATTTTCAAACAGTATTTTTTGGGGGGAAAGAGAGCCTTATATGCCAGCAAATAGGGTAGATTAAATTTGTACTGTAGCTGCTGTTTCTAGTTGGCTTGATTACATTCTCATCTTGAACCAAGGTTTGGGCAGTATAACACAAGTCCAAGATTGCCTTTCCTTTCTTTTGGCTGGTTCTGTGACCAGTTGTTGAAAGATAAGGTTTTGTATGTAGTGAGAAATATCTAGAGCAGGGGTAGGAGAGTGCAGATCCCATGTTGCTTTTGTGGATGTTGACCTCTCTAACATGCACGTTTTCCATTATGTCCTTTGACTTCTTTAACTGGCTATCATAGTTGCCTGCTTCCATTATACATAGGCCGTTTTAGATATTTGGGAGCATTGTCACCTAAGGTATAACTGCACCCAAATTAGACGTTCCTCAGCTCCTATCAGTTCTCCTCATTGTTGATTTTTAAAGATTTTTTTAATGTTAACCACTGCCATCTAATTTCATTCTCATTCAAGTGGAGTCCCTTCCTTTGTACAAGTTCAGCTTGTCCTGAAATACTCCTCAGTATCTAGAAAACTCCGCTTCTATATATACCTTGATCTTATCCATACATTGAGACCCATGAACTTTGCGTATCTTGTTGTCTCTACTTGTAGAATTTATGAGATAGCATTGCTGAGTCAGCTAAAGAAAGGTTTTGCTTTCAAGTGCTGACCTAACAAACTAACTTTTACTTAAAAGACCTGATACCTGCATTTCTTAATGTTATTCATGCTCTGTGAATACTGATTCTACCCTGCCACAAGACTATTTAGATGAAGTGTGGTATTTGCAACCTTCATGCCAGATAGGCTACTTGTCATTCTACTACAAACGCACTTTCTGTGTCTCTGATGGTTCCACTGTGACTTCCCATCATCACAACCAGTGGCATATTTTTTGTATATGAGGAGAGGTCCCATAATTTTTCTGTTTCTCAGGGTAATTTCCTTCCCTACAGTCTTCATTCTCTGTGACTGCAGAGGAACTGTCCCGTTAAGACAAGCATATCACTATCACATTTTTCTCTGACTCTTTTAGCCAGAACCTTTGCTTCAAGGGAGCAGCCAGAAGCTCACTGCATACACACATAACTTTTGTACAGCAGGCAGGTAGTCATGCGTGTGAAATTCAGTGTCATAGACTGGCTAGTTACTTGCATAGTTGGCTTTTAAAATTTGTTAATGTCTTTGACTGAACAGACTGAAGCTGAATCCAGATAAGATGGAGGTACTCGCTGTTAAGGGCCCTAGCCCAGGTATGGAGGTCTGTCAACCAGTCCTAGACGGGGTCACACTTCCCCGAAAGACTGTGTTCGCAGCTTGGGGGTGCTCCTGGACTCGCCACTTCAGATGACAGCTCAAATAGATGCGGCAGCCAGGAGTGCCTGTTATCAGCTTCGGCTGATACGCCAGCTACGCCCCTTCCTGGAGCTAGAACACCTAAAAACAGTGGTGCATGCGCTGGTAACTTCACAGCTTGACTTCTGCAATGCGCTCTACATAGGGCTACCCTTGTGCTTAGTCTGGAAGCTTCAATTAGTTCAGAATATGGCAGCCAGGATGATCACCGGAAGACCTAAAACTGACCATATAACACCAATTCTAAAGTATCTCCATTGGCTGCATATTAGTTTCTGGGCACAGTACAAGGTGGTGTTTGTTAACTTTAAAGCCCTACATGGCTTGGGGCCAGCCTATCTGTGGGATCGCCTTCTCCCGTACAATCCGCCCCGCACACTGAGGTCCTCTGGGAGGGATTTACTGCAGCCAGTCAGAACTAGGTTGGCTGCAGTTACCCAGAGGACCTTTTCTTCTGTCGCTCCTAAGTTATGGAATGGCCTGCTGGAGGAGACCCAGCACATTACCAGTCTTGACTGCTTTAAAAGAGCAGTCAAGACTGTTCTCTTTTGACAGGCCTTCCAAGACTAGCATTTCCATCACCTCCCATCAATTGTCTTGCTGTTCTTTCAATAGTTGATTGATTGTTGTGTATTTTAGGGGGTTGGTTTTAGGTGGATTGGTGGGTGGGGAGGATTGGGTATGTTTTTTAATGTTTTTTAATGTATTAATGTATTTACTGTTGTTCGCCGCCTCGATCCATGTGGAGAGGTGGGATAGAAATAAATATTGTTGTTGTTTGTTTGTTTACCTGAAGAACTGAAGGAAAATAAGCAGAAGGCAGGAAGGGAATGAAAGTCTGGGTTCTGTGCTCTCTGTTGTGAAGCTTGCAGAGATGTTTAAATCTCATTTATACTTCACATTTTATCTTGTTTTTTGTCACTGAGGCTCCATCTCACACTTGGTGAACAATTTTTAGACGTTATTGAAGCTCTAGTTCAGATAGCTTATCCAATGTGGCATCAGACCAAATAATGACATAACATGAGAAGATGCCATTCTCTTTTCCAAACTATATGATTAAACAGGGGTTGAAATGCCAGATATGAAGGGAGGTGATGATCACAAAAGGCACTTTTCCAATCTGATGTTTGCTTGGTAGAGTTCTCTTTGTTTCCCTTTCTGAGAAGCTCAATCCTATCTGGTGGCAGTGCCTTTGGTGTGCGTAAAAGGAAACCCTTTTACTTAAACCTTTGAGAGCAGGATGGACATCCTTAATGGGCTTCATGAGCTTCTAAAGTGGGAATTGCCATACTTTTTTCCTTTTAAACAGGGTACATAGAGAGGTCAAGAATGCACACAGAGCTTGCAAATTGTGAATGCTCTCACAATTTTTTCCCCTGCCATGGTAGGTGGAGGGAGGGGAGAGCATGTGCAGCCTTTGGTTGTGGGTTGTCACCTTTTTCTGTAAAAGAAGATGACAGAGAAGAAGTTACTGCATTACTTATTTAAAGTTTTGATAGTCTGCCTTTTCATTCTTCAGGATCCACAGGTATGTTAAATATAACATACAAACAAAACAATTGCAACTGTTTTATATAGGCTTATTTATTTATGACCACACATAGAATAAATGCTTATTTAGCATTTCTTTGCTCCCCTTTTTATCTTCCCAGAGCACAAAGTGATCATTGTTGGCCTTGATAATGCAGGAAAAACAACCATTCTTTACCAATTGTAAGTATACCGAGATGTGAATGGGGGACTAGAAGTGCCTCTCTGGTTTAACCACATTAATCTTATTCTGTTTCTGACAGTAGTGAGCATGTTACCAGAGAGGCCATGGAGATGATGGTAATCCTGCGAGCATATGGTACTCAGTGGCATAGACCTTTATGTGTGGGGCTTACCAAAGCTTGGAAAAGTTACTTTTCAGACTAAAAGTTCTAGAATCCCCCACTCAAGTGTATTCTCCAGGCTCTGGATTTTCTTTTACCCGTGATCAATAGTAGCTGTTGATAGACCCTTTCTCTAAAAATATTTTTGATTTTTTTAAAGATAATATTGAATCTAAGTCAACAGCATATTTTGTTGTTAAGAATGTCCTTTGCATGTCTTGCAGCCATTTCGGTCAACTTTGTTGCGTGCCCTGAGGTCTAGGGGAGAGAAATAGTACTGTACAGATACTCTCCTGTGTTCCCTTACTATTAAAATATATTGCTTATGTGTGTCTTTTAAATTGTTACTAAGCTATTTTTAAAAATTCTACTGCCTGATGAGGAAAATATTGTACACAAGTTATTAAATTTTTTTTTAATGTTATGGTTGCTGTCTGCACTGTGGAACCTCTTCCCTCCCTTTATAGAGTCATTAGCCACATGTTGGCCTTTGAACAGGCTGGAAATATTATATAATCTTGATATGTCTACTACTGTGAGGCATTGCCACTCAAGTGTCCCATATTATTATTACTAGTGGCCATAAGCAATCTACTTTCTGTAGGCAGTACATCCTTTCTTAGACTAGTAATATTAGTGGTACTGAGAGCCAAATTGATTAGCAGAACTGTGTGATTCAGCTCTCTTCTGGTTCATATTTCAGATAGTATATGTGAGACTGCCTACCTAATTTGCGTGTAGAAAAACAACCAGGATAAAACAGCATTTGAAAGGCTGCATGATTCCTACTCCTGCCTTAATATATGATCTCCAAACATAGTTGCTACATACCAGCATTTTTGTGTAATAGCAGCATGATACTGCTGTTGGTATGTGAGAATACACTGAGTTGTATTTTGAACAATTGGGAATATAACTGTAGCCAAATGCAGCACAGACCTGTTGAAGTGGCTCTGTTCATTACATTTTATAGCTAATTTGATGAATTAATGATATAATAACCGAAGGATGTACTATCTCCAACATAGAAGTTTTTTAACTTCGCTTGAGTAGCCTTTACTGAGACTGTAATTCTGTACACAATTATATGGGACTAAACCACTGTTTTTCTGACTTCTGGGTAAACTTGCAAAGGATTGCATTGTGCAGATTTTCTTTGCCTGTCAACTTATGGCAACCTTATGAATTTCATAGGGTTTTTAAAGGCAAGAGATACTCAGAGATGGTTTTGCCAGTTCCTTTCTCTGAAATATAGCCTACAGAATCTAGTATTCATTGGGAGCTTCCCATCCAAGCAGTAACCAGGCCTGACCTGGCTTAGCTTTCAACATAAGATGGGATCTGGTGCCTTTAGAGCATTTAGGCCATTATTATAAATTCACCTTAGAGCTACCATAGGTCAAAAACGACTTGAAAGCAAACAACAAGAACAGATGCAAATTCTGTACTGTAACTTTTAAAAGTAATACTTGGGGTATGCTGTGAGCAGATTATTGTGTTAGTTTCAGAATTGTTAATTACAGTTAATGCTTTTAGCAAATGGTGGGAGAAACAAAAATGCAACATCCTTATGGCTGCTTCTTCTTTTGCAGCTCTATGAATGAAGTAGTTCATACCTCCCCAACTATAGGAAGCAATGTAGAGGAAATTGTAGTAAATAATACACGTTTCCTTATGTGGGATATTGGAGGCCAAGAATCTCTTCGATCTTCATGGAATACATACTATACAAACACAGAAGTAAGAACTTGTTTTCTCTTGGCTGGTATCTTCATCAAAATACCACAGTGTTGCTATAGATGATCTCATATGAAAGTGGTATGATCAGGCCACAACATTTTGTCTTGAAAGAAGCACATTCCTAAGCCTCTGACTGAAATAGGTAGAACTGAAAGAGTTTTCCTTGGTGGTATAATACCCTTAGTTATCAACATATTAAGTTAATGCTGGAGCTTTGGAAGCCACGTTAGAGAATTACCATTCCATATTGCATGTTATTGCTGTGCTTTGCTTTACAATTATGTTTCAATAAAGGAAATAATTTTGCCTTAGGCAAAATTGGCTTGTTGTTCAATCATCAGATCAAAGCTGGTGGATCAAAGCCACAGGAGGCTTTAGTGACAGAGATGTATCCAAGAGCCCCCTCAGGCTACACACCTCTCCCTGTAGCAATCCTATTCAGTACAAGAAGGTTCTTTGTGGTCTCAGTGTCTCACACAATGGGTTTTGCATCTGCCCAGAGACCTATTCCAGAATGTTTTAGAGCTGAGTAGGTTGGCTGGTAACACTGTCCCCTCCTGCATACTGTGCGTGATCTATCCCACTAAGCTACTGTTATCTCAGTTTCTTTCTGTCCACCTTTCAAGACACTTCTCCAGAGTGTTCCAGAGTCTGAGTAGCCCCACCTCTCCCTGTAGCAATCCAATCCAGTAGAAGGTTGTTATCCAGCTCCAGACACATCTACCCACACAGGTCCCATCTTTTTGAGAGTTATCAGTTAATTGACCATCACCTGGCCTTCTTCTGCATCCAGACATGAACCCAGGTTGCGCATGACTACGCACAGTTCATTTGTAACAGAGGGACAGAGCTGAGTGTCATCAGCGTGTCCCAACAGTTTCATGTATTTAATGGTAATATTGTGCCTTTTGACAGCCCATAGCACTGTACCAGTTAAAACCTTGGCAGTGCTGTTAGTAGTAGATTGGTCTGGAATGAGACACCCTTTCACTTTGCTCTAGTAATATAATAGTTATAACACTATGAAATGATGCCAACTTCACAGTTTTTAAAATGGAGCTTTCCTGGAGAAAAACTACCACTCTTTTTGTGCTTTGCCCATAATACGTGAACATACTTCATTTTAATAATTATTCTTTTTCCTCTAGTTTGTGATAGTTGTTGTGGATAGCACAGACAGAGAAAGAATTTCTGTAACGAAAGAAGAACTTTATAAAATGTTAGCACATGAGGTGAGTATTTATTGGCAGTTCTTAACCAAGTTTTTAAAATGTTATCCTTGTGTTGATTGCACAATTCTGTCTCTGCCTCCAGTTTCTGTTGCTGTGCAATAATCCTTTCTGGACTGTGAATTTTCTTCTGACAACTGAAAAGCTTTTAGATTTTATAAATGCCCTTGGAGTTGTTTAATGTCTTTAACTTTCTCCTCTGACTGAAGGACCTAGAAAGATTCTCAAAAAGTTTTCTATAATTCAGTTGTTGTTTGTATGAACTATTGTAACTGTGGAAAGGTTTTGTATAGCTTGCAGAATTTTAGCTGTTAGATTTAAGCTTTAGTTAAAGGACATGGCATTTTCAAGGAGACAGAATGGCAGCAGTGTAGCTTGTCTACAGCCTCTCTGCATACATTGGAAAGCTAACTTTCTGGTGTTCACTTTTCTAAAGAGTACGTGCACTTTAAAAGAGCCTCCTTGCTCCAATTTAACTGGGAGACATTGTGTAGCAGGCTTCTTCTTAAGTGTGACTTGGCGTGTTGCGTGGCTGTCTGTTTTCGGGGACATGAAGGTACCATGCATGTGAAGGCATATAGATTTAACAAGACATTTATATTGCATTTCATTGCATTAATTTGAATGGTGACAGCATAATGGGAAGGGCCAAATAATGTTGTTCCTCAGGCAAATCCTCAGTTCATAAGAGGGGAATTTTGGCCCTCTCATCATACCTTATCATTGGCTATGTGTTTGCCACAGTGTTTCCATAATGGCTGATGCGACTTGCAGTTCAGTGTCAAGGGGTCATACATTCCCACAACTGCTTTATAATTTCTGCCTTACAATATAGGTGTTTAACAGAATTTTGAGTTGTTTTAAGTTCCGTATTTCTCTGTGGTCTTTGGAGTTACAAAATGGAGCAAAGAAATATGCACACTTTTCACATAATTGGAAGACATGCTGGGCCATGATAAACATCTCCCACATTTAATCTTCTAGGACTTGAAGAAAGCAGGTTTGCTCATTTTTGCTAACAAACAGGATGTTAAAGACTGCATGACAGTAGCTGAAATCTCTCAATTTTTGAAGTTGACTTCAATTAAAGATCACCAGTGGCACATCCAAGCGTGCTGTGCTCTTACTGGAGAAGGGTAAGTAACTCTTGACTCTTTTTTGTTTTAACTTTTTAAAATCAGAAATAAAAAATAAATTGTAGGTACTTTTCTGAACAGAACTAGTACCTGTAGGTAGTCAAGAGGATACTTCTCACACTACTGTCATGCTCGCTTCTTTAAAAAATGGGACTTCCCAAGGCTTCAGTTTTTGATGGAAGAAAGTCTCCCTACGCTGTTTCATCAAGTATGGAAATATGATTTAACCAGCATTGTTACCACACTGTAATAAAGCTGGGCTTCTTATGTTGTTTCTGACAAGGAATCATCTCTCTTTAGGAGATATGACATTGTAGCATCATGGTACCACCATGTGTCAGTACCATATTTTTCTGATATATTTGGCATGCCCTGTTGAAATGGATATTTCTTTCCAAAATCAGTTAGTTGTTCATAACATTAGCACTATTGCTGGTTTATATTGGAAAATGTAGTCCACGTATCTGTAGAGACATCAAGCTTTATCAATGACTATGCATCATTCTTACTTCCTAACCCCAAGTGCCTTGAGAATGCGCAGAATCTTTTCAGACTTGTTGCTCTGAACTAGGAGCTTGCTGGGGCAGTATGCAAAATATCCTCCAGAGGCTGATGGTTGTCCATGATACACCAGCAGTAGAAGCAGTAAGCCTTCAGTTCACTGAGGTCAAGGAGCATTCACTGTTTTAGCCTGGCTAGAGTTCCTCTCATTCCAGCTCCTGAATACACACTGTGCCTCTCCATTTGGTTTGTGGATTACGTGGTAAAGAATGTGAGGAACAGGTTATGTGTTTTTGCTCTGTTTCTTTGTTTGCATCCTTCTTTGGCCCTGGGTGTTGCCTAATCATTATCATTATTATAATTGTATTTATATCCTTATTATAATTATATTTATATCCTTATTATAATTATATTTATATCCTGCCTTTTCCTCAGTTTGGGACTCAAAGCAGCTTCCAACAAATTAAAAAGCTCAAAAATTTAAAAAAAATCATAAAATACAAAAGTCAAAAAGAGATTAAATGATCAAACAAAATTGAAAGAATATTAAAACATAACACCATTAAACCCACACACATTCACATGCCAGTGTAGCAGTTTGGAAAACACATTGTTTAGGTAGGATAGGCCTTATACAAACAATCATCAAATGCCTGTCAAAACAGAAGAATTCTTACTTGTCTGTGAAAGTAGGGTAAAGAGGGTGCCAGTCTAACTTCTCTGGGAAGGGAGTTTCACCGGGAGCAGTCACTGAGAAGGCCCTCTCCTGTGTTCCGACCAGGTGTACCTGTGGTGTGGTGGGACAGAGAGAAGGACCTTTCCAACAGATCTCAGGATGCACACATTGAAAAGTATCCATTGTCATCTGACAAGCAGGGGCCAACGTTACATCCACTGTATCTGTATTGATTATAGCATCCAAGTTAAGAATGGATTCAAGTGATTTTATCTACGGAATGCTGGGCAAGTTGTTTGCAGTGGGCTATTGGGCAGCCTGGATTTTTCTCTCTTGAGCCTGTACATAAAAGACCCTTGACCACGTGAAACAGATCTGCTGGCCAGCTTCTTGCAGATGCAGTAGAGGCAAAGAAGAAATTTGCTCTTGCTGCTGGTATTGCCACAGAGTAGGCCCTCAAATAAACTTTAGCTTGTGTCCAATCAGACCCACTCTGAGTTTTCTGCCAACATTGCTCTAGTTGGTGTTATCACACTAGCTCCCTGGAAAACCCAAGGGCCAAGTTGGCTCCACTCTGTGAGACAAGACACTTTGGAGTGATCATGTCCACCATCCTGGGCTTTTCTCCATTCCAAAGGCTGTTGAATATTTTGAAAGAATTGCCTTCCAAGGCAGCAGGAAACTCCACAGGAGCCATCAGGAATCCATTTGGATCCATAAACCTCCTGGTGTGGACAGTTACAATGGGACCTGGCCCCCTGCAGGTGGTCTGAGACTCAGCAAATCTAAACTTCACCAGTTACTGATCTGTCCACGACAGTGTAATTGCACTCCCAGATCACATTCATCCCACCCACTACAGAAAACAAGATCCACAATGTGCTCAACGGCATGAGTACAGCAGGGTACCGCTTGGGACAGACCCTTGGTTGTCATGGCAGACATGAAGTCTTGAGTCAAACCTAACAGGGCAGTCTCAACATGGATGTTGAAATCCTCCAGGACTACAAGATTGGAGGGGGGATTGCAACCGCACCCCCAGACTCCTCCCACTAGCTCATGAAGGGAGACTGTTGAGAAGCAGGATGGGCCATAAACCAACAGAATCCATAATCTTTCCCAGCCACCCAGCTTCAGGTAAACACACTTGAACCCTGAGAACTGCGGGGTAAGATGCCTGTCAGGATGATGGAATCTTGATAGATCTATAACTCTACCTGCTTGTCCCCCTGGTCTCAGCAACTACTTAATGAAGAACCCTGGTGGTCAAAGTTGAGAGAGATCAACCCCCCTGCAAGCTCATCTAGCCAGTGATAAATATACAAGTGATGTGATAAATACAAATGATATTTGTGGGTGCTCTGGGGTGAAGTTTCTCTGAATATCTGCACCCAGGTCTTTCCATCCCTGCCTCTTGTGATCTTCACTAATCCAAACAGCAGGATCTCCATTTTGTCTTTATTGGAAAGGCTCAAGTGAACATGAACTTGTTGCATGCGCTTTAGACAATCATGGGATCCATTCTTCCATCATAAGGCTGCTCCTTATACGAGCTTGCACTCACTGAATGTCCTCGGAGGCCATTGTCTTCTGAGCAGCTTTCAGTAGGTCAGCGATAGTCCAGGGGATTTTATCACCACCCTGTGAATAATCACATTACTTGGATTGATAGAACACAAAATGTATTTATTTGATTCAAATTTCAGAACAAGAAAACTTTCTTAAATGCCTGTGAAGGTAAATGTGCAACAAACTAGGGAGTCAGTGTAAGTTTTTATTTTGATGTTGAAGTCAGTAGAAATAAGGTCAGAAAGGCATTCCAACTTCTGAAGCAGGGGGAAAAAAAGAATTGCAATGGTGTAAGTCTGTCTCATACCATAGCTGACTCACAGGATCCCTTCCTGTCTTTTTAATTATGATGATTTGCTCTGGTAATTCCTGTTAAATGAAACTCAGATTGTACATTTTGAAATAAAAAATTATTTTTAAGTAATGCGTTGTATTAAAATGTGTTTAGAGCAGAGATTACCTAGAAATATAAGTGTTTATCTAATTTATTCTGGTTGTAGAAATAGTAACAAATTTATCTATTGCTTTCTTGTTAATGAGAAAACCACTCTTAAGACTGGGAGGAACTTCAGAAGCCTGATACTGGCCTAGTGACCTATCAGAAAAAACCACAGCCTGCTGCTGCAGTGACACTAACCCATGAGTGTGGCTAAAGTTGCTCTCTGGATTCCTGCCAGAGGTGCTACAAATAGTAACTGGTTAGCAAACTGATGTTTTCTTTTACAAGCAAATATTTAATAGTTCTAAAGTTTGTTGTGTTTTGAGGTTCCATATCTTTCAAATAGCATCATTATAATGTAGCATTGCAAACAGACCTGCAAAAACTACTAGCTCTCAGAGCATTTTATTATGTGGGTTGTTTGCTCTGCGTTTGCTAATTGTTTTTTGCACATCTGTGGACTAATTAAAAAATACAGATTCCCGAGGACTGGGAAAAAGGTTGGTGGAGGACACAGTAATTTACTGCAGTGCAAAATATGAAGGAAAATCACCTGAACATGGCTTACGGGTGGTATTTGAATCCATCAAAATCAGATAAAATGTACAGAACAGGGAAGAGCAACTGCTGGAAATGTAACAATGTGAATGGACATTTTTTCTATATGTAGTGTCCATGAACTAAAAAATACTGGAAAAATATACACAAAATCATGACAGATAGTTTACAACAAAATTTTCTAGTGACCCCAGAACTCATCATATTGAATATGAGTTATGATATAGATGAGAAAATTGTAAAGAAATACTGGAGGATAGTACTCTATTTGATAACTAAATTAAGATTTTGGAAAACAAGCTTGTTCCAGATATGAACAAGCAGTTGATAGAATTACGAGAAGTAAAAGAACTAGATAAACTAACTCTCCTGACCAGTGGTAAGATTCGGACGAAAAATGATGAAGCGTGGTACCCAATAAAGAAATTTATGGAGAAGAGATCTGAGAATGTTTTGAGATTTGAGGGGTGCTTTTTTAGCCTTTTGGAAGCCTCCTTGGGTCCTATCTTGGGAGAAAAGTGGCATATACATTCAATAAATAAACAGAATGTTAAGATTTTTAATTGACAGTTTAAAATAGAGAAAACTCCCACTGTAAGGAAATTTATATACTTTCAAATATAGGGTAGAGGGGAAAACCAGTTACAATATTAAATACAGGTATGACTGTGATAATGAAAATGAAATTGAAGGTATGCAACTAGATAATCTAATATAGTGATATTAAATAGAAAAATAGTAGGAAAATAGAAGAATCATTAAATTGTTAAAAAAGAAAAAATCCCACCAAGGGAGATGGGAAGTGTTTCAAATTATTTATTACTGATTTTATATTTTGTAATGTTAAGATGGTCGCATAGATTTGTGGCTATTCTTTTTTATTTGTCTTTTTTGTTTCTTCTGTTTTGAATAGTAATCATAATCATGATAAAAACTTCAGATTCTCAAGCTTCCCTGTTCAATTATCTGGAGTTAATTTTTTACTTGTCATAGCAGATGAGATGTGTCATTATTTACAGTACACAGCTTTTGCATGTTGTGTTTTAAACTGTACAAAATCACACAATTTCTGTAAGCCCTGCCGCACATTTCAGTGTTTTCTTCATAGTTTACTTGAGATCTGAGGCAGGGGGATGGGGACTTAACAAGGTAACATTTTAATGAGCAAGGTTTGAAGGCTCATATGTAACATTGGTGACTAAAATTATACTTTCTTAATTTAAATATTTATTTTACAGATTGTGCCAAGGACTTGAATGGATGATGTCAAGACTTAAGATCAGATGATTCTTACTCTGCACAGACATTGCACAAAAGTGCTGGATGTTTCCTTATCTTGACAGCTGTGAATTAATGGCCTATGTGTATTTATAAACCAAAACTGAAGTTTACTTCTTTTGCTACTTAACACACTAAAGCCTCCTCCAATGGAAAGAAAACAATTAGAAGTTTGAACTTGGCTTCCCAATGCTTCCTCTGAAGTGGAATTTAAATACTTTGGCTGACCTTAATTTTGAAGAGAAATTACTTGAGACTACTTAATAAATAATGTGTGGAATGAGAAAGAAAGGGGAAGAATTTTAACTTTTACATTTTATTATTCCAGTCTAACTCCAGTTGAAAATGTTGACTTTATTATTTCAGCAAATCAGAAAAGAAAATCAGTGGCACAGGTATTGACTTTCCAGTATTGAAATTCAGATGTGTTTCAGAAGTGCAAAAATTTTCCTGTATGTGTACTGTACATTTTGTATATTTATACCTCATGCTAAAATTCATCAATATCTGTACAGAGAAACAGTAAATATCACTGACTTTACCAGCACTCTAGACACAAAGATCCACAAATACGGATACTGTAGTATATGGGTTCAGTCTGCTTTACTCCTGTTGACCTTCGGCTGTATCCAATGCTGTCTGGCCATTAACAGAACAGCTTCCATTAGCAGAATGGTTGCTTCTTCCCCCTTGTGGTCCAACATGTGCTCCCAGTTTGTTGGCTTGTTGAAGAAACTTGGCAGCAAACTTTTTGGTGTGCAGGGAAAGGATAAAGAAGATAATAAGTACATTGAGTTGGGCTGTGAGAAATAGTACTAACAGGGATACTCTTTTGCTATTTTTATTTAATTTTCTAGGCTATTCTCATGCCAATAGTGATGGTAAAATTCTTGAAGATTATTTCTTTTTTTCTATTTGAAACTAAAAATAACTACGAAAAGACATGGTATGATGTTGAGTTGACAAGTTTATAAAGCATAATTTTGGCATATAGCTGCACTGAACCAGAAAATAAAATATCAAGAGGATATGGGTGGGGTGGGGACCTGTACGTATTAAAAGTTAACATTTTAATTGTGTCAGTTGAGAAAAAAAATCTAAAACATGCAATATAATTAAAATCTCTGCACCTGTATCTATGCCCAGACATTCCCATTTTAACAATGTGATAGAATATAATTTTAAAGACAAGAAATCTGTCCCCCATATCCTACAGAATTAGACTAATCAGAAATTGAGTAAGGATATATATTCATGCCAAATAAGAATGATCAGAATTGTGGGATCACAACCTAGTTTGATTTAGTTCCCACTGAAATCAATGTGGTTTTCAGTTGGGCTCAAGTTCTGATCAGGATGGATTAAATCCAGTTATTTCTTTATAGAAGGCAAGAGACTAAACTTTAAATAACTCCTTTAGTAAAAGATCACTGTAGCAAACTGTTTTTAAAACTTTGGTGTGTCCTAAGTAGTTTGATCTACAGATTGGGATGGCCTTTGTCTCAAAGAAACCGAAGTCTGAACTTGCTGTATGATAGTTACGCATTAGTTCTCTGGGCTGTGGGCAGAATGTTTCAGTCCTCATGAATTGTAAGTGCAATAGAGGTGGGTGAAAGTCTCAAAACTTCCAGGCTATTGAACTATATGGATTGACAATTTTTTATTACCTTTGTGTAGCAGATGTAAGTGGGCAGTAATTAGAAACGTTGCTTTAGTATATTAAAACTGTGTGTGGTAAGTGGGTTGCAGTTCTTTGGGAAACAAGAACAAGAATTTGAAATACTGTTTCAATGTTCTGAACACTGCTTATCATCCATCTTTTTGGATATTTAGAAACAGGTCTACAATTTGCACCCAATAAACTGGAAAATCTGAATTATCTCAGTTTTGAAGAGATCATTAAGTAAAACTTGCTCTTCATTTTAAAAATGGTGATGGTAATTGGATCAAAATGTCATGAAATCAGAATGCATTTGATAGTTGTCAACTCTTGGAATCTGATGGATGAGCAAACTGAAGTTATTTCACTAGAGGGTGGTTAGTTTCTACTTCATTTCCTAAATATTTTTTTAAAAGATAACTTTTATCAAATACATGCACAATATCAGCGGTATCAGTAAACTGGTGCATCAGTATCTGAAAACAAGAGGAGCAATTAAGCTTATAGGCTGGAATACAAAGAAATAGTTGAATGTGAAGAGCAGATATAGTACAGACAAAATTTGTACTTATCTGTGAACAGTTTACCTTTTTCCCAATGTGATATCTCAGCTCTTCTTGAAGCTCCTCTTAATTTCATAAAAAGTCTACCTTGGCTTGAAGGAGACTGCTGGTGGAGGTGGGAAAACCAAATCTAGAGTTGCTTAGACATGGCTGTGTGGTTGAAATTTTTCTTCTTTTTAAAATCTGTGGGTGTAATCAAATAAATGCTTTCTTGAAAATACATTGAAAAATCTGTGCTTTTTGGCAGAGAAAAATAAACATATGCAGGATGTAACTGCCATGCATATACTTTGCAATATTTCCATGTTTCCAAATTTAAATGTTCCATATTTTCACAAATACAGTGTCTTTATGAGAGTAATGACAAATCTTGAAGAAGATCAGATTTTGTTCTGTATTAAACCTCTTTTTAAAAAGTTTTGACAGCTGATTCTCCTATTATTAAGATGGGCAAAATGTCCTCCAGATTTTTTTTTATTACAGCTACCATCACTCCTAGCCAGATGGGAGTTGAGGGACAGCAGTTGCCAGTTCCTGTCATACTAACACCCTTCTTCAGTTTGTGGGCAAATATGTTGAAGGCAGTATCAGAAGAGGGACAAGGGCAATAGGAGCCATCAGAGAGAAGGTTCATTTTGTACTTCAACAGCTTTAGGGAGACACTTAGAAAAGCAGAGTCAGTACCTGACTTAGGCTGGTCCTCAACACTGACAATAGAAAATATGTTTTTCACAACTTGATGTACATCAGATTGGAATGAAGCAACAATGGGAAAATACCTTACCTCCTGCTTATCAGGCTCTCTTGGTAAGAGGAGACTTAACACAGAGCCTTCATTTACTCCTATTTGGGGGCAAAGTTATGAAATTACCATTCAACGATTTGGAGTTGCATTGGAAGGAGAAGCTCCTTTTCATGTTCTGTGTATTTTTTTTGTCCAAAGCAGCCTTTGTTCAGAAAAACTCTCTTATGTGCATTAACTTAAAACTACCGTGTTACTGCCCTTCCTCTGAAGTCTAGCTGACGGACTTTAGGTGTCACTCTAGCTCTGTGGGCAAAATTCTCTTGGCAAAGCTAGTATCTATAGAACTAATCCTAATAGAGCTTCATACGCACACACTTGGGTACAAGAAGAAAATACACCCTTTTTTGCTGTGTGTGGTAGGATGAAGTATAAGCAATATACAGTTTTCTGTGCTCTGTTCTGCAGAGTGAAAGGATAGTGTGGTTACAACCTTCTGTAGGGCATGTCATTGAGGTGAACCTAGGTATTTACTTAAATGAGAAGATTAGCTGTTTTTTTCTTCTTTCCCCTAAAACCTTGGAAGGCACTTTGGTTCATGTCAGCCTGTTGAATGATATGGACCTAAAACTGGTTTGGCAAATATCCTGAAAATGAGCAGTTTTTAGATACTGGCTGAAAGAGGGAACTGACTTTAGCATTAAGTTTAAAAAAGGTTTTTCTTTTTCCTAGCCCTGCCTGCACTCTTGCTTCTGTGCCTATGTAATGCTTACTCAATATGTACATTTGTAAATAAACAGATTATTACAAACAGATTTAAGAGTAGTGTTCTGTTCTCTCCATCCTATAAAACTGCTATTCACAATTTGCGTCCCCAAGTCAAATCAGCAC
The DNA here is from genome assembly GCA_948474755.1 of Ctenosaura bakeri. Classification (NCBI taxonomy): domain Eukaryota; kingdom Metazoa; phylum Chordata; class Lepidosauria; order Squamata; family Iguanidae; genus Ctenosaura; species Ctenosaura bakeri. The sequence goes on from CAOLHI010000706.1 coordinate 512,884, forward strand.
ACAGTGGTTATATTCTGAGAATGTGGCACACCTGAGACTACAAGAATTTGTTAACTAGCTGATGGGATATAATGTGTTCAGCTTTCTACGCACGAGTAGTATATGCTTGGTTAAAGATTTCCTAGAACTTTTTGTAGTTTCCAAAAGGGTCATATAAAGCAGTAAGAAGAAGTAATACGTAAACGAAAATGACGAATTACTTAGATGTGTAAAGGCTTGTAAAGTGCACATGGTGATGAGTCATAGGAGAAAAAGCTGTGTCAACAGTCTATGTAAGGCTCATAAACATCTTTCAAACGTAAGAGTCCAGGTTTATGTATTGGCATATCTAGTGAGTGATGATAAATAGGACAAAAAAGACGGTTCTGAGGTTTTGTTGCTGGTTGGGGAGGCCAGTTCTGAATAAGGTGGACCACTGATTTGAATCTATATGATACAGCTCCCAGTTTCAGCTATCAATAGGCAGTCATGTCCTCTAACTCCTTATTGCTTACTTCCTTGAAAAGACTTGTATTAAATCAATTTAGTTAATAAACCAAACCACAGTGAGCTGAATGGCAAACTAAATGCACACACATGTTGTTAAGTTCTAAAGAGACAGATGTTTCACTGCCAGTTTATTTCCAAGAGGGACATCCTTGTGAATTCTTCAGTTTTCATATGATCAAAAGCTAAAAAGACATAGCAGAAGTGAAAGGCTTAAAGGGGCAGCAGCTGGTTGAGAATGTCCTGTTGAAAATAAATTCTTCAGCTTCCAATAAGGATTTTGTTATTGCTAGTTTTAGCTGGATTAGAATGAAAGTGTTCATTTTGTGTGGCTTTTACAGATGTTAGAGGGTAGCATATTGCAAGTAATAAGACTTTGGAAGTTGTATTGGGGGCCTTTGCTATAGAGTTTAAAACAGAGGCCAAAGTTCCTAATAAATGTGGCATGAGCTCACGGGATAAAACTAATATGCTACGTAATGGGCATTACAGCAGGTGCCTTGTTGATGCAGTTAAGTGCTTGAGTGTGGAAACCTTTTGTGTTAACAGCTACAGCAGCTGTCTTGGCTTGCACTGTGAGTGACACTTTTGCTATAAATAATATTCATTTGATTGTATAACAGACTAAGGGAGAAGGTGGAGCTGCAGTACCATTTAATTCACTATAATGTTTAGCAAAATCTGCAGTCTGTTCAACCAAAGAAAAGTAAATATGATGATTGGTCCTGTGAAAACAGCCCATGGATCTTTCACTCCATGTAAACAATACTGTTTGGGATTTTATATACAAGCACAAAATACTAGATGCTTCTTTCTTGAATGTTGACCCTACTCTGGTGACCTGCTAAATAGCTGAAAATTTTATTTTTCCCCTTGGTAAAATTGGAGGGATAGCTTCATGATAGGTGAATCTCATTCAAACATGTTGTGTAACTGCTACTTTAGAGATAGCGCAGAATTGAGACTGTGCACAATAGGTGAAGGCTGGAAATTTATCCAGTGCGTACATATAACAGAAGGAGATGGATGAAAGTAGCCCTGCAGTAACAGCAATGTTGCACAGGGATTTCTGTGACATTTTTCTCTTCCCCAGTACTCTTGTCAGTAGTTTAGGGGTGCTAGATTGAATACTGGAGAGGGCTCTTGTACTTCTAATTTCAGCAGCTGTTTGTTGTGACACAGCCAGGCAACAGCATCGTCTGCTGAAATTCTCTCTTCTACAATACCCATTAGAAGTAGAGGAACACTCTCCAGTTTTCACTCTGGCCACCCTAGTTGGTACTCTTGCTTTACAGATAATTCCCAAAGGTTCTCTAGCAAAAAGGCATATGGGCAGAAGAGGGAAGGGAGGGGATAGGACAGGAGGAGAGGGGAGTCACAGTAGACTCAAGTCTGGCTGAGGTCCGCTGTGTTCATCAGCTGTTGTATTCCATGTAACAACATTTGTTTACAAGCTCTTGGGTTCACTCATAGTCCATGAGCTAAAAACAAAATGATTACTCTGTCTCTCCTTTACCTTAAAAAAGAGTTGCAAGGGATGGAAGTCAATACAACCTTCAAGAAATTAACAAAACCAAAACCACCAACCTCTACCAAAATAGCTAAAGTGTTGCTGAAGTGTGATAAGGGAATAGTTGTGTCAGTGTTTGTCACTATAAAGATGGTACAGTTGGAGTTCTGATATCAAGAAGAAATACTATTTTAAAAAATAAAAACATTCTATAAAGCAGTAGAGATAGTCCTAACCCTTGTATTACTTAATCCAAGTCTACTAGTGCTTTTACAAAGATATGGTCACCATTTCCCAATTACATTGGGAAATCTTATTATGGATAGGGGAAAACTAAGTGTACTTTGTCAGAAAATAATTATCGGTTATTCACCAAACTGTTGTTCTAAACATTTATGGTGCCTAACAGACAACAGTGACATATGACCACTGACATATGACCACATATGACCAAGCAATGAAGAAATTCTCTACAAATCTATTGGATTCTTCTCAAGTGCCGGATGCAACAAGAACAAATAAGACAGTTGGTAATATTTCCTTCTGCAGGTGAAACAAGAAATATCTACATCCTGTTTCCCCACATTTTCTTTTCAAGTTAGCTATGCTTCCCTAGCTTTTTAAAAATTGTAAATAAAAACATTACTAAATAGAAATCAACATAGATCTTTCCTCAGGAAGCATTTTTTTGGCAAATGGATAATGGAACAAAAAACATGGATAAGATACAACGATTTGTTAATCACTGACCCATCTGAAAAGCCAAGAATAAGGACAAGAGAAGAATTAGAAACTATAGGCTTCACTTGCTGTTGGTTCCCTTAGAGACAGTTGATGGAACTATTCAAAATAGATTAGAAGGCTTCCTCTTGAACAAGGACCTGAATGAATTTGAAACTGTTATATTTAAACACATCAGACATACGACTTCTAAAATGTATAAGGTGCTGTTAGCAAGAGATTTAGAGGAAGAGATAATAAAAGATGTAATGACTAAATGGGCTAAGAACTTAGATCTTGAGCAGTGGGAACTGACATGGAAGAATACAAACAAATTTACTCTCCCCCAAAATTTAAAAGAAAACTTTATAAAAATGATGTATAGAAATTACTTTACTCCAGTGAAATTACATAAAATACACCATACTGATAAAGACAAATGTTGGAAATGTCAGGAAAAACTAGAGTCCTTCTACCATGTTTGGTGGACTTGTCCCAAAACTCAAAAATTCTGGATTAGTGTCCATGATATGATATCCTCAATCTTCAAAACACAATTTCTTCTACACCCAGATTTTTTCTTACCAAATATGCTACAGGAAATCGACAATAAAATTGCAAAAAAATATTGGAGAATTCTTTTATACATGGCCACAACAGCAAGCATTACCTTCGCCAAAATTTGGAAAAGTAGTTCTATCCCAGATAACAGATCAATGGCTGAATGATCTTATGGAGAAGATGAGTCATGATATTTTGACCCTCCAAATTAAAGGGAAATCGATTACAGAAGCCCAAGAGGAATGGAGTCCATTTACAAACTTTTTAAGAGAAAGATGGAAAATTGATTCAGTAGCCATACAAATTGTCACTCCTTAAAATTAACAGATAAATGCAATTAATAGTGTGGGAACTCAGGATACAGCCTTCTGTTTTGTAGAAGTTAATTGTATTGATGAAACAGCAGATCAAGACTGTTAACAGGTATATCGATGGAGGTTTGAATAAATGTACATTACACAGCAGACCTAGTCTTAAGTAAGAGGAAGTTAAATAGGGAACTGAAAAGTAGTTTCTGGTTAATATATATATATAAACAATTATATAAATTAAGATGTACCAAGAAAAGATTGATCTATATGCTAAGTTTTGAACACCTTTGTGTTTTATGCAAATTAAAGAAAAAATTCTAATTTGTTGTTGTTTTTTTCTTTCGTCTTTGTAAACCAACAATATTTAGTTTGAATAAAGAAATAAAATAGCAAAAAAAGAAAAGAACATTACTAAAATAATGACCCAGTAGATTCCATGTAAACCAGATTTCAAACAGTTTTCCTAGCAGCTGTACATTGAATAATGCTCCAGAGTTTGTAGGCCTGTCTTTGCAGAACCTCTCAATGATATTTGTTAGCTTTGTGCTTAACCACATTTTAGAGACTCCCTGCTGCTTGTTTTGGTCATACTATGCAGACACAGGCCCTTTCTGCGTGCGGCGAGGGAAACGCTCACCGGCTTTTTGGTGGGTCCGGGCAAGTCTGTTGGGATGGGGAGCAGTGCGAGCTCATTGCTCTGCACTGCTCCGGCGTCCAAAATGGCGGCTTCCGGTTGGTGGAGAGCCTCCACCAACCAAAGAAGCTCACCAGCCTAAAGCCCGCCCCCGGGAGATCTGCAGGTATGCACTAGTGCGCGCCTGCAAATCTGCACCGGAGTGCGGCGACGGGATCACGCGCTCCGTACTTTTTAAAAACCTCTTAAAAGAGATTTTTAAAAAGGACACTGCGCACCCAGTTCCGGTCGCTCCGGAGCGGACTGAGGTGCGGAACTACGAAAAGTAGTCCGCCCCAGTCCACTCCCACGGTGCAGAAGACCTCTGTTGGAGGTCGCTCTGCACTGTTTTAATAGGCCAGTGCGGAAAAGGCCACAGTTTTACAAAAGTGTTTTCTATAGGGCTGCATGTATTCACACTTAATTAACAAACCTGATGTTTGATCCAAACAGGAAACATTGTCCCTTTGCTTGTTTTTTTCAGAAAGCTCTGTAAGACCATTTGTTTTCTAGAAGCAACGTTCAATACTCACATCAAATGTGAGCAGGCTGAGGAGCAAGTGGTTTGAAAACTGAGCTGAATTGATATTGATGCTGTAGAACCAAACAGCTGATGTAGATACAAATCCTTTGGCCTAGTAGATGAATAAAATACAGGTATCTATCTAGAATCTAGAACCAATGATTATGCAATGACTCTGAACTCATTGCAAAATTAAAGGAATCACTGCAAAATGAGTGACTAAACCAGATCTTTACCCCTTCAGGTTAGTACTTAGTTCACTATTTTGTGATTTCTTTTAGACTGTTTTGATGCTTGTTGATTATTATGACAATTTTAACAGCTTAATTTTTTTAGTGATGTATCTTAGCTGCCTTGAGTGCAGTATTTAAGTGGGAGAGTGAGATAAAAATGTAATAAAAACATCCTTAAGACAAAGAATACACATCTGACGTAATCGTATTTTGGTCATGATTTTAGAGCACTTCTCCCAGACCTATAAAAAGACAGTCAAGACTTCTAAGGCTGTGTTGTGTGCATCCATTGTAAAAAGAACCTGATTTGTTTGAAGTAGCAGGGTGTGTGCTTTGATGTGGATATTATTTTATGTGGCTAAAACTGGATTGGGCCTGTTTCTCACAACTAGTTTGGATTTCAAGATTCTCACATTCTCTGTAGTATTACACAAATTTTATTCAGTCTGCAAAAAGTGAACAGAAATGTAGCCTGCTACATGTCGTGCTGCTAATAAAATCCAATGGTCATTTTACACCTGTGGTTTTCTGAATAGCATCTTTGAATTCTCCTCCTAATATTAGTGCCACAGATAATCAATAGTATTTAATGCATTAAACTATTTCTCAGTATCTGAAAATGCGGAGAAGTTCAAAACCAATGCTTGGGAAGGTTCCTTTTTTAGATTACAGTTCCCAGAATCTTCCAACTACCACGGTTAAGTGGCGTGCAAGCTGGAGACTGCAGTTCAAAAAATTGAATTGTACTTCAAAAAAGTGACTTGCCCAAGTCCTGTAGTTTTAAAAAAAGGTCTGCAAAGATTTATCATTGGCTTTGAAGGTAAGCTTTCTTTGTAATTAGATGCAAGTGCCTCCTACGTGTCGCTCGGAGGTCACTTTCTGCATACCACAGCACAAAGAGAGCATGGAGCCTACTGCTGCTATGCATGAGATGGCAGATAGCCCAGTCGCTAGCCAAGTGCTGATGATGCTGTCTTTTCCATGGACAGGGAAGTTCTGCACCTGGCCCCGTCCGTTTGCTACGATAAAAAAGGACGAAGGAGTCATCCGCAGGCTCCCCCACTACCCATGCAAGAATTATGAAGAAGTGGAATGGAGCACTTCTCTGGTTTGATTTGCGTGAAGTAGGATGCGTGCTGAGCTCCCACAGGATGCTCCACATTGCACAGATGACAGGGGTGTGTTCCCACATAAGAAGCTGGACAAATTCCAAATGGAAGGGAAGACAGTCATGATATCTATCAGTCCCATGTTAAAAGTTGCAGTGTCATCTTGAAAAGCGTGAGAGGAAAGAGCCCAGGGAATTGCTGAAGGAATGTAAGCTTTTGATTGGCACTGGGCAAGTGGAAATGGAACACTGTCACTCATCTTATTTCCAAATAGAAGCAGAACCCACATTTGCCAGATAGATAGATAGATGCATTTATTTAGCAGATGATATGCATGTTATTGTTGTTGTGTTCCTTCAAGTAATTTCTGAGTTATGTCAGGCCAAAAGGGAGCCTATCCCATGATTTTGTCAGCAAGATTCGTTCAGAAAGGGTTTGCTGTAACCTTTCTCTGAGGCTGAGAGAGTGTGGCTTGCCCAAGGTCACCCACTGGATTTCCATAGTCTCCCAGAGTCCTAGTCTAACACTCAAACCACTATGCAATACTGGCTTTTGGGAGACACAGAGGGAGAAAGCAGGTGGCTACAGGTGAGATTCTCTTAAAAATATGGCAGGAAACTACAGCAGTGCAGCGAGAAGAGTTCAGTTGTACTTTTCCAAGCTGCAAAAGAATAGAGCAAGCACATTATTTACAATGGGAGGGATTAGAGTGAGGCTTTGATCTATCATATTACTCTGTCAGGTTCTTTAGCAATAAACCACACAGTCTTATTCAGCTGTTTACTCTCAGTTGCATCAATATTGTATGAGGAAAAGGAATTATGGCTGAGCAAGGGTTATAGAATATATCCCATAGGATTAGAGCTTCAAATGAGGTTTATAGTATGCCTCACTTAACTTCATTGCCTCATTGAGAGGTACAGTGAAATAACGGTGAAACCTGTAGGCACAATGTCATTGCAAATAATATGGAAGCTTGAATATGCTGCATTCAGATACCAGGAGATTAGTTTCTACTGTCTATGGTGGACAGAAAATTATTAATTAAACTTTGCTGTATATTATATATTTAATTTACCTGACTGATGGTGATGCTGCTGCTGATTTTTCTAATTTATGTCCCACCTTTTTGCAATAATGAGGCTCAAGGCAGTTTACAACACTTTAAAAATGAAACAAAATAAAAATCATACCAAAACTTCAATAAGAATATAAATGTAAAAGTTATTTAAAATACAATTAAACAACTTATGGAGTTAACATTTAAATTAATTAAAATACATATACGGACCTTAACAGAGTACAAGCACACCATTAAAAACCCATCCCTATTAATTTCTAAAAGTCTAATGGCATAAGAATATTTTGAAATTCTAGTGGGAGGAGAGCAAGGAGAGGGGCAATCTGGCTTTCCAAAGAAGAGGTTCCAAAGTGTAATATATTTAACATCACAAAACTTTATTGTTATTGGGGAAAAATGGACATAGCACCTCTAAAACTACAACAGCAAAACAAACTAAGCAAAAATATGTCCTTCAGAAATACTCCCTCCAGTAACTCCATGCCCCAATACACCAAATAAAAAACAAAGCTTAAAAGTAACCACTTAACAAGTATTACAGTAACATAGTTACTTGTGATCCATGGTACATTTTGGGTAACAGGGTCAGGCTTAGGTATCATGTAAAAAGTGAAATGACTAATGGGAACAACAGAATCCCCAGAAGCCTGTTGGGGCCTTATGTCTTTGTAAGTGGACATATCCCTGTGGGAATTACAATTGTGTGGTTGTATGATGTCTGCATCCGATCAGAGAGCTGCTGTTGTTTTACTATATAGCAGAACTGGCAAAGTACCTGATGCATATTGGTGCCCAGTGCACGTTGGTGCACAATGCATATTTGCGCAGAATGCAATTAGTGCCTGCTCCTGCACTAGTGTGCAATGTACATCCGTGCACAATTTGCTGAGCACTCTTACTAGAGTCTCATTACAAATCTTCTCAATTCAGTAAAAGGATTTCTTAGTGCCTCCACTATGTAGCTAGGTATATGTAAATATAATAGGTTAGTTAGGATTCTGGTATAGATTTGTGTGTGTGTGTTATGAGTAAAGATATAATTCTTCCATAAGTTTCTTCTTAAAGGAAACAACAAGTAGCTTCCTGCTGTGAGAAAGTCCTCAAAACCACAGTTTTCAAAGCCTGGTAACAATCCAAGAATTATTCTGTACAAATTCACACATGGTTGTTTTCAGGAAAAAAACAACAACATAGAATTTTCTGTGTAGGAAACAGCATTTTCTGCTGAAAAAACAGTACTTCTACACAGAAATATTATTTCCTGTTCAGAAAATACTGTTCCTTACAGAGAAAATATTGTTTTCCATGCAAATCAACCATGTGTCAATTTTGTGTAAAATTAATCCACAGACTTTTTTTGCACAGAAAACAGCATTTTCTGGGCAGAAAATAGTATTTCCATGTAGGAGTATTATTTTCTCTGCAGAAAATGCTGTTTTCTGCACAAAACCAACCATGTGTGAATTTTGCACAGAAAGGTTCTTGCCAGTCCAGGATTCTTCTCATCCGTCTTTCTCAAGAAACATGTTTTTCTACCATTCCGTGAATATATAATATTTGTGGTTTTTCCACTTTTGTGGACATCCTGTGCCCTAACTCTTGTGAAAGTGGAGGGTCAACTATATGATCAATGGAGCAAATTAATGCCTTGGCCTCTGCATCAAGTTACTCAATGAACTACTTTAGCAAAAAATCACTGATCTGATAAGAACCAAATAATAAGTTGGATCCAGGCATAGGCGCATGCAGTGAGACAGAATCAGCAGTTCCTCCCATTTCATCTCCTTCTTCACTCCTTGAAAAATACTACAAGAAGCAGATTAAATTTTTATAGCATAATCCTACAGGGGTGTGTGGGTTGGAGAGTCTATAATAGAGAAAGGAAATGGGAAGGAAAATAAACATATCAGTTCTTGGACTGATATTCATGTTTGTTTTTCCTGAGGATTTTAAACAAAACAAGGTGGTTCCCATGATCCCTAGCCAAGTATATCAGATTTCCCCTAATCTTCCCTAAGATGTTCCCTGTTCTCCAATCATCATTGCAGTCAGAGCACCAACTTTCAGCTGTTTCAATAAAAAACAACTGATGATGGACATTCTCCATCTGTGGAGTGAAAGTCTCATCACCAGAAATATAAATCCATAAAAATCCAACAGCTTCTCCATCAACATTTAGGATTGCTCCTTTAAGAATATCACAGATGTAAGTTTATTTTTTTTATGTTATTTTGATTCAATTTTCTTTAATTTATAGCTCACCATTCCCCCAATATGGGACCCAAGGCAGCTTATTTTAAAAAGTTAGCAGTAAACATTATTTACTCAAACTTTTATTCTCTTTTTCTTGCCTTTTCCTTTGAATTTACAGTCCACGGATAAAGGAAAAAGCCAGATAAAAATTAAGGAAGCATGAAAGCTGTAGTGATGAAGATGTTCATTCTTTTCTCTGTCCTGAACTTACTGCAAATCAACTTCACAGGGTGCAAGAGAACGAGAACAAAAGTCTTTATCACCTTTCATAGCTTAGAAAAAAGATGTCTGAGATAGGGCATAGATACAAATTCTTTAATTTATGTAGGATATAGAGAACATGATTCAAGAGAGTCTTTTTCATCTCATAATAGTGGGACATTGATGGGAAATGTTTATTCTTCCAGACACTGTTGGACTATAGTTCTCATCAGCCCTAGCTAGCACAGCCGGTAGCCAAGGATTATTGTGCAGTCCAACAGCATCTAAAAGGTCATCCATTTCCAATCTTTGTATTAGGAACTGGGGTTGTCATCCAGTGAAAATAATTAGCAAGATTCTCAGACATACGGACACTATTTAATGTCTTACAATGCATGCATAGAATTTACTGACACTGGAAGTGTTGATAGCTTCTAGTTTAGGTGGATTCTAGAGGGAATTAAGGACAACAAATGGGACCTGCAATAAAAAGTTGCAGTATGAAGTGCTGCTAGTCTGAGCCCCATCCATCTATACATCCATAGCCATACCCTTGTAGCCATTAAACATGCTCACTACAGTGTTTTCATTATTAGTTTACTATGGCTCTCTCTCTCTCTCTCTTTTAACCTGCTGAACAACTGGAATGTTCAAGTCTGCTGATAACTTTGCCTTGTGTGTGACTGATTCCGTTTTGGTAAGCCACTAAGGAGAGGCACCAAAAAAAGCAAGTTTATTGTTGTTAGGTAGGAATGTTGGGTGAACTTTTGTCCCTTTTTACTACTTTTATGTAAGGACGTTTTGAGCTGAAATTCCTATACTCCTAACTGTTGGCCATGCTACAGGATGCAGTTAAGAGCTGAAATGCAAAACATTTAGGGAGACAGTGATTCCCATCCTTGATAGATGGGTTATGGCATGTCCAGATTCAGAGACAATAAGCCACTTAATAAAAGTTCGTTGAGAAACATCATGAAAGGGCCTTGATCTGATGAAGCACTTGGCTGACCCCTGAGGCAAAAAGATTGTTGGTCAAAACTAGGAGCCAGCCACTTCCAACAATGGGAGGCAAGTTTTGACTCTGAGGACACCACATTTTTCCAGACCTGGAAATGCCTTAACATTTTTTTTTAAAGAAACCCAATCCAGAACTGGCCAGAAATTCACTTCTGATTTTAAGCTCTTAGCAAAGGAAGTAGGAGAGATACTGCTTATTGAGATACAGCAGCCATTTGTTTCTTTCAAAAACTATACATTTGACATCCCAAGACCATCCTGGTTTCAGTGTAAATATTAGAAAGATTTATTATGATATCTTTGATACTTTACGAAAAATGAAGATTCATGATTATTGACTAGGTGAAAAAATCTATACTATGTTGGAAAACTGATTCTGTCTTTGTAAGTATTTCTTTTGTATATAATCTTTTTTGTCATACGGTGGCAGAATTATGTTTACCATTTTGTGTTGGTTTTTTATGCTTATATTAGAAGCAAACTATTTCCCCCGCCAAAAAAACCTCCCTCGATTTGAAGCAATCTTTTAAGGAGTAGAACTAAGCACTTTCTGCAGGAAAATTTTTGAGAGGTGCTTGGGGAACTGCAAACTGCAAAAAAACAAACAACACTTGGAGGCACATGCAGCCACATGTTATCCTTTGCTAACCTCAGGGGCCCTTTCACATTACACAATAATAGCTCTATGATCCTACTTTAAATGCCAGGGCAACATCCTACAGAATCCCGAGGTCTGTAGTCTAGGTAGGGACATTTGGAATTACTACCAGCAAGCTCCTTCAGTGGCTCATCAAACTTCAGTCTCCAGGAGCCCATAGGATAGAACCATAACAGTTAAAGTGTACATATAATGATATACTTGTGTAGTGTGAAAGGACATCTGATCCAGAAAGACTCTTTGGCCAATTCTGCCCTACACTGTTATAGTGTTATTATTCCATTTTCAACATCCTGTGGAATTCTGGTTGTTTGTATTTCACTGAGGCCAAAGAGCTCTCTGGCTGAGAATTCTAAATGCTCTTCCCTAAACTACAAACCCCAGGATTCCATAGGATGCTAAAAGTGGAGTAATATATATAGTAATAGTACTATAACAGTGTAGTGTGGAAATGGCCTTTGTTATGTTCTCTTATAGTAGCTTCAAGGATAAGATATATGATGGAGACTAATTGATCCCACAGATTCCCTCTACATCTGACTCTTTTACACCTAGGATATCAGATAATGCCCTGCTGAATGCAAAACCAACATGGCTGAGTTTGTCCTGAATTTCTTTTCAGATTGTCTTCCCGCAGGCTTCTAACTGTGGGAGAGAAAAAGAGAAAGAAAAAGAGAATCTTTGTTTCCTGCTTTTCCAGACTTTATACTTCTCATCTCTAGAATGCTTGTTAAGTCCCTCGTTGTGAGCCCTCAGCTCTATATTAAGCCCACTCCCATCACTGAGCAGGTTGCTTTCATAAGTGGCTTTTATACGACCTTGTCATTTGTGCTCATGTTGCAAAAAACACTTAAGGACCTTGTAATTTGTATGGAGACAACCATTCCATGAAATATGTACTATCATTTGAACCACAATTACTGATTCTGGCTCCACATAGGTAATTAATTGATTTATTTAAAGAGAGACCAGTAACAGCTCCCTGGCAGGAAACTAAAATACAGTCTGTGGCAGGACTACTCTTAGTCTAGGGGAAGAGAGGTAGAAGTTTGGTAAGAGCAGAGCACAGAAGCAAACCCCTTTGCCCAAGTACAATTTGTTGTTGTGTGCCTCCAAGATGTTTCTGACTTTTGGTGACTCTCAGATAAATCTGTCGTGGGGTTTTCTTGCCAAGATTTCTTCAGAGGGGTTTGCTTTTGCCTTCTTCTGAAGCGGAGACAGTGTGATTTGCTCAAGGTCACCCGGTGGGTTTCACCTGAACAGGAATTCAAAACCTGATCTCCAGAGTTGTAGACCAGCACTCAAATCACTACATCACACTGGCTCTCCAGAGTACAATACAGGATACAGAATTCTACACATCACAAAAGTAGTTGCAACATTTAATAGCTGACGAAGCAAAGTTGACAGAGTTTCAGTTCATCAAGCCAAACCTACAACTCACCATGGTGTGATCCACAAGAATAATGTATCTTTAAATTCCCACTAAAGTCTGGGAAAATGAATTCTAAATACAAAACTGAGAAGCATTGCTTGATTTTCTAGAGTAGGGAGAACAGAAGGGCTTAGACTGCTTACCATTTGTGGCAGTTTCATATTAATTACTACTTCTAAGTCAGCCAGTGAGAGGCATGACATGATTAAATGGGGTGACAGGAGCTGTGAATTCAATGTGCTACTAAATACCAATTTCTGGATATTATCATAGTTCTCCCAACACCAATAATTAAAGCACTGCTGAAGGGAAGACTTCTCCTTTATGTACTCATTCAATTTTTACAGCCATTCTTCCATTTTTGAGCATATAACAGTCTTGCTGCTGTGATCATATACCAAAGTACTTTTCTACGGTTCTTTTCCAGCTGATCATCCATAAATCCCAAAATAAACAATTCTGGTTTTAACTGTATATTAATCTTTAGTATTTTCTGAATCAAAGAATGCAATTGAATCCAGAACTTTTTTGCCTTCTTGCAACTCCACCAACTTAATGGTAAAACATTCCCTCAGATTGTTCACATTTCCAACACAGATCTGGAACGCCCTTATACACGCTACACAAATTTTCTGGTGTCATATACCGATACGTCATTTTATAAGAATTCTCTTTCAGAATATAACACAAAGTAAACTTCAGTCTCTTTGACTACATCTTCTCCTATTGTTTCAACTGTATTTTACATCCAAAATCCTTAGCTCACTTTATCATACAGTCCTGTTCCTCTTCCATGTCAAATTTTTAAGAAAGTGTATACATTTTACCAATCACCAGTATTCATCATCAGTACAAGCATGTTGAGTTTTTAAAGAAGATTTGGACAGATAACATCTGGACACAATGATTCATTTTCAGTCAATAAAAAGGAGGTCCTTTCACACACACTCTCTCTCTGTATATGTGCCTTCAAGTCACCTATTGACTTCTGGTAACCCATGAATTTCTTGGGTTTTCTTAGGCAAGGAATACTCAGAAGCGGTTTTGCAAGTTCCATCCTCTGAAATACAGCCTACAGCACCTGGCATTCATCACTCTGCCATATGAGTACTAACTGGAGCTGACCCTGCTTAGCTTCCAAGATCAGCCAGGGTCTAGTGCTTTCAGGATATAACCCAATTATAAAGCTATTATTCCACTTTGACTGCCATGACAACATCCTATGGGATCCTGGGATATGCAGTTTAGAGAGGGGCATTTGGAGTTCTCTGTCAGAGAGTTGCTCTGCTGCCTCTGGCCATGCTAAAAAACTAAGGATTCCATAGGATATTGCTGTGGCAACTAAAGTGGAATCAGAGTACTTTAACTGGGTAGTGGGAGAGGGTCTCTGGTCTAGTATCTCTAATAACCACTGTTTGCTTCAGTTCCACAGACTCCCATCCAAGAAATGTTCCCTATCTGGAGCTTTTTCAGTAAAAGCAGAGCCAAATAATTTATTCAGATTCTCTAGTCTTTCCTTTACCCTCTTATTCTTGCATATATTTAACTTCTTTGTCATCTCAAAGTCCAGCCGCTTCCCTAGTCAGTTTCCTGCTTCTGTTTGAACTTTTAAAAGAATCTTGGTCTTAACGATGTTTAATTTCTTCACATAAGTGACCCTTTTTGTTCTCATTTGGGCAGGACTTTCCTGTTCTGAAGTAAGTCTTTTTTTCCTCTCATAGCTTGGGGATTTGGCATTAAAAGCTGATACTTCTCTCCTGCTTGCAAGGCTTGCCAAGGGAACTATAGCTGTGCAAATGGAAAATCTTCTTTCAGTTATATAGGCATTCCTCTAAAGATCCTCTAGTATGTATAGGGATGGGGGTCTCCTGATGTTGAGCCTCTGGCTGAAATAAGGCTTGATACCTGCATGGCTCCCATATAAGCCAGAACAGGTGAGGCAGCAGTGGTCCTAAAACCAACTGTGGATTGGCAACTTCTGCAGTGAAAGATTGACCAGATATCTCTATCTGCTTTGTCTGTTAATGGTAGAAGTGTGTGAGCTACAATTGAATGTGGTTGTGCTTAGTCTACTCTGGCTCTTAGCTCTGACTTGCCATGTGTCAAATTGTACCTAAGACTTATAGACATTGACTCTAAATGCACTCAGGGCTAAATGGGTGATGGGAACACGGATGTGCATGAAAGCCCCACTCTTCAAATGTTCCCATGCTCCTCAAATGGAATGTGTCTTCTTCTAGGAGCCCAAAGCACCTGGACCTTCATGTTTTAATTGTCTCCTCATTCCCTCCCCTCCTCACCAGTAAAGCCCCTCCCAGAAGCTGACAGCTGCTAGGTGGTGAGAGGTTTTGGGAAGGAGCACAAGGGCAAGAGAATAGCCCTCTGTGCCCCATACAGAATTGGAACTATATTGGGTGTGAATGTCTACAGAAGGATTTGCAATTATGTGATCAGCCTTGCTTTATCAGCTTGCCAATCATGAGAACTCCATAACCATGTTCAGCCAAATGTAGCTACAAAGTCCTCTGCAGACCTTTGCACTTGTGTGGGGATATTCAAGGAATGGCACTCACATGGACACCCATGATCTTGCTACCCATTTAATTCTCCATTCAGACAAACTCTAGTGTTTCTAACTGTTGAGGTGGATCTACAGAGGTCCTTTAGTTTGTCTCCTTGTATAGGGAACAGCAAGAAACCATAGGACGAGAATTTCATGGCATTGGGTACCAGCTAAGAGATAACATATTCTTTGAAGTGTTGGGGGGGGGCAGGGCCACACTCAGCCACATCTCTTTCGTATGATGCCCGCCACTAGTAATGTGTTGAGTCACACAGCTCAGCATGAGTCAAAACTGAATTCCTCAGAAGAAGTGGGAACTTGTTCACATTTTCAGAAAGATTTTCACCCTTTAGAGTCCTGCAAACTCACTTTGCTACTAGGTTTCCTGATCTATTTGAAGGACGACTATGCAACCAAAGATAATGGGTATTTGAGAAAGATTCCATCCATGTCTTAAACTTGGAAAGCAAATTCATCATTCAAAAGATATTTATGAAGTCACATGTTTACTCTCCATCTTAAACTGGGCATGGATCATTCTGCATCTGTCTTAAAGCATCTTAAAGTATTGTGGTGTCACTCAAATGCGTGTCTCATCTCTGCAATTAAGTCCAAGTCTTGAGAGGCTAGTGTATAGGTAAGGCACCATTTTTAAAGCTAAGGTCAGGCAAGGAGGATATTTAATAGTCAGGTATGACACAAACAAACAGACATGAATATAATTATAGCACTTTTTTTAAATGGAGCTTGTGCAATAGTATTATGCTTGCCAGTCTGTTTTATTCAGGAGAGGTATACCCTGCCAGGCAAAACTGGTACACACCAAAGTTTTCTGTTGCTTCCTTGCAGCTGGAGGTGAAGAGATAGTGGCTTCCTTAAGGCCAGCCTGGAAAATCATGGCTCCAGCACAAGTTCAGCTGAGGATTTACTGGCTGGCTTGCTGCTTACACTACAACAGTTTTCAAGAGGAAAAATAAGATAAAGGCCTCTGTATCAGGTGTAAGGAATAAGGAAGATTGTTGTTGTTAACTGTTTTCAAGCTGACTTCAGCTTATGGTGACCCTATGGATGAGAGGCCTCTAAGTCACCCCATCATCGACTGCCCTGCTCAGGTCTTTCAGATTCAGGGATGCACCTTCCTTGATAGAGTCTATCTATCTGAAATGTGGTCTTCCTCTTTTCCTGCTGTCTTCCACCTTACCAAGCGTTATTATCGTTTCTAGAGAGTCATATCTTCTCATGATGGGTCCAAAGCAAGACTGTCTCAGGCCCTTTCCGCAGCTTACCTTTTTGTGGAGCTGGGGTGTGGGGATCGGGCAAGCAGCCTCCAGCAAGAGGCTCTCGCGTCCCCGCTGCTTCAGCTCCACATGAGCCACCTGCTCCCGAGCAGGTAGCATGAGAGCCCTGCCTCTTCCTTCCTCAGTGCAACCTGGGAGTTTCTAAGGCTGCACTAGGGCAGGAAGCATGACCGCCGTGGCTCCGGATGCTCCACATCCACGGCAAGTGCGTGCAGGGTCCTAGAGCAATGTGCAATCACGCATCATTTTCTGCTGAAAACCAAAAATGAAAAAGTGCACGAGTGGCGCCTGCCCTACCCTGGTGCGTCGCGTGATTGTGAGTGCATAATGCAGATCGCTCCTCACAATTGCACGATGCTCCAGGTGCCCTTTCGCATGGCAAATGCTGTGCAAAAAGGGCATCAGTTATTCATCTTGGGAGAGTTCAGACTTGGTTTGCTCTAGAACTCTTCTCCAGCCCACATTTCAAATGAATTGCCTTTCTTCCTGACAGCTTTCTTCACTGTCCAGCTTTCATAAACATACATAGAAATTGGAAACACCATGGTATGGATAATCCTAACTTTAATATTCAATGATATATCTTGACACTCAATGATATTGGCTAGTTCCTTTGTAGCAGCACTTCCAAATCCTAATCTTCTGATTTCTTGACTCCAGCCTCCCTCCTGATTAATGGCTGAGTATGAAAAATCTTTCACTGTTTCAATGACTTCATTGTCTGCTTTAAAGTCATGTAAATCATCTGTGGTCATTATTTTTGTTTTCTTGATGTTCAGCTGTAAACCTGCCTTTGCACTTTCTTCCTTCACTTGCTTCAAATATCACAAGAAAATCATTGAACCACACAAATAGGACATGATGGCAAATGTTAGCCATTCTCTGGGTGTCTATTCTTTTCTGAGAGTTGTGAAGCCACCCTGGGATCCACATTATGGACCCATATCTTTATGCAGGCTGCTTCCTTTTCACCCCCATCCATTTGTAAATCCCTTGCTGTTTACAAGTTACAGCTGAGTTATCACAGAAAAAGCAATATACATTGGAACAACTTTGAAAGTGG
Source organism: Ctenosaura bakeri (assembly GCA_948474755.1). Lineage (NCBI taxonomy): Eukaryota > Metazoa > Chordata > Lepidosauria > Squamata > Iguanidae > Ctenosaura > Ctenosaura bakeri. Next base: position 530,579 of record CAOLHI010000706.1, read on the forward strand.
AATGCACTAGAGCAGTATTACTCAAAATAATAGTCCATGGTAGTAGTCTGATAGTAGTCCACAGTAGTTCAGTACTGATCCATGAGCCATTGGTTGCAGTCCTTGGTGAGTTTCTAACAAAGAAAAAAAATGCAGCCAATAGCCACAAGTATGGTACCAGTTCCTCACAGCAGATAGTTTGAGAAGCACTGACCTAGAGTCCTGGTTCTGAACCTGGAATTACCGAATTTCTTGGGCTTCAGCTTCCAGGAGCTCCAGTCAGTATGGTCAGTGGTAAGGGATTCTAAGAGTTGTAGCCTAACAACATCTGGGTATCCACAGTTTAGGAATCAGTGTCCTAGATGACTGCTGTGAGAATTACATTGAAAAACTGACCAACCAGGTGTGTCTGTAAAATTCCTTCCTGGTGCTCGTCACTGTAATCACAGCCGTAATGAATTTATAGGTAGATGATTGCTAAATTGCACACGTCAGCTTCATGCCCATGAAGCCAAACAGCCAACCAGTGCATCTCTATCGAGGTTCTCCATTTTGAGAACCTAAGACTGATTTGCCTTCTGGGATGCTACATAAAAACAACCATTCTGCTGCACTCTATATCCACACTCTATCTTCCTATTTTAGTCCCCTCCAAGATATATTGAAACTGAAATGGTTGAAAGGGAAACAATGCACCAAGTACCCTACTCCTGGCTGGCTAATCCTATTAATCCACCACATGCCAGACAGCATACATGAACCAGCCAGAGCAGAGAAGCCACAGTGGTCTATAGATAAAGAATATGAATATCCCATTCTTCCAAACCTAGGATATCATTCTGAATTTCTTCCTACACATTATGCTGGGATATAAAAAATTAAACATTTCACAAAAATATTATAATTTCATTGAGCTGATGCTCTTGCTGTTTTGATTTGGGACAGAAACCAAACGAATGAGTCGTATATGCTGCTTTACTTTTCTTTGTGGGGTTGCTGAACAGGTGGTCTTCCAGAGGGTCACCATGTATATTTAGTATCTGAAACTTGATCAAGGCCCAATCTGATTGGCTACCACAACCACATGATAATTTAGGAGCATCAGACCAACGCTGCTTTTGCCCAGCGTTTCTCAGGAGGAAGGACAGTTGGAGAGGCTTTGCTGCTAAAGAAATTATTTTAGAGATTGCTGGTAAGCCCATAGTTGGTTTTGCTTTTCAAATTTATTTGAATTTTGTCTTTCTGTCAAATTGATGTTTGGCAAACTGGTATTTTGCTTCTTGGAGGACTTTCTGGCCTACTGGGCTTTTACCAGATTTAAGGGTCCATGTATTGTGCACCTTCCCCCTCGCAGTGCTTGCTTATCCTGCTCAGTGACAGAAATCAGTGATGAGTTTGAATGTTTAAGGCGTGAAGAGTGGAAGAGTCAGACAGGGAGTAGACAGATCAGTTGTCTCTTTGCCAAAGTAGATTCCATCCTTTAAAGAAAACAAAAACAAAGAAACCTCAGAACATAGGCCAGTTTAGTATTTTTAATCTTATTTTATTGTACCTCAATTGAATAAAATTGGCTTTAGGAACAGACACACTGTGCCTAAATTTAACCTGCAGTACTGGACTGCTACTTGCCTCAGAAGGAATTGCAGTTTAGCTAGCTAAACAAAACCATCCAATCGCACCGAAGTATTAGCTTACAGAGCAAATATCTCTGAACAAGGAAGCAGCTGTTGCGAACCTTCATCCCCTTGCCTGCATTAGAAACAGAGGCTGCCGTCCCTTGTGGCAAGCGCTGAGTGTTTCAGGGTTTTCTGACAAATTCGTTCCAATGCATCCATTAATTCATTTCGTTTATATACTCTAGCTACAAGTGTTCTGATGTTTTCTAGGTTTGAAGAAAACATAAAGAAAAGAACCACAGAAGTTAATAAAGGGAGCATCGGTAAAGGCCAATGGTGGGAAGAGAGACGCTAACTTCATTCACTTGAGGTCATTTGAAACCCTTTGTTGTGATTTAATATTTCCATCTGTGCTGATATGATGTCTTGGTTACAACAGCTTTCCAAATGAGGTCACAAAATGTTTATTTCATGTTTTTTTTTTTTTTAGCCATTTAAATCTAATTGGTAGTCATAACTGGAGAAAACTCACTGAATTAACACAATGTACCTAAGTGTTGGCCATTCAGGAAAGTGGTCTGGTGAATTTGCTCTATCTGCGTTTAAGCAATCAGATTTAGGCCATAGAATTTAGAAACTGCTCAATAGCAAATATTTTGGCAGTGGAGAGCAGCAAATTATAACTACTAATACCAAAAAAACAAACAAAAACAAGCACATTAAGAAAACTGTGCTTGGGATGTCAGGAAGCAATGACTTAAATGTTGTTAGTTCGCAAAAAATGTTACATTAACTCAGCTTCCACTTCTAAGTATGTAAGTAATTTTCTGCCTTAGGTGGAGGGCAATGTGAACCAACTTTTCCATTTTATATATGTCTCATTTGGAAGTGAAATTTACTTATGAGAGGTGGTCAAACTGCTTGTTCTAAATTGCCCCTTTTAATTGGGTTACACTGATTTTGTGATCCTTCTCCATTATTTTCTGACGCTGAGATCTTAAATCTTGGCCAAGTGTCTTTGACTGCATTATCATGGTAAGATCCTGTTCTGTGACACTACAGTGGTTCAACAGCTGGCACAACCCACCTTTAGCACTTCTGGGTGGACTGGCAGTGAGAAAGGTCAAAGCATTCTAGGTGCAGTCCCAAGATCAGAACTGCATGTTATATTCCCAGCCAGGAAAGATTAATGTGGTTTAAATTATCCACTGCTTATGCTTTGACATGCAGGAAGCCATATGCTTTGACTTATGCAGGAAGCCACCACTAGCAGAAGGCTGTTGATTATTTATCTTCCCTCAGAAGCTATTGCATAACTTTGGTATACAATATGTAAGATGCATGCCTTCACTATAAAGATCACAGTTAGTATTACTTAATAGCTTGCATCCTGTTGGTTAGCTCCCACTTGAATAGAACCATGGAATCAATTCTTCAATGGTGAGTCAGCAGTTAGACAAACCCCATTAATTCAATGGTTCTACTTTAATTGGGATTGACGGTAGGATTTTGGTCAATGTTTCTGATTGGTTGCTGAAAATGGAACCACATTTGTTATGTGATATACTCTGTTTAAACAGAAATATACTTCAAAGCAGAATCTAGTGTGTTTTGCCCACCTCTAACATGGAAAAAAAGAATAGATGTATGTTATAACCTAGACCTTTTTTTTCACCCTAAGATCATTGTTTGCTGACATCTTGGCAAATTAGAGCTAATTATGTACACCCAGATTCCTCAAAGCTCTGGACACCTAAAGGAATGTAATATCGAAAGCTTGTGGCTACATTATAGCCCAGATAATCTGAACGGTGAATGTTGTAATCCAATATACACTAACAACAACAACAACAACATAAATAATAAAATAGTTATGACTAAAGTAACAAGAGAAACCAATGTCTTGACAATTACAATTTATTTTCATTTTTTTATTTTTTTTTATTTTATTATTTTATTTTTAATCACCTTTCTCCTAACAAGGAACTCAAGGGCACTTACAACAACACTAAAAACCAGATATATTTAAAAACCTGATTATACAAAACTCAAATCATTAAGCTATCATGTTAAAATGCCCATAATTCAAAACAGTATCAATTCCCTTAAAAACAAACAATAAAGGTAGAAATGCAGCACAGTAAAGCTAAAAAGGCAGCACACAAACCCCATTAAAATCTGGTTGTATAGGGTATGAAATATAGCCACAAAGGAGAAAAATCTTCATGTCATAATAAATCAAGGAGCAATAGTAATCAAATCTCTGCAGTTCTGAAAAACTGGTCTTTTATTTGTATTTGTGTTTGTATTTATTTGTATGCTAGTTTTATGATTTGGAGGGTACTACTGTTGAGAGAAAATGATGTGTTCTTTGGAAGACAATGTATTCCTTAACACAGTGACTTAATGCATGATATGTCAACTTTGGGTACTAGTAGTGTACAACACCAAGGTCATTATTCTGATGTTCATCTTTTGCCTGTTTTGTCGTCAGTGGGTAGGTGACTCTGCAAAGATGGCAGAAGAAGAAGAATATGAGGAGGTGGTGGAGGTAAGATCCAAATATTCAACTAACTGTTTTCTTTGTCTTGGAAAATGTGGATATGCTATTTAGAAGAAGCATTGACAAGTAATCGGGCAGGATTTTGAAATTCTGGCTTCTCACATGTAAGTGTCTCCCATTTTGATGTCCCTACTGGGCAATTATAGAAATGGATATCATCTTTATGACTGTCCTCCTGCAGCTGTTTGGATACTTCCAATGAAATCCCAGTAAACTGAGTTGTCAAAAGTGCAAGGTGATGACTATGGCAATTCTATCAATGTTTTTTCTGTACAACTGAAGACAAAAAGTGTGGGAACGATTATGAAATATCAAAACCTACAAATTAAGATTCGGTGCCTCTCGGAAAGAAAGAATGGTGTTCCAGTGGGGATGGGTGCTCTGGAAGCAATTCCAAACAGACAGACACAACATCTGAATGAAATTGCCACAATAGCACAGTTAGACAAAAGTGACACTACTTGGAAAATGCCACATTCTCTGACAATGTTCCATCAATTCCTAGATATTTGACTAGAATCCAGATAATTTATAATCCAATCAGTAACACCTGGCACACTGCAAAACTGAGATAACAATAATTTTAAAAAATCTAAATTATGACCTTTATTTCAGGGAGTGTAATTCTGTCCATAAGAATCAGAACTGTAGATTTTTATCAAGGGCTTTCTAGATCTTCATGAGCCAAAGCACCTTTGAGGTAAACTCAATACTTTTAATGCAAATCTGTGGTAAGATAACAACACTAACAATCCTCTCGTTCAAAACAACAACAATCCTGCAGTGACATCATCTCTGTGAGTGTCTTTGGAAAAAACGACATCACTCGGTAGTAAAGGACATGCTTTCCCTGCAAAGGCCCCCGGCTCAGTCATAATGTGACTGAGGCATTAGTGGTATTAGTGGTCAATATAGACCTTACCCAGCTTGGTAGATCAATATTCTGATTTAGCACAAGTCTTCCTATTTGGATTTGACTCAATTTGGTTTCACGGCATATGAGCATGGCCACTACTTATCTGTTCTCTCTGGATATGTTAAACCAACTTGCCTAGGCAACTTGCATTTGCCTTTGGATCTCAGCCTCACAGACTGGAAGGAGATATTCATGGCTATAGTGTCTTGTGCATATTGGCTGAGAGAGTGGATTCTTTAAAAATAATGCTTTCACAGGCTCAGGCAGTGTCATTCAGTTTCTACTCAAGTGCAAAGTATTATCAGTTGAAGAGGTATGGAACACGAGGCCCTCCAGTAATTGAACTACAATTGCCATCACTCCAGGCTGCCATGATCAATGGTCAGGGATGATGCGAATTGTATTCCAACATCTTCTGGAGGGCCAAAGGTTCTTTACCTCTGATGTCACAGCCAAGGAAGTCTTTCCCCAAGGATATGTATTATTACAGTAGCAGGAACGATCATATTTTATACGTACTCATATCCACCATGTGTCATGTCTGTCTGGTATTCATTGCCAATATCTTTTCACTGTCTGTTTTTCATTGTTTCATATTGCACAATGTCATACTTTAATTTTACTTTTACTGGTGCTTTGTAGAGTTGTTTATCCAGACTTCTGTTGTCTTTCCCCCTCTTTTGGACGATTGGCTTGGGAATGTTTTCCCAAAACAGGGAGAGGGAGGATAAGGTTTACCTTCTACCAGTTTGAGGACCAATTTTTTTGTACTCCATAGGCTGCTCTGCATCTGGGAATGCTTTAATTTTTGTCAAACCAAAACTGGAAAAGGATAGAAGTCCACATGTGCTTTTATTTTTTTAAACAAAGAAACTGTTGTAAGGTTCAGGGGCCTGTGGAATAAAAGTTATGAACAAAGTGGCAACAGTTGCACCTGGTATTAGTTTTAAGGTACTTAGCTCTTTTCAGAAATGCTAAAAATAGCTGTAGACGTCACCCCTGCTTGCCACTTACACATTACTCTCATGTTTTAACTCTGTATGAAACTGATTTATGTTCTGAAACAAATCTGTGTTTTGCTGAGCAGAGAAGTATTTTTATCATAAGAAGCCAAAATAGTGTTTTAAAGGGCTGTTAAAAATAGCCTAGATGCTTCATTTAGGACAACTGCTTGTTCGGATTTACTCGGAATATAATAGGTCAAAGATACAACCCCTCTTTTTTTTTTTCTTGATATGATAGCCATACCGCCAACTTTAAGCCGGTTAGCAGGCCACAAGGGAAAAAAAAGACACGGCTGTGCTCCCATTTTGTCCCATGTATTCTTTCAAAGAACCACTCTGACACACACATACACCACATATGTTCACTCAGGCATGCAGACATTTATTTTCATCTCTGAACATTGTTCTCAATGAACCCCTACAGCAACATTCATAGCTAAAATTTCTTCCATCTCTCCATTTACATTTTCTCCTTTTTCTTTTTTAAGCTGGCACACTTGTTGACATGTATATTCTTCCACTTTTATATGGCTAAGTCCAGTAACAGATAAGTGATGATAAGAAACAGAAGGAGAAATTTCTCTTGATGTTCTTCTCATCCAGGCACTCAATGCCTTATATATCCGGGAAACAAGCTCTAGTGTCTTCTTGAATAAAATTTGGTTTTAGAACATTCATCAACTGCTGATTTGGGCAGTGGTGGGATCTGCCTTAGGGTCTCCATTTACATCAGAGACAGGCTTTGGTAATGTGGTCCATGAGAATGGGTCAGAAATGAGCCTTGGGATTCCTATTGAGATTTTTCCACCCATGTTGCACATCCTGTTAAATTAGACAACAGTGCAGTGCATTTCATAATACTGAGAGAGTGGAATGCTGGACCTGACTATGAAAAACTTGGTGTGTAGCCTGGGTTCCCTCAAGGAGTCCTCACTCTTATCTGAGGTAACTAGTCTTTTGTCCAACTGAGAGCAACTGAGGCAGAGTGGTGGAACCTCTGGTCACAACCTATAGTGGAATGTGGAATCAGCAGTCTTTGTTCCATCTAGATACATTCATGTACTCTTTCCAGATAACTACAAGTAAACACTCTTTGCACAGAGTTCAGTTCAAGCATTTATAAAATGGGCTTTACACTCTACAGCTAGATCAGAAGTCCACTTCCATTTTCAAAAACTTCTGTAGGATTTTACCATCCCTGATATCTCTTCAAAGGGTCCCTTCCATGTTATATAATTATAATGCTGATTCTATTTTGATTTCCATGGCCACATCCTATAGTACCTTGAGATCCTGTAGTTTGTGGAAGCAACAGAAGATGTCTCTAGCTGAGAATTCTAAATATGCGTGTATGTGCCTTCAAGTCACCTGTTGACTTATGGCAACTCCATGAGTTTCATAGGAATTTTACCACTCCCTAAAGTGCAAACCCTAGGGTTCCATAGGATGTTTTAATGGTAGTTAAAACGGAATCATGGTGCTATAATAGTGTAGTGTGAAAGGGCCCTTACTCTGTGAATTTGATATAGTGTGATCTGAATCAGAATATTGGCAGAAGTGAATTAAAGGTCAACACTTTTTGTTTGCTCAGAAAGGAAGATAGGATGGATGGCAGGAAGGAACATTAGAACCATGCAGACCAGACCAAAATAAAAGCCAATTTTACACATTTTTATGTGATATAATTTAATTCCTAACTTCTAGAACAGTTAGTGTAAATACTGGGCCATATACAAGTTTCTATCATAGAATCATAGAAATGTACAGATGGAAGAGACCACAGGGGCCATCCAGTCCAACCCCCTGCTATGCAGGAACACCCTCAAAGCACTCCCGACAGATGACCATCCAGCCTCTGCTTAAAAACCTCCAAGGAAGGAGACTCCACTACACTCCAAGGCAGCAGATTCCACTGCTGGACAGCCCTGACTGTCAGGAAGTTCTTCCTGAGGTTCAGGTGGAATCTCCTTTCCTGCAGCTTGAATCCATTGCTCCTTGTCCTGGTCTCTGGAGCAGCAGAAAACAAGCCCTCTCCCTCCTCTACGTGGCATCCCTTCAAATATTTAAACATGGCTATCATGTCCCCTCTTAACCTTCTCTTCTGCAGACTAAACATACCCAGCTCTCTATCCTCATAGGGCATGGCTTCCAGGCCTCTCACCATTTTGGTAGCCCTCCTCTGGACTTGCTCCAGCTTGTCAATATCCTTCTTGAATTGGGGTGCCCAGAACTGGACACAGTATTCAAGATGAGGTCTCACCAAAGCAGAGTAGAGTGGTACCAGTACCTCCCTCGATCTAGACACCATACTCCTATTGATGCAGCCGAGAATTGCATTGACTTTCTTGGCTGCCGCATCACACTGCTGACTCATGTTCAGCTTGTGGTCTATTAAGACTCCTAGATCCCTTTCACACGCACTGCTATCCAGCCACGTGTCCCCCATCCTATATTTCTGTATTCCATTTTTTCTACCTAAGTGTAGGACCTTATACTTCTCTCTGTTGAATTTCATTTTGTTAGCCCCGGCCCAGCTCTCCAATCTATCCAGGTCATTTTGAATTTTGATCCTGTCTTCTGGCATATTAGCAACCCCTCCCAATTTGGTGTCATCTGCAAATTTGATGAGCATGCTCTCTATTCCTTCATCCAAGTCGTTGATAAAAATATTGAACAGCACTGGGCCCAGGACAGAACCCTGTGGCACCCTGCTATCTCTTTGTTTCAGTCTCCCATCAGTAAATGGGGATAATAAAGGCATAGCGCAGTTGAGAGGCATGAAAACAGATCATAGTGGGTCTAAACATAATCTTCAGTATCGTCAGATATGCTTCACTTTCACAAGAGTAAACTGTGCAGTAACAGAAATGAATAACTCCAAAGAAATCTTTATGATAATTCTTAATGAATGCTTGGTCTTACTATAACGAGTCTAGTCTGATTTGAGAAGCTGGCAATGCATATTCTGCATATCACTCAAAAGTCACTGGAAATTAGAGGAGGGTGCTGGCTATTGCAGGTCTTAGTAATATGTTAGCTCCAAATGTGTTGCAAATAATTTTTCAGAAATAATTTCGAATCATCTTAAAGTGGTGATATTTGACTTGGTTGCCCTATTATAAGAACGGAATTATGAATCAGCAGCACTTACAACGAAGCAAATTCAGTCCTACTGGTACAGATAAAAGCATATTCCATTTCAGCATTCCTGGAGTTTTTTGGCAAGAAGTAGTCCTTTATGCTTGTATATTTATACTAAATCGTATTTAACTATGGTTGTGGAAGGCCTTCTACAGGTATTTTATGCTGATCCCATAGCCGCTGTAGGAGAATGATAATTAGAGAGCTGTTCCCATGAACTGTTTTGTACCAGTATAATCTACACTGTGTAAGCTTGGAGCATTTATTAGCCAGTTGATTTGTTGCCTGTTTTTTAGGGTAGCTCTTCAGCAAAAGAATTGCACACATTTCTACTTAGCTCATTTCCATGTATCCACTCTAGGAGAATGCCATTGTTGACGATATCAAAAGCCAGTTAGAGAATGCGCAGAATTAGCACAGTTATATGCCTCCTGCATCCCCATTCTTCTTTCAAATA